>ML777553.1:517742-581212 GCA_009831015.1 Picea engelmannii | reverse complement strand
GTCGACATCTACCAATGAAAATGTCATGAGGTTTTAACAATACATAAGTTGTAAGGCATGAAATTGTGTCATGAAACAACAAATCTTATGATTTAGCTACACACTTTCTCATAGGAGAATACATTTCTTTTCTCTTGTCATCTCACCGGTAGAAAAAAATATTCATGCAAATTGAGATCATAGGGTTTACATGTTAAGTGCATATTTTGTCATAGGAAAACCATTTGTTCGTTTGTTTCTTTGTTCTCAATGATCACTAAGACCAAAAGGTAGATGAGTACTTTGTGTTGGCCAATCGAAAATATATCTGTAGCCAAAATCAGATTCCAAGTAGCATATTGAATATTTCAAACAAGGAAGACATAAAATATTTATGATGGCTACACATAAAATCCAACTAGCATAAGTAATACATTGGTAGGCCAGAAGAAAACAAAATCTTGATGCAAAAGCTAAAATATTATTGTGATAAATGAATGCTCATATAGATAATTGAAGTTCATTACAAGGGATCATTGACATGCAAATTAACACATAGAAGATGAGTGTGTTAACCACAACTTTTTAAGGTTAAATAACCACTATAAAAAATAACCTAACATTCACTTAAAAATGTTAGTTGATATGCTTATTTGAAATAATCCTCACAAGCAAAAGTAGAAATTAGGATTTGACTAAATATATTTAACTTACAACCACACAAATAAAAGGACTTGGTAGTATTTCCATCTAAAACATAATGGTAATCATGCATGTAGACAGAATCAATCCAAAACAAATTAGCCTAACGAACCCTGCTATGGAATTAGGAAACCCTAACTAGCCTTCTCAACAATGAGCTAATTTAGAAACTATAGATTTTCACTTATCTCATGAAGTTTCCCATGGTGAATTCTTGGTCAACGTAGGAAAGTAGATATCATAGAAGGCCAAAGATAAAAAATTCCTCTATCCCAAGAATAAATAGTGTAAAGTGAAGTCTGAAACCCACGTCTACCCTCTCAAGGCTCAACAATGTCAGTGACTACTAGAACATAGAATGAATATAAATAGCTTGGTCTTGGACAACATTTAACGACATAGTGGAAATTGATGAAATATTTTTTAGTGCAATAGGTCACATGCAGTCATGTGTTCTATCTGGATTGTCTATATAGATGGATTCATGTACACTCCAATACCAAATAATGCCTTATTTGTGAAGGTGAGGTCATATATATGCATATTTCATTGATCTATGACTAAGGTAAGGGTAATGTTGAACTTTTAGTAGAGAATCAGAGCAATATTGGTGGAGAGAAACATGAAAATATTCCTCCCTGACCCTAGGCACATATAATTGAGGGTTTGGGATAGATGATGGGTATTTGTAGAATCATTTATAGGAGAAGATTAGGTTATAAAAATAGTCAAGAGGACATAATTAAAATAGAGGAGAAACACATGGAGACAGAGATAGGCATGGATATAGGTGGGAAGTAGCCTCCAGGGATGATGGCATTGGGACTTTTTTAGGCATTGTCACTCATCAAATACTGAACCATTTGGAGGATATGCTCATATATTGAAAATAGATGTTTTGGAAGATAGATGGAATATGTAGCAAAGAAGAATTTTTCTAGAGAAATCAAGTCTCAAGAAAATAACACCAACCCCTTGATGCACTTAAAAATTTGAAAAACATTTATTTCCCAAACCTCCAAAATGATTCCCATCAATCCTTTGTACTCCCAATGATTAATAACTTCAATGTATTCCTCATGTCACTAGCTAATGCTTCCTACTAGGACAACATATAAGGCCTAGATGTTAGCTCATTTCTAACTCACTGCTACCCCTTAACTTCCAAATTCATAGGATCCATTGAATCCTCGATTGGTTCCTCCTTGGCCCTCTTGATTCTAAACATATAACTACCTTAAGAGGGTTGAAAATAAAAAAAATGGGACAAAAATTATAAAAAAAATTGATGGTCCAATCCCTCTCTTTTTATATTTGTGTTTCTTATACCTAGCCAATGATAGCTCGAGAACACATACTTCTATAGTAGTACCTTTGATACTTTGGTAGTGGATTAGATTGTTTCCCCCTTGGATGGTGTCCAGGTGTTGGCCTAGGGCATGAAGTTATGTTCCTACTATAATAATCCACCATCTACACCTACTCCACAAAGTCCTTGCTAAGATGGTTATCCCTTTGATGGTCGGGTGCCACCATAGAGGTTCATATTGTCATCTAATTACCTCATTCTATTCCATTAACTACAATCTCTTATTGTTAACATTGGGTCTCTATCCTATCCTATTTTTTGAAACTTTTAGTATTGTTGCAACTAAGTTAGAGAAAACTTGACTTTGCTGTCAATACGGTTTACCAACTCCGATGATTACTATGAGGACTTATGACTCTATTTAAGAATTCTTGTCTTGGAGATGGTGGCCACTTAAAGTGTGTGTTTGTTGAGCTAGAACATTGGGCTACTGGTATCACATGTATCCTAAACTATGTAATGTCCTTTTGTTTCCTCAATACAAAGATGGCATAGCTCTTATGTGGGGCTAATATTATCTTTTTTATTTGTAGAGTTCCCCTCTATGGTGTCTCACTATACAAAACCTATAATCAAACACTACAAGCGTCCAATAAATAATGGATATGTGGAAACAATATTGCATAAGGCATTTATGTCCCCTAAAGTTGGATAGTGGTGTAGAACCTTTCCCATAGCTCCAACTAATAACACATGTGTTGTTTCATTTCCACCTACAAATACTAGTTCCTTGTCAATGGATTTAAGGCGTGAACAAATTTATGCACCCATTTCTGAAGTAGAATAGATGCCATCTAATGTTTTTCACAATGCTCCAAATTTCAAGCGAGTCAGAGTTTCCATTGGATCATAGGAACAAACAAAAAGAGAGTTTGTAGAACTATTTCCATAACTTCCCATGAATTCAACACCATATTATGTTTTTCTCACTACTATGTCGAGGTATTTTCCAAAGAAAAGTCCAACACTGAAATGATTTTCACATGCATAATCATGTTCACTAATTGAGTCACAAACTCTTGTGCATTAGTCGTGCCATAATGATTTGGTGGGTCCTTCAACTCCCCACCAATCCACTTTCATACCCACAATAATGTACATCACAAAGTGGATTGTGCATAGTCTTGATTCTTCCACTAACTAAAAGAAGCTTATAAATCTATTGCAAATGAGAAAACATTGTGCCATATTAGCTCCCCATCTATTGTAGGACTAATCTAATCCTCTTGATTCCTTGCATTAAGGTTGTACATTTGATATGGGGCATCTTCATCCAAAAATTCCTCTACAAGTTCTCTAAAGGGATGACCTAATGCAGGGTCCAATAAAATATACCTCTTCTTCAAGTTTAATATACCATCGTTATAAAAGACCCAATTGACCCCTAATAGCATAGGGTAGGGATATTTGTCACTTAATATATTAATGAATTTAAATTTGGCATATGTATTAATGCTATCAAGATCAACCTCCATTTGTTCCAACCTATAATTGGAAAAATCATCCATTAATTTTCTATCCGCAACTATATTGATGAGTATAAAAAACTTGACTTAGACATGAATTCCCAAGAATTATTCAGTAGGATGTTCACATATGATCCTAGATCTAGCATAACCTCTTGCATTTCAAATCCTCCAATAAGATCATTAAGCTATAATTCTTTCTCTATTTATCTCCTTTGTAAATGGTGTAATGGATGAACAATGGATATGGTGCGTTGTCCAAAAACCTAGCCAAGTACTTCTTTCAGAGTAGTTGTATCTTGTTCATCCTCCAATATCCATAAGAAAGTATTCAACCATCCTTGGAGATTTTCCTCAACTTCTTATATTGGTAGGCTTTGGAATTATTTTCTCAATAGACAATTCATGGAGTGTGATATCTCTATATCCTCTAGGTTATTAGTCCATGCATGTATAAATTCCCTTGTGTCTTCCATCATGTCTCACAAAGGATCCTTTTTCTACATGGGATTAAATGCAAGTAAATTTTGTAGATATTTGAAGATAGGTTCTTAATCTACGACACCCACATCTACACATATCTTCACTCCCCCATGGGTGAAAACATTAATGTCAATGTATACTTGACCCAACTTAGTACCATCAAGGATATGTGGTTCCAAATTAACCATGTTCACACTGCACCGAATTTAATCCCATGCCTCCCACTTTTATATCAACTTGGGGAAATCCTCAGTGTTATGCTTGGTCTTCTTGTAATGTCCATGGAAGTAATGACATTGTTATAAATAATGACATGAAATGTTACCCACTCCATTACAAATGTATCACTATGGTGGAATATGGTTTACATCATTCCTTGGCACTTGATTTCTTGATTTTGATTCTATCCTCAATTCCTACCTTCCCCCAAGTCCACTACAAACAAATTCTTTTCAAATATCTTGGTGAGTGTAGATAATGCATGGTAGTCCTTCATTTAATGAGTGTTTTCTCTACCAAATTGGTAATATACTATCATGGAAGTGCTACTATACTTCCACTATAGTGAAAAATGATGTGAGTCACATATCAAGTTCCTACATATCTCACAAAGTCCCACATATACCTTTCCTAACATATTTCCTAGAATGGATTAGCCACTTCCACAATATATCTCTAGGTCATAGGGAAATCATTCCATAGGTGGCTTTCTATATTGCATAATTTGCACCACACAACCTCTCTTTTTCTTTCATTTTCTTTCATGAGCCCTTGAATCTACTTTGATAAAGTAGTGAACTGCTACTAGAACTATGCTAACCCTGGGGTTAACCCAAGAACTAAAGATTCTGCTAATACAACTATAGAATCCAACAACATAGCGAACTCCAAAACTTCTCACTACACTAACATCCATTGTTTCAACAATGATGCTCACAAATGGGGTAACAAGCCACCAATCAATCATTGTTTATGCCATATTTCATGAATATTATAGCTCAATCAAATCATCAAATCTCGAAATCATTGGCCTTACTCCCAAACATTGTTTCCCACTTTCTACTTAATCTTGTTTAATTATGCAATGTTTTGTTATGCTGACCACTTATACTTAATATTATTTAATTCTACAATTCTTTGTTATCATGACTTTGGATTCTAAAATGCATTTATAAAATATTCTCTTAGTTGAACCAAAGTCACACCATGCAATAAAAGAGAATTATGCTTACACTTCATGTACCATTGCAATTCTCTTTCTTGTAGTGTTTTTTAGAATTCCACCAGTTGCATATCATTTGGGGTTCTCCACACATTCAAAATGGAATCACATAAGAATTAGTTCTATTCTATGTCCTCATCATATCTATTGTGGAATAGGCACAATTATGGAGATGAATCATTTGGCTAAGATATCACTATTCTCTCATAAATTTGTACCAACAAATCCCCAGGGTCTTGGATGTTTTATTATTGACAATAATTTTTAGTAATACTTATAGATACAGATAACATTGAAGACAACTTTTGGATTCCCTAAGAGGTCAAACCCCTCTTGTTCACATACCATGGTTGGAATACTAAAAATATTAATCAACCATATAATTGCAATTTGTGAGAAAATGGTCATAGGATATTGATAATACTCAAAAGGCATAGGGGGTGTATGTTGGATAGACCAACAACACTACCATTTCAATCTACTTCCTTGGTGGTATGGAAATTTGCAGTGTTAAAATACTAGAACAAAACCATTTTGAAGCACCTCTTCTTGGTTCAACTCTTCCACATATTTCTTAATATAGCTTGGGTTAGAAATATCAAGCCTCGACCAATGTATCTTCACTTGTAGTCTAATTATTTTCATCACCCCCATCATCATGTATATGCCACCTCATTTCTTTAGAATTTCATTCCACCTTTATGAAATCTTGTTCTCTTTATAACACCACACTTTCTTGATATTTACTTTCAATGTCGATCAAAGATCATTCTTGTACTTATATTATCCTTTTCATCATCTCACACTTTGAATTAAGTTCAAGATAATATCCTCTAGGAAAAAACTCTTCCCTTGAACAAATATTTCCCATATTTTTCTACTGCCAATTCTTTGCAATCCTTATGCATCTTTATTATCACTTCTATCATTCTCTTTTAGAGTTTACTGTCTTTCCCATGACCATTCCTTTGAGTATCTTATGACATTGACTTCATGATCTAGTCCTCCTATTATTCCACCCCCTTATCTAAGTTTTACACTTACATCTTAGTGGGGTTAAGCAACATACCCCATTCCACCATCATTATATTTATCAACATCGATATTTCTTCTATCAACCTTTTGTGTGATCATTTCTTAAATAATTTGAGTGTCTTGGTCAAAGACCAATGAAATCCTACTGAAAAATCCAAAGAAAAACCTTTAGTTGCACCTTTGTACTAGAAATTGATTTCTCGGGGAAATTTTTGGTCATACCATTGAATCTTTACCAAATTATTAATGGTACACTCAACTCCACATAATGAGTGCTAGCAAAAATTCTTCTTCGTGAAACTTTCCATCCATTCATACAAATTCACTAGAAATTGTTGGAGATACTTCACACACACCTAGGATTTCTTTTTCCTAAGGTTTTCCCTATGTTTATTAGTCATTATCCAGTCTCCTACATTTTAGGGAGAATATTCCTTTTCCTACATTCTAGGGGAATATTCTCTTCAGTTCACACTTCAGTTGGATCAGTTGAGTGGAGTATTGATGCCACATTGGTTCCATCACCATGCGTCATTGAGATCATCACTGATAATGCACATTTTCCTTGGGATTACCACTAAAGGGGTGCATTACTGATGCTTTCAGTCAATTAACTGAGGAATGAGAGGCTAGTTGAATTAGACTAGGTGGCAATTAACTCTCGTAATTGTCGGTGTGTGTCCAGATCACTCTAGACCACCACTATGGTGCATTGGATTCTCTTATAGTGCACATTATTTGAGTTATATAGAGTATATTATGTGTAAATTATCATTCATTCGTTCAGTTAATACATTTCTTTGATTCTCTCTCTCTCTCTCTTGTTTTGTCTTTTCTCATTTTTTTGCAAACTGTGCATGTCCTTTGCTAGATACATCTGATATATGTAGGGTCATCCAAATTTACATGGTATCAGAGATGATAGATTGATAGGAAAAATACACACCAGACTCTTTTTGTAGGTACAAAAGATTGAAGACAGTGGGAAAATGGAATTTCCAAAATAATTAATTCTTACACCGTACAATTTCTTCGCATAAAAGCACAATATGGAATTGCATATTTGAAGAAGAGGATTATACAGGTTAACCATGGGAACATAGACTGAACCCACATCAGCCATATAAAAATATAAGTATATGAATCAGATGGATGAAGCGTATGGAACTATTTGCAGTCTCATTTCTCATGAACTCCTCTTTCACATATCCTCCTGTAAAACCCCCAATGAAGTTTGAACCACCATGGAAGGAATTTTTGGAAAATAGGATGAGATGAGGGGACATATGATCGAGGTGGAATTTATCACTTTGGATCAATTTTTTTTTGACAATCTCCAATATTTTTTACCAAATATAAGGATTTGTTATCGCAACTCAAGGCTTGTGGGGTTGATAAATCTAAGGAGGAGAAATAAATGGTTCTTACCATTCTTTCGATACTTGGTATGGAATAATCAATGTTTGTATCCAAATTTCATTTAGTTAGGCTCACCTCTGGATCCCCTTGGACCATTGCCTCTCTTGAGGTCTTTATCGAGTCTCTGAAGCACGAGCAAACCAAGCTCATCAACATGGGAAAAATCAATGGCTCAAAGGCGCATGCACTTCCTGTGCAAGATGGTAGCAATCAACAAAAATAGAAATCTAATAACAAATGCAAAGGGAAGGCACATGCAAATCCAATTAAGGAAGGTTACTCAAAACCCTTCAACGATTCCTTTGGATCTAATGGTGGAAAGGGAAGAAAAGGGGAGACATGAACTTACTGCCAATGAGGATTCCATCCAGAATCCTCATGCATGCAGAAGAAGATAGATCAAATGGCACAAATAATTCAACAAAACAACCTTGGAAATCGCATCCCTGAGGGTTCCAAGAAGAAGAAGCCAGAAGATCAAAACCCCAAGAAAGGTAATTGTATCCATTCTTTGATTACCATTAGCTTCTCTCCCAATGCTTAGATTGTAGATTCAGGTGCATCACACCACATGTAATCCAGAAAGGACGTCTACTCTTCATTGGACACATGCAAAGGTCCTCATATTATGATGGGGTATGACTCTCCAATCGAAGTCACCAACAAAGGGAGAGTTGAACTCACAAACAAGAGCTTTGAGAATGTGCTACATGTTCCCAAACTCTCTGTCAATTTTCTCTCCATGTATTAAATGAAAAATCCAGCACCGAAAATAAAGTAATATTCACACCTGATGATGTGGATATCTATGACATGCAAACCAATTCCAAAGTTTCTACTAGTGAGGTAAATCACCAATCCAGACTCTACACATTTTCTGAATTTATTGAAATAGATTCAAAATTACTTCTTACACATGTTGATGAAAGAAGTAGGATATGGCATGAAAGGTTCATCAATTTAAATTTTAGATACATGCAACAAATTAGCAAGCAGGGAATTGTTGATGGTCTACCTGACATCCACTTCTCCAAAGGAATTTGTGAGGCATGTGTCCTTGGAAAACACCCTCAAGAGAAATTTGACAAAGGAAAGACTCATAAGGCCTCCTCTCCTTTAGATCTGATCCATAGTGATCTCACAGGCTCTTTTCCGCATCCATCAATCAATAAAGAAAGGTACATGCTTATTTTTGTTGATGATTTCTCACACTACACTTGGAATTTATTTCTCAGGAAAAAATATGAGGTCTTTCAACATCTCAAATATTTCAAAGCCCTTGTTGAGACACAGTTAGGAGAGAAGATCAAAGTCCTCCGAACAGATAATGGGGGGGAGTATGAAAACCAAGAGGTACAAAATATTTTTCTTGAGGTTGGGATTTAGTTGCAGCACACGGTTCCCTATACTCCACAACAAAATGGAGTTGCTAAGCGGAAGAATAGATCCCTAAAAGAGATGACATCTTGCATGGTGCATGAAAAATCACTTCCACATAGATTATGGGTTGAAACACTTAATTGTGCTAACTACATCCAAAACAGATCTCCCTATAGATATGTCAAGGATAATACCCCCTTCGAGGCTTGGAGTGACCATAAACTGGAAGTGACCCACTTTCGTATATTCAGTTCATGTGCATGGGCTAGGATTCCATCTAAGAAGAGGAAGGAACTTGATCCACATAGTACATAGTGTATCTTTGTTGGATACCCATATGGTGTGAAGGGATACAAACTCATTTTTACCTCTACAGATCGACTCATCATTGATCATAGTTTCCAATTCGAGGAAAGTATCTCACATGCACCTTAGGACCTACATGCAGGCACTTTATTTCTTCCACCTTTTAGAGATGATGAGCATGAACATGTTGAATCTTCTCCAGATGAGAGATCCAATTTAGAGGATTTATTTGATTCATATATTGAGTCAATACAGTCATATGCAGATGTAGAGCCAGAGACGATGCCCAAATAGGCCAAGGCTACTCTTCAGGATGAAGGATATCTTGTTGGGGATCCAATTGATACTAGGAGGACTCGATCTAATTTCGAGGAGCCTCATCTTTCACTCACCGCCACTAAACTCATGCCACCCAAGAATATTTTCTTGGTGCAATATTTATATCCATAGTCCTATGGCGAGGCTATAGGGAATCCATTTTGGGAATCTTCCATGTAGGAGGTTTACAACTCCCTTCTCAAGAACTAGACTTGGGATCTAGTTCCCCTTCCTTCAGGAAGGAAACTTTCCAGGTGCATATGGGTCTATAGGACCAAGAGCACAACAGATGGATAGGTTAGCAGATAAAAAGTTAGGCTAGTTTCCAAAGGATTTCAGTAGGTGCACGACATTGACTATGATGATACCTTCACTTCAGTATTGAAAGATGGATTCCATATGCTTGGCACTTTCCATTACAATAGAAAAGGGATGGTAGTTCCATCAGATGGGCATGAAGAATGCATTTCTTCATGGAGATATCTCTGACGAGATATATATGGACCAGCCCCAGGGCTTCATGCATGATTCATCTTTGTTCTATCGACTGAAGAAGTCCCTTTATGGCCTCAAGAAGGCCCCGAGGGAATGGTATGCCAAGATGGAATCCTACTTGTTGTCATAGAACTTTGTACGTTGTAAGTCAGACCCAAATGTTTACATGCTCAGGATGAATGATTCACCTCTACTCCTAATTTTGTATGTTGGTGATTTGATGATAATTGGTTTCTCGACTTCAACGATTTCTGAAATCTAGAGGATTATTCATGACAGGTTCTTGATGAAGGAAGTTGGTCCACTACATTTCTTCCTTGTTCTCGAGATCATTCATGATGCATCAAGAATCAAACTTAGTCCAAGTTTGCACGAGATCTCCTCGAGAGATTCCACATGATAGAATGCAAGTGTTCCCTGACTCCTTTCCTATCAGGAATCAGATTTGAGGATGGCGGGGACACTCCAATGGTGGAAATCACACTGTACATATAGTTAGCGGGGAGCTTGTTGTATCTCACACATTCTAGACCATACCTATCCTATGCAGTCAGAGCAGTCTCCCGGTTCATGCAAGAGCCACATGAGCTACATTGGAAGGCTGCAAAGTGTATCCTTTGGTATGTACAAGGTACCATCACCTTTGGGATTCACTATGTAGGATACTTTGCATTGGACCTCATTGGGTTCATTGATTTTTACTGGGGTGGCGACAAAATTGATTGCAAGTCCACATCTGGTTACTCACTTAGTCTAGGTTCTAGGCCCATCTATTGGTCGAGGAAGAAGCAGGTTGCTATTGCACTATCTTTAGCCAAGGAAGAGTACATAGGGGTAGTTAACATAACCATTTAGGCTATGTGGCTACAATATTTTCTCACTTAGTTAGGTATTTAGTTTCACTGGATGATGGTCACTTGGTGTGACAACCAGAGCACTCTGAAGTTCTATAGAGATCTAGTTCATAGGCAAGAGACGAATCACATCGAGATCTACATGCACAACATCTGAGACTTAGTACACGAGGGGATAATCGATCTATAGTTTAGTCCTTCATTTGAATAGACTGAAAACATCTTCACCAAAACCCTCACTGAGCAAAAGTTTCATTCTCTACACAGTCATCTTGGAGTGAAGGACACAATTGCCTAGAAATTCTCAGTCCTTTTTTGATACATGGTACCTTGAGGGGGGGTTTTTCCCATGAGGTTTTCACTCTTTCCTCATTTATTTCAGCGTGTATTTTGTTTTTGGGTACCTAACATGGCCTGATTTCCAGGACTCATTATTTTATTTTCACCATAATGATGTTCAGGGGGGGTGTTGGAGATACTTCACACACACCTAGGATTTATTTTTCCTAAGGTTTTCCCTATGTTTATTAGTCATTATCCAGTCTCTTACATTTTAGGGAGAATATTCATTTTCCTACATTCTACATGAATATTATCTTCAGTTCACACTTCAGTTGGATCAAATAGGTGGCTGTTAACTCTCGTAACTATTGGTGTGTGTCTAGATCACTCTAGACTACTAGTATGGTGCATTGGATTCTCTTCCAATGCACATTAGTTGAGTTATACATAGTATATCATGTGTAAATTATCATTCATTCATTTTGTTAATACAATTATTTGATTCTCTCCATCTCTTTCTATCTCTCTCTCCCTCTCGTTTTCATCTTTTCTCATTTTTATGCAAACTGTGTATGTCCTTTGCTAGCTAGATCTTATCTGTGCAGGTTCATCAACATTTACAGAAATTTAGCCTAGAAAATCTCTTGCAAGCATTCAAATAGAGGCCTCTCTTTGAATTCTACAACATAGTCCCCTATATATGTGCATTTACTGAAGTGGATATGTAATAAATGTTAGAGGAACTGGATGCTATAGATGCATATGGTTGTGATATCGCCTAAATGGGATCTAGTAGGTTCATTTGGTAGGCCGCTTCCATTGTTTCTCGAAATTGAGAAAGAGAAGGACTTATGAGTATAATGGCCATATGTGAACATATGACACATGCAAAGTTGGTATGCAATATTTTATTGCATAGGGTTGTAGATTCTTGGGTAGGGTCTATGGGTGATTCTGTCGAGTTGGGAAACAATGATGTTTCTTGGGGGAGATGAATAAATTTTCGTATCTCTAGAAGGGTAGGGCATAGGTTGGTGGGGTGACCTAGTGCTTCATAGAGTGTGAACATGGGTTGAACTAGAGGTGTGACCTGAGCATTTCCCCTGTCTTTCTTTTTCTTTCCCTTGGTGTTGGTATTCTTCCCCATAGCTATGTGACCAAGTTAAGGCAATGGTGGTTGAAACAACATTTTCATGGGTATTGAAATTGTTTTAGGGGGAAGTGATGGTATTGATACCATATATGGCAGGTCAAGATACCAAAAAAGGATAGCTATCACCATATTGGGGAGGTTAAGGGTATCTACTACTTAGTATGTAGTAACTCCTGGTGATGGCTAGAAAAGCGATATTTGGGTTAGGGGTTGAGGAAGGGTTTGACAAACTATTGATTGGTCATTTATAGGGGGAGAATTAGGAGTAGACTCTAGTATGGAATATTAGGGGTAGACTAAAGGGTGGGTGTCATAAGAGTAGACTGAGGGGTTGGTTTTGCCATGACAGAAGTAATTGTGCACACTTGGGCATAATTTGAGCATGGTATGCAAGGAGGGTCACCCTGGTATGTGTCAAGGAGAAAGAAGTCTTGAAATATTCTTAGGCCTATTTCTACAGGTGGTGAGATGTTTGATTGTGCCTTGATGAGAGGGAGGATATTATCCAAACTCGGAGAGGGGCATGGTTCATAATGTATTATCTAGTCAACTATGATGGACTTTCATTTACGGGGGAAGATCATGGTATGAAACATAGATGAGGCCACTACCTTCATCAGGTACATGTAACTACATCCAAGTAAGATGTTGTAGTCCAAAGGGGTGTCTATGACCTTGATGCCAACCAATACCATTTTTCCCACTAGCTCTATGGGGACATTTTGAAACAAACCCTTAGGTTGGAATGGGTGGTCATTGTAGGCCCAAAGGGTAATAGAAGAAGGGGTTAGTTCAGGGGTGTTGAGATTCTGCCAGATGCTTTTGGAAATAATGCACATGGATGCTCCTTCATCGACGATACATCTATGGAAAATGATATTCTGAATCATAAATAGAATTTGGAAAGAATATAAAGAAGGAACCTTGTAACATCCCCAATTTTAATCCCCACAAATTATAATGTAGTTGTATAATTGTGAATTAGGCTGGTGAGCTGATGTGTTGGGGCGAAGAGCCCTTATTGATTTAATGTGGTTGGGGGCCAAATTGCATATTATGAACATTGAAATAATTATTAAAAGTTATAATTATTAATTGCGATATGAAAGAGATGAAGAACGATGGGGGGATATGATTCAATAAGAGAGATGGGTCCAAGGGGGATTTTATTCATGGGTATTAATCCAACCCACATACCTAAATTATTATCTTTTTGTAAACCTTCTATTTTTTGTTAAGTGTTCCCAAAGACAATAATTTATTTCAAGTAAGAGGGTGGGTTTGGGGAGTCACATCCCATAGTTATTAGGGAGCATGGGGATGAAGTACAATCAACATTGGGTAGAGTGAGTAGTCAACTGACTCGGGGAAAATGAAATTTATATGGAGAAAGGAGACAATTTTTGCATGCAGTTTTTGGGTAGCAAAGGAAGAGCTAAGTGATGCTAAGAGAACCAACCATGATATGCTTGAAGTCAACCATTGTTTTGCTTTGTGTTATACTAGAATGAGTCATGTGTGCTTGTAAAACATGTTATAAACCTATAGAGTGTTTCCTATTGAGGAAATGGCTCAAGAGTCTTGTGAAGGATATTGTGTGCACTCCTAAAAAAATTGAGAGTTCTCGAAGTCCCTATCTAAGAGATTCCTAGACAACCAATTTCACTAGAGCTCTAATAAATGAATGGTACAAACTGAGGGACTGTGAGAAATGAAGGGGGTACATTCCTTGGGATGTGCAAGTTGTGGGGAAGAGAGAGAGTAGGTGGATTGGAACTGCTATGGGAGTAGAGCCTGGGTTTGGGTTGTTGAGTGTGGAGAGTGGAAAATTAGAGGGTCAAATCTCCTTGTGGAATCATAGCCTCGACTCAGGGGTAGCCCATAGTTGATATTTGGAGCAACAATGCTTATGGATGGGAGGTTCATCCTTCGTATGCAACTAGTTGGATTATATTTTTAAACATATAAGTTTCTGTTGTGTTTATTATGATTATTCTACTGTGCAAATGTTTTATTGAATGTTGGGTATTTGTTGTGTGCTTACTGGATGCATTCATGAATTTATATATGTTTTTAGAAGCATGGGTAAATCGATATCTTGTTTTGGTGTAATTTTTATGGGCTTGCTTCCTCTTGGTTATGTTTTATATGTATGTGGACGTTTTTAAATTCATTTTTAATAGGCTATGTTGTTTTCTACAGTGATGGGACTCAACTTGGAGGCTAGGTACATTACAAAATGGTATCAGAGCTATAGGTTCAAACATTTAGCATGTATGGGCCATACTCAACATACATAATCTAAAATTGCAGAGTTAAAACTAAGAGAATGTTTGCAATGTGGTTGTCATATTTTTCCAGGAAAAGGTGTGAGGAGATTGCTCATAATTTTGGTGGATTCGATTTCAAGGGTCAAAATCCCCAATTTTAATCTCTAAATATGCATGTGTTGGGTCTATAATTGGTTGAATTCTATAAATTTAAGTGTAGCCATGAAGAATTGGGCGAAATTGGGAAAATGCCCCAATTTCTGCAATGGATTTGGTTGAAACTTTGACATAGGAGTGTCAAAGTTTGGGTGTAGTGGTCAAGTCGATACGAACTAGGACTAAATTGGTCATTACTAAGCTTAATTTTGGGTTCTATGGTGACCCTGGTAATGTTTTTTTGAAATTATGCAATTATGGAAAAATTCGAAATTTGGTTATTTTTCTGTAAATGATGTCATCATGACATGGAGGTCACATGGTAGTGATGTGTCATAGATGACATGGACTTCTAGGGTGGAAGGGTCAATATGGTAGGTCCATGGTGGTAGTTGGTAGCATGGTATCAAGTGATGTGGGAGGCACATGCGAGGGTGGTATAACCAATACCATAAACCACCGTCGCATGGTAGTGGGATGGTTTTTGCCCGAGGCCTTTAGCCATGTGACACCATTAAGTATGTGACATGTAGCACAAGGAAACCAATGTCATGACCCAATTTTTTTTTAATTCTCGTGCATGTTTGGGATGCGACATGGCCTCTCCTTCGTCGATCTCGTTTAATCTCGACCATACGATCTGGGAGCCGTGCAAGTTTTCGCATGCCAAGGTAAAGTTGAGGGATGCAACCTGCCCATACCCATAGCTAATTAATGGGAAACACATGGAAATTGAAAATCAAGGTGGGAACCTTGTCCCAGATGGGGTCAGATATGTTCCAGTTGGGCAGGTGGGGCTTGCAAAATATTAATATTTTATTAATGTTTAAGGCCAAGGTAAGAGAAAGAGGAGAAAGAAGAGAGAGAATACTAACAAGGAATTCCAAGTGAGCTAGGAGGGTGACATGGAATCATATTGGGGTTCCATGTGGACCCATAATTCCACATTAACAAAGATGCCTTGTAGGCAAAACTGTTTCGTAATGTAAAAACAAAAACCAAGTATGGAGGCAAAATATTGTTTTGGACATAACTGGAGAAGACTAATTCATATTTAGATGAAACTTTAGGTTTTTTTTCATAGTAATAAGGGATATAGAAGTTCCAGAGGGGGCCATTTCCCATTTATGCTTGGATTTGTCAGAAAATGCAAATTAGTGGTTTTTAAAGATTTGGGTTTATATCATTCGAAAAGGTCCAGATCAACCTGAAATTTTCATAGAGAATCCAAAAACTAGGCATGGAAATAAACCAGGAAAGAATTGAATAAATCCAGAGGGGTTTAGAATGGGGATGTTGAAATAGGGGAAAATCCACTATTTCGGGCCACCTTTTAGGGATTTTTAGGATTTTTAGAGGAGGAAAAGGGTCCCTAGATGGAAGATCTAGAAACATTTATTTACTTGAATGTTTTTATAATCATCAAGACAATTTTATTTTTTTAGTGAAGTTTCTCTATAAGTGCACAGTTTGGGAGATAGCCAGTTTGGCTAAAAGTATTTCAAGCATGGAAAAAGGGTTGAAAAAGGGAAAAGTTGTCACTTCCATATTGTCGCAGTATTTGACTAGAGCATTAGGATGAAAATATGAGAGTTGTTAAGAGTTCCTTGTAATAATTTTTATTTGTGTCTAATACAAAATTTTCTCTAGTTCGTAACATATTTACTTCCACAAGTGGTAGAAGTTGGTGTTTCAAATTAATTGCAAAAGAATGAAAAATGTACAAAAAAAGTAAATCAATGATATTCATATGACTATAACTTTATGCTCAAAGCTCATATTTGGGAAATAAAGTAGTCATTATAATTTTTTTGGATAGAATAATCCATATATGCACCCATGATTGTGATTTGAGTAGCTAAACTTACAAAAAATTAGAAGGAAGATGATTGCATACCTTAAAGGGAAAACTTGTGGATATGTTTCCAGAATTGTAAATTATAGTTTATAGCTAAAAAATGTTGTTGTATACACATTAATAAAAAGATTAAGGTTACATATGGAACACAGAAGGTTTAGAATGAGGTCTATATATATGTGGAATATGCAAGAGAAATCTACATATATGGGAGAAGACAGGGGCAATTCTTCAAAATAAGCATGTGATTTCTTTAGGAAGCTACAAGAACAAGACATGTAGACTCAGTGAGCAATATGAAAGACCTCCAATGAAATTTTTATGTGAGAAAATAATTCTATATGAAATATGTTCATATCAAATTTGGATGATGAGTAAGACAGACAATTTGGAATCCATGATATTGCATGTGTAGTAGGTACACATGGGGGTGAAAAGTGTGGGAATCTGAAAAGTGGTTTAAATAGCAGGTAAAAGGGTTTGAACCTTGGTATCAAGGATGAGGAGATACAATCAAAGGAAGAGTTTATTTTAAGGATTCTTCACAATGATATCAAAGGCCAAGCAAGAATAATGTTAAGATATGATTTAGGTTCAAGTAGGTAAATTGAGAAATTAGGAAGTTAGTCTTCTGATAAAGACTAGGGCCATAATGCATATATGAAGGTAAGGTGCAGTGTCTCCAAGAATTATTCTATGAGTAATTAGAGTAGTACATCCCCTGTGTTATAATGCTCAGTGGAAATAGGGTGCAAGAGTAAATCACTTAGTGGATGAGAGAGTGAAATGTACATTATGTGCAGATTTGTTCTATATGGATGCCATTAGACTCCAATGAGAGGAAATCCATAAAAAATAATTAAATTTCAGAATTGGACAAATCCCATGAATAGTTGAGATAAGTGGAAAATGGCATCATAGGTGGATGCCAATCCACTTGGAGTATATTGCATCACTCAAAGAACTATGACAACAATGAAAGGGAATTGTTGATGCATATAAAGAATGTTGAGTACAACTCATGGGTACTTAGTGTATTTCCAAGGTAGAATGGGATGACACGTCAAGAAGAACACCAATAGGGAAGGTGCTTAATGAGCTGAAGAAAGGTATTTAAAATTGAGTAGAGACTTGGATAGTAAAAGGTATTAGAAAATACGACATAAAAGAAACATTTTAGAATGTTGAAATGCCAATCAATGAGAATGGTATTTCAAGACTGGTTTGGTTAATGAAATTGGGAGGGGCTAACTATATTTTAATGTTAATATTCAGTTGGAGTAGTTCATATTATAACACTATGAATATTGATATTTTTAGCCAAGGATATTGTGACATAATTATTTGCAAAAAGAAGTAGTTGTGAGGTGGAAAAACTAGTGGATCCAATGGCTAGAAATTCAGAATGGCCAAGTGGGGGCTTGGTTAGAAGGTTCAAAAGAGGGATAAATGATGCAAATATGAGTAGAATGGAAGAGCAAAAAGTAGCAAGGATCTACAGGAATTCAAGGACAACCATCTACAATAAAACAAAACAAAACAAATCAAATAAGTAAAGATGAAATAGTTATGCATTGGAGTGCATATTGGAAGGGATGCATGATGCATAAAATAAATCTAGAATGCATGTGCATGGAGTAGGCATGATGATATTGAATGATTAATGAATATTGATGTGCATTTGTGAATATGTATATGCATAGACATGTAATGGCATGGGAATGGAATAAGAGTAGTCTGTTGATATATATAAATGAAGTATTGAGGTTGTGATATTTGAATAAGATTAATGATGGATTGTGTATCCAAAAAATTGTGTAAATCATGGTTGACTATATTGTTGATGTTGCTGCATATGAAAACCATCCATGTGAATACAATGAGGATGGTGAGATATTGATAAACAAGTCAACGAAAGGGAGATTGCAAGATGCCACAACAATATCAGCTAGTCAGGTAGCATCAAGTAAATTGATAACAACCATTCATGTATGCATTTGCGGTTGTTATGATGCATAAATTCTTAAGAGAATTGAGGTAAGAATTCCCTCAGTCAAATTTTAATATTTGAAATTAATGTAAAGGTAGAAGGCCTTGAGTACACACATGCTATGTGATGATTGAATGAATTTATGATAAATTTAATTGCATATTGTGTTATATTGGTTATGAAAACATAACCAAGACTAAGTCAGGATACATTAATCCTCTTCTAGTAATGAATTCCATTAGAAATGGTCATTTGTGACACCATGATGTAGTTGGAAATGGAAGGGATATAGTTCCATACAAGTGCATGATGGTTTTCCCTTTGTATAATTGATGTTTGGGCTACAACCTCTTTGCCGACATGAGAGAGCACTGAGAGAATTATATTCCTAGTGTTGTGTATGGGTTGAAGAGGAATATATCCAAATTATTGGATAGGTACATGGGAAAGAGTTTGGATAATGTGTTAAAGTGTAAGCTATACGTTCCTACTCACATGATGGAATACATGACCGTGGATATATGGTATTTTGGAGTCAATGCAATAATGCCTTGTGTAGATGTGGCCATGGGTATGTAATATACCGGATATAAAAAGTATGCAGAACATAAATAAAATGCTAGAAATGGTAGAATAACAACAATATAACAAGAACAATCACCACAATAACACTGAAATGATATAAGAATAACAACAGAAATATCACTTTGATTCTGAGAGCAATGTTCACGGGCCCTTTTGAGGGGGAAACCTCCAGTCGAGTAGAGCTCTATTACCATAATATCTAAGCTAGGGTTCTCATACCCTCGAATCCTATTTATATTAAATATGTCTATCAAAAGAAGCATCTAGAGGAAGATCCTTCTAGAAGTGGAAGCTTCTATTAGGTCTTCTTACATTCGACTTATTCTAATTTATTGCAAGTCCTTATTAATATTGACCTTTATTACATCCGAATATATTGTTCTACCTATGTGTGGGTTAGGACCCTAACATGTCCTCCCCCTTAAAAAAACCTTGTCCTCAAGGCTTGAGATGTGGAAACTGCTACAGAATGGTAGCTGGTTCCCAAGTGGCATCTGCTGGGGTTGTATCTTTCCACTAGACTAACACTTCCTTTATGGTTCTCTAATGTAGGCAACACTCACGTTGGTTCAAAACTACTTGTGGTTGTATCCAAATGGATCCTTCTTCGTCTAACTCGGGGAGGTTGGTTTGAATTTGGAACTTAGTTCTAATCACTTTCTTTAAGCATGAAACATGAAAAACGTGATGTAACTTAGAATGAATGGGGAAATCTAATTGATAGGCCACTTGTCCCACACGCTTGAGAACAATATAAGGACCATAAAACTTGGGCACTAGCTTCTGACAATGCTCGACCTTGAGGGAATTTTTCTTGTAAGGTTGCAATCGAAGAAATACCTAATCCCCTTCTGCAAATTCACGTTCAGAGAGACCTTGATCGGCTTGTTGCTTCATGCAATTTTGTGCCATGAACAAATTCTCTTTGAGGGTATAGAGAATAGCCTTATGAGCTGTAAGTGTTTGGTCAACCGCCTGGACCTTCGAGACACCCGGTAAGTATGAGAGAACTAAAGGTGGCTTTTTCCCATATGCCGCTTCAAAAGGAGTCATGCATGTAGCTGTATGGTATGAAGTGTTGTACCACCATTAAACTAGGGGTAACCATTGATCCCACTGATTTTTCTTTTCCGAGGCAAAACACCTCAAATATGTTTCCAAACACTTGTTGACAACTTTTGTTTGAAAATCAGTCTAGGGATGATAAGCTGTGATGAGATGCAATTGGGTGCCTTGTAGCTTGAACAATTCTTTCCAAAAATTGTTGGTGAAAGTTGGGTTGTGATAAGAAACAATAGAATGCGGCATGCCATGAAGCTTGAAGACCTGATCAATGAAAAGTTGAGCCACCGTGGATGCTATAAATGGGTGTTAAAGAGCACAAAAATGAGCATACTTGGAAAGGTGATCAAAACCACCATGATGACTGATTTATTTCCCGATTTGGGTAAGCCTATAATAAAATCCATAGAGATATCCCTCCAAATAGCAAGCGGAATCAGAAGCAGTTGTAGTGTGCCCAGAGATTTTACTGTTTCTCCCTTGTTGCGTTGACACACATCACATTCAGTGAAAAAATTATGAATGTATTGTTTCATACAATCCCAGAAAAAAGAACGTTTGACCCTGTCATAGGTTTTGGTAAACCCAGAGTGCTCAGCTGTAGGTGTAGCTTGAAGCTCAGAAAGTACCGTGGATTTAAGTTTTGATTGTTTACTTAAATACAAACGGACTTTGTATCGAAGCTCATCATGGAGCCAAGAGTACCCTGGGGAAGATGAAGCATTGGACTGCAATTGTTGGATCAGATGAAAACTTTTGGGATCGTGTGGCCATTCCTAGAAAACGATTTGGAGCCAATTTGGTACAATGAAGGAAAGAGAGAAAAATGGATCCGTCATCTTCATATTTTCGGGAAAGTGCATCATCAACCACATTATCCTTGCCTTTCTTGTAAATGATCTCATAATCATATCCAAAGAGCTTAGTCACCCTTTTTTGTTGCTCCGGGGAGGAAATGCGTTGTTCCAAAAAATACTTGAGGCTTTGATGGTCCATCTTAATTTGGAAGCATTGCCCCAATAGATAAGGGTGCCATAGATCAACAACATGCAAAATAGCCAACATTTCCTTTTCATAGATTGATTTTCCCAGATCACTTTCAGACAGTTGCTTGTTGGTAAAGGCCAATGACCGACCCTCTTGCATAAGGACATCACCAATTACTTTCCCTGAAGCATCACATTCCAAGACAAAGGTCTTTGTGAAATCAGGAAGGGCCAGGAATGGAGTGGTGCACATGGCCATTTTCAATGTTTGAAAATATTGAGTAACTGTTGGAGTCCAAGTGAAAGAGTTATTTTTTATGAGTGTCATGAGAGGTGTTGCAATCTTTCCATAATTCTTAACAAACCTGTTAAGCCCAGAAATCCATGCCAGATTTTGAGAGTCTTTGGGTGAGGCTAGTCTTGCATAGATTCAATTTTTTTAGGATCCACCCTGACACCATCTTTGCCAACCAGATCACCCAAGTACTCGAATTCTGAGGCACCAAAAGCACATTTATACTATTTCAGGAAAAGTTGGTGCTGAGAGAGTAGATGGAGAACTCGATCCACATGAGAAAGATGTTCTATCTAGGTTTTTCTATAGATGAGGATATCATCAAAGAAAACTAAGACAAAATGACGGAGAAAAGGATGAAAGACATGATTCATGAGGCTTTGGAAGGTGGAGGGGGAATTACACAAGCCAAAGGGCATGACCAAAAAATCATAGTGGCCCTCATGAGTTCTAAAGGCAGTCTTGGGAATGTCTGCCTCTTTCATACGTATCTGGTGTTAGCTAGAATAAATATCAAGTGTAATAAAGAACTGGGCACCACTCCATTCATCCAAGAGGTCATCAATGACCAGAATGGGAAATTTGTCTTTAATGGTAAGTTTGTTGAGGGCCCGGAAGTCAGGACACATTCACCAAGAACCTTATTTCTTCAGTACCATGACCACTGGAGAAGAGTAGGGTATCGTAATAGGGCAGATAACGCATGCGTTAAGGAGTTCCTGGATTGTTTTCTCAATTTCATTTTTTTGGGAAAAGGGATGAGGATACGTACGAATATTGGGAGGAAGGCTTCTTAGTAAAAGGGGAATGGAATGATCATGAACACCATGGGAAGGAGGGAGTCCCTAGGGAGTGGAAAATACTACTTGATGTTTAGAAAGGATGGATTGGAGGTCTTGCGGCACTGAGGGTGTCTCTGTGGTGTGTATGGCATGGAGTTGGGCAATAACATCAAAATGACCTTTTCTGAGAAACTTGTCCATGTTATGGGAACTAATGATCTCAGGTGAACTGACGTTGATGCCTTGGAACTTATATTGTTGGCCCTCCCAGTCAAATTTCATGGTTAGTTCCTTAAAATCCATGAGAATGGGACCCAAAGTCCTTAGCGAGTTTGCACCCAACACAATGTCACAACCGCCCATGTTGATAGCAAACATATGATATTTCAGGTGGTAGTCACCAATTTGGAGACACACATTTTCACAACGCCCTCCACATTTCATGGAGCCACCATTGAAAATCATGATTTGGAAATTATTGACTGCATGGATGTAGCAATGAGTTTATTGGGCAATGCATCGATGAATAAAATTATGGGTGCTTCCACTATCAACCTGAATAATGACCTTCCTATGCTTGATGTAACCGATTAGCTTGAGGGTCTGGGCAATAGAGAAGCCAATGAGAGCATTTAGGGAAATGAATAGTTTGAATTTGGGAGGGTCTGAGGGAGGGGTGATGTCATTGGTTTCAAGTGACTCAGACACAAGGTGAGTTTCAATCTCCTCTTCCGAAATATCCTCCGAGATGGCCATAAAAATATTTTGTTCCTTACACTTGTGGCCTGAGAAATATTTGTCATCACAATTATAACAAAGGCATTTGAGTTTTCATTCAACCATTTCGGCCCTGGTCAATTTTTGGATCTTTAGTGGAGCAGAGGGAGTAGTGGGATTTACTGTTTTAGTGCGAGGGATAAAGGAGGGTTTCCGGTTTTGAGAAGATACAACCTGTTGTGCTTCTTTAGCTATTTTAGTCACTTCCACCCAACTCTGAGTCCAAGCCATGAGGACATGGGCCCAATCTCATCCTTGAGGCCACTAATAAAACACTCTCAAAAGAAGGCATCAGGCATGCCCTCTTTCCAAAAAGATAGGCGCTCAAAAGTAGCTATAAAGTCTTCCACTGTTCTTGATTTTTTCAACTTTGTCAAATGGCCCAAATGGTTGGTTTCAGTGTCAAAGAATTCATAAATATCTGTCACAAAGTGTGTCCAAGCAATATACCCTTGACGAGAAGTTTTTCTCCATTGCCACCATTACCAACGTTCTTGATCTAGATGGAGAACACCATACCGGAGTTTGTCCAAGTCATCTGTAATGTTGTATAAAGAGAAATAATGTTCCATTTGGGTTACCCAACCAGTGGGATCCGAGCCATCAAATTTGGTCACATCCACCCGTGGAAGGCATAAGTCACATTGAAAGTGATGGTGCTGACAGTTATGGGAATGAGAGGAAGTTTCAACTTCAGTATGTGGAGGTGGGTTAGATAAAGGGTTATCTGTAGGGATATGCAGCTTGGTGTAGAGCATCGAAAAGATAGATTCAAGATGGGTGGTCAGGTCTTGTTTGATTTCCTCCATTGAGGATTGCATGGTTGTATTGATGGAGAAAAAATTGGCACTGAGTTGTTTGACTTCTTGTTGGGTATCGGTGAGATTAGATTGCAAGGTATTGAAGCAAGATTCCAAGTCTTGGCTACGAGTATGGGCCATGATGACAAGGGAACCGAAATGGGGTGGGTGGGATCATTTTTTTTCCTGAAAAATGATATGTATGAATGTGATAAGGGCGAAGAGATGAATCCAATGGAATAGGTCTCAAATAACGGTGAAAAAATTTCCAGACTCCGTTTTTATTTTTTATACACTTGCGGAGTTATACTCCAGTACGAAGAATATTGCAGTGATGAAATTCCCAAATGATTAACTAGGAAGAAATGTATAGTGATTTGGAAACCCGAACACAATTGCGTGACAATAGATCTATTGTATGTTTTAATTTGTTTATGTTTCTGTCCCCCAGGGTTAGGTATTCAAGGGTTCTACAAACAAGGGTTTTCCCTGTGCTATAGCTCTCTGATATATGTGCGGGGTCCAACAGTAGTACTCGAACCAATATCTCAGGGCACTAACTAAGGAGGCTAGACCGTGCCCTTAGCCATATTACCCGACTACCCAGGTACTAGAGAGTATCTTCCCGAGTGTTGTTCTTAGTGGCACTATAGCAGTCAGGCGAATGATCAATTTATCTAAAGAGGGCTTTACGAAATCTAGGTTGATCCATACACAGGTGTTGTCTGATGCGCTACCACTCGAAGGGGTACCAACAAGTGTTACAAGGGTGGCCAACATATGTACGCTTAAGTACCACTTGTATTTCCTGCATGTATGAATCCCTCAACCGTGGGTTTATGCATGTAACGACATATCTTTGTGTCTTAAAAACATCGGAATATGTATCTACCGAAAAAATTTAACCCACAATTTCTGCCAAGGAAAGTGCTCTGATACCACTTGTAATATACCAGATATAAAAAGTATGCAGAACAAAAATAAAATGATAGAAATGGTAGAATAACAACAATATAACTAGAACAATCACCACAATAACACTGAAATGATATAAGAATAACAACAAAAATAGAAATTTTATTCTGAGAGCAATGTTCACGGGCCTCTTCAAGGGGGGAAACCTCCAGTCGAGCAGAGCTCTATTACAATAATATCCAAGCTAGGGTTCTCATACCCTCAACTCCTATTTATACTAAATATGTCTATCAAAAGAAGCATCTAGAGGAAGATCCTTCTAGAAGCGAAAGCTTCTATTAGGTCTTCTTACATTCGACTTATTCTATTTTATTGCAAGGCCTTATTAATATTGACCTTTATTATATCCGAATATATTGTTCTACCTATGTGCGGGTTAGGACCCTAACAGGGCATGAGCACATTTCTCTTATTTGTGAGTATTGTATGATTACATTATGAAAAACTTGGTGTGATGGTAATGCATGTAGAATGAATGATAGTTTCATTCTAGATAATATGATTGATGGTTGAATGCAATTTTTAATGTGAATAATGGTTGGAAATGATGGAATTGTTGGTAAAATACAACTCTGAGATCATTTCATGAAATATTGTAAATGTGCATGAATGCTAACAATGTTTTCGGTTGAATTAGAGTTGAGAAAATGAAGGAAGAATTGTATTATATATAGCATGGATGTAAGCCTATAAAGGAGACTGATGCTTGCTGCTATGTGAGCCAAACATAATGAGTAGAAATCCCATGCCTGAGATTTTTTTTTTTTTTGTATAAAACAGATTTGGCAATTATAATTGAAAAATGTTATGATATGCTAAACATTTGTGTGGTTGAGTGAAAATTGATAAAGATTGCAGGTAGAGTGGTATTGTATATGGAAAGGAAGTTATCCATAAGGAAGGATAACATCTACAACTACAAGAGCCAAATATAATGAGAAAAAAAACTCATGCTTGGGAAATTCTGTTTTCCTGTATAAAATAGATTTGAAAAATTTATAATTGAAATTGTATGATGATGTCTCTTATTGACTATATGCATATGGTGTATATGGGATGATTTCCACAGGTTACATATTGCTAGTGGAAGTCTAGCAACAAGTTGGCATCCATTTGCATAGAAACACCTTGGAAAATGATGGATCACCCGAGGAACTATATAACAGTGAAATGGATGTCTTAGCCTAGAGGGTGAGTACAACATGAAGAAACAATTTGTTAGGTTTGTAAAAGAAAAAAAAAATTTAGTCTTGTATAAGAACTAGGTTGTTAGTCCTAAAGAGTGAACTCTACTATGAGTTGCACCATCGAAGAACCCGATTGTCAAGCCTGAAGAGTGAACTCTTGTGTGATTTTCACTGTAGTAGAAAAGTTGTTATTGGTTATTTCTTGGTAGTTCTTCCCAGCAGTGAGTCCCTTGAGATCCAAATAGTGATATTTCTATTCACCCATGCCAGAGAGACCCCAATAAACAAATGGTTCAACTCAATTAACTAAGGATGGTGAAGGGAGCACATTCCTTGGGTAAACCCTGATAAAAGAATGGTACATTCCTTGGGTTATCCATGATAAATGAATGATACATTCCTTGTGTTGGTTAGGTCAAGAAGAAGAGAGCTGGTGGAAATCGAGATAGCTATGGGAGAATGCCAATGGATTATGTATATCTTTTGGGCCAGGGTGCCTTTGT
Organism: Picea engelmannii; assembly: GCA_009831015.1. Classification (NCBI taxonomy): domain Eukaryota; kingdom Viridiplantae; phylum Streptophyta; class Pinopsida; order Pinales; family Pinaceae; genus Picea; species Picea engelmannii. The sequence goes on along the minus strand of ML777553.1, from coordinate 554,523 downwards.
ATCTATGATTTTGGGCCAGGGCGCCTATGTATTTATGATTTTGGGGGCCAGAGAACCTATATATTCATGTTATTGGGGCCATAGTGCCTACGCAATTTTGTTTAGGATAGAATGCCTATGTGATATTGGGATATAGAGCCTATATGCTGATTAATTGTCGGGGAGAAAGAATTGTAAAATGAAATTACGCCTATATGGTGTTTTTCACTGATGGCAGTGAAAAAATAAGGGGAGGGGAATGTAACATCCCTAATTTTAACCCCCATGAATTATAATGTAATGGTATAAATGTGAATTAGGTTGGTGAGTTGATGTGTTTGGGAGAAGAGCTTGTATTGACTTAATGTGGTCGGGGGCCAAATTGGATATTATGAACATTTAAATAATTAATAAAATAATAATCGTTAGCTATGATATGAAAGAGTTGAAGAACAATGGGGGGGCGTTGATTCCACAAGAGAGAGGGGTCAAAGATGGATTTTATTCATGGGTATTAATCCAACCCATATACCTAAATTGTTATCTTTGTTTAAACCTTCTATTTTTTGTTGAATTTTCCCAAAAAGAATCATTTATTTCATATAAGAGGGTGGGTGTGAGGATTCACATCCCATAGTTATTGGGGAGCATGGGGATGAAGTACAATAAAAATTGGGCAGAGTGAGTAGTCAACTGAATTGGGGAAAATGAAATTTGTATGGAGAAAGGAGACAATTTTTGCATGCAACATTTGGGTATCAAAGGAAGATCCCATGATATGCTTGAAGTTAGCCATTGTTTGGCTATGTGTTGTGCTAGAATTGATGCCTATGTGTTTGTAAAACAAGTTTTAAGCATGTAGTGAGTTTCATGTTGAGGAAATGGATCATGTTAAGAACCAAATATCAATATAGCAAAGAAAAACCTCAGAATAAGTACTCAATGCCTTGAAATAGAGAAAAATTCAGATAATAAGCCTCTTCAAGGGGGAAACCTCCTTATTCCCACATAAGTGTACAATTACAAGATGATTCCAAATGAAAATGTCTCCTTGGTAAATATAGGAGACTAGGAGGTATAATTACAACTAATGGAATAAATCCGACATAAATAAAATAACATTACTAATGTAATATGACCCAATTAAGGGGTAATGAGCCATTATTTAGGGATTAACATACCCCTCCCCTTGGGACAAGTGTTATCCACAATGATTGAGTAAATTTGGATGCTTCTGTATAAAAGAATCATCTTCCCAAGTGGAATCTCCAGCCGGTAGTTTCCTCCATTTAATTAGATACTTTGAAATGGATCTATTCCTCAACTGGCAAATTCTTGTGTCAGTGATGGCTTCTGGCTCCACTATGATTTTTCCTTCCTTGTCAAGTTCTGGAAATATAGTTTGAACTGGGATCTTGTCACCTATAACCTTCTTTAAGCATGAAACATGGAAAATTGTGTGTACTCGTGAAGATGCAGGCAACTCCAATTTGTATGCCATAATACCAATCTTTTGCAACACCTTATAAGGTCCATATTACTTTGGTGATAATTTATTATCCTTCTTGGCTTGCTTGAGGGACATCTGTTTGTATGGTTGTAGTCTTAAAAACACCCAATCCCCTACTTCAAAACTTCTTTCACTACGATGTTGATCTACTTGTTGTTTCATGCGATTTTGTGCCATGGTCAGGTTGTCCTTTAATATTTGGAGAACTTGTTGTTGATGCTAAATGTGATCTTCCATTGCTTGAACCTTAGATTTTTATTTTAGAGAAGAAGTGATGGAAGGAGGGTGGTATCCATAGAGTGCCACAAATGATGTCTTTTGTTTCAGTATGAAAGGAACAATTATACCACCATTCTGCCAAGGGTAACCATTTGAACAATTGTGTTTGTTTATCAGAGACAAAGCAATGAAGGTAGCATTCCAGATATTTGTTCACTATCTTGGTTTGTCAATCAGATTGAGGATGATAGGATGAGCTATGAACCAATTGAGTACCCAAACAAGAAAATAATTCTGTCCAAAAATGTCCAGTGAAGATGGTATCTCTGTCACTTACAATAATCTTTGGGTTGCCATGTAGCTTTTGAACTGTATCCATGAATGCAGTGGCAACTGTACTGACTTTGAAGGTATGAGAGAGAAAAAAAGTGTGTGTACTTGGTCAGTCTATCAACAATCACCATGATGACACTCTTTCCTTCAGACTTCGGTAACCCTATGATGCAATCCATGGAAACCTCCTCCCAGGATTGACTTGGGATGGCTAATGGTTGTAAAAGACTTGGGGTCTTAATTGTTTCCACCTTATTTTGTTGGAAAACCAAACATTCTTCCACAAACCTTTGAACATCAGTTTTAAGGCCATCTCCCAAAAAATCCTTCTTGACCCTATGGTAGGTTTTCAAAAATCCCGAGTACCCTCCTACTAGACAGGTGTGCAATTCCAATAGAACCTTTTGTTTGAGTTGGGAGTTCTTACATAAATATAAGCGATCTTTGTACCATAGTGAATCATTTTTCCATGTAAATGTATCTGATGTACTGGAATCCTGCTGCAACCTTTGAATGAGAGTCCATACTTTTTCATCATTCTTCCATTCATCCCTTACTTCTATTATACAATCGGGTTAGATGATTGAGAGAACATAGAGAAAGGCCTCAACATCTTCATCCTTTCTTGAGAGTGCATCTGCCACAACATTTTGCTTCCCTTTTTTATAGATGATTTCAAAATCATAACCCAATATCTTAGTTACCCATTTTTGTTGTTCTTCTGAAGATAGTCTTTGTTCCAAGAAGTATTTAAGACTATCATGATCTGTTTTGACCTTGAAGTGCCTACCTATTAGGTAAGGACACCATTTCTTCAATGCATGTAGTATTTCCATCATTTTCTTCTCATAAATGGGTTTGTGTAAGTCCTTTCCCTTGAGTGGTCAAATTTCAAAAGCTAGGGGCCTTCCTTCTTGCATTAGGACAACACCAATTCTATTTCCCGTGGCATCACATTCCACAATAAAGGTTTTTGTGAAGTCTGGAGTGGTAGAGACAAGAGCTTTGCACATCACCTCTTTAAGTTGTTTACAAGATTTAGTTGCCTCTAGAGTCCATGAAAATGCATCCTTCTTAGTTAGTGCCATTAAAGGTGTTGCTATTCTTCCATAGTGCCAAACAAACTTGCGGTAGTAACCTGTCAAACCCAAAAATCCTCTAACATTCTTCAATGTTTTGGGAATTGGCCATTCCATCATGGCCTTAATCTTGTTAGGTTCTACCTTGACATCTTCATGAGATACAATATGACCCAAATACTCTACCTCCTTCACTCCAAAAAAACATTTGGATGGTTTGGCATATATTTGTTGCTCCTTTAGTAGTTGTAGCACTTTGTCAACATGTCGCACATGATCCTCCCAAGGCTTTCTATAGATTAGTATATCATCAAAAAATACTAACACAAATTTTTGAAGGAAGGGCTTGAAAATGGAATTCATCAACCCTTGGAATGTGGAAGGTGCATTTGTAAGGATAGAAGGCATGACCAAAATTCATTATGGCCTTCATGAGTTCGAAATGTTGTTTTTACGATATCATCTTCCTTCATTCTAATCTGATGATACCCTGAATGAAGATCCAACTTTATGAAATAGATTGCTCCATGTAGTTCATCTAACAATTCATCAATGACGGGAATGGGAAACTTATCTTTAATAGTGATCTTGTTGAGCTCTCTATAATCTAGACACATATGCCATGAGCCATATTTCTTGAATACCATTACCACCAGTGTAGAGTAAGAACTTTGGCTAGGTCTAATAATGCCAGCCTCTAACATTTCTTCAGCCATGTGCTCAATTTCACTCTTCTAGGCATAACCGTATTTGTATGGCCTGATGTTAGGAGGAACACTCCCAGGAATTAGGTGAATATCATGATCATGATTTCGAGTGGGTGGAAGACCTTTGGGAATATCTTCAAATACTTTGGAATGCTTATCAAAGATCCCTTGTAGATATTGATGAATAGACGGCTTAGATGTTTGAACATCTAGTGAGCATAGTTGTGCAATAAGCCCTTGATGCCTCTTTTTCAATAATTTTTTCATGCCATTAGAGATTATCACCTTACCAGGTTTCCCTGTGATACCTCTTAACTCAATTTCTTTTCCTTCCAATGAAAATTTCATGAAACGTTCTTGAAAATTAAAAGCCACTGTTCCTAATGATTGTAACCATTGGATTCCTAGTACAACGTCAGCACCACCCATGGGTATAGAAATCATTGGACTATTCATTACATATTCCCCCATAGTAAGATTTATCTTATTGCATTTTCCTGAGCAATTAATAGTTCCTCCATATGTAATCATTACTAGAAACTCTAGCGCTAGATATACAAAGCAATTGAGAGCTTTGGCTAATTTATAATGAAGGAAATTATGAGTACTGCCATAATCAATTAGGACTATTACTTTTTTCTTTTTGATATATCCTTCGATCTTGAGGGTTTGAGGAGTGCTAATTCCAGCCAATGCATTACATGATATCATGGGAGTCAACTCTTCAGACGAAATTGCTTCTACATTTTCATCTTGAGATGGTTCTTGTTCTTCTTCCTCTTCACAATCTATGTAGAATAATTTCTTCTCACCACACTTATGTCCCTTACTGTACTTGCTATCAAAATTAAAGAATAAACCTTTTTCTTTTCTTTCCTCTAATTGTTGAGGTGTCAACCTTCTAGGTTGAGGTGTTTTAGAAGAAGGAGCATTATTCTCTCTATAGATGTTAGGATTGGTCCTCCTAGTAGCCATAGCCATATTTTTACTTTCAACATTTCTTTCCACCCTAAATGCATTCTCCAATGATTTGGGTTCCCAAAGGCGAACCTCATGTTGAATGTTATCCCTTAAAGTTCCTATAAATACACCAGTCAAGTGCTCATATGGAATATCTGTTACCTTTATATTCAATCTTTGGAAGTTCTAAATGTGCTCTATAAATGAACCCTTTTGCTTGAGATTTATCAATTGGCTAAAGAAGGTATTGCTCCTTGTATCCTCATAGTGTGCTATCATTTCTTTCGTGAAAATTGTCCAAGTGATGAGTGATTTGCGAGAACAAAGACATTGATACCATACAAATTGATTGGGTTCTAAATATAAAGAAGCAATTCATACCTTTTGTGTATGTGGCACATTATGTAGATCAAAGAATTACTCCATCTGAAGTATCCACGTGATTGGGTCCTTTCCATCAAACTTCCTCATATCGATCTTAGGAACATGGTTGGTCTTCAACCCAAAGTTGGAGTTTCTCCATTCTTGATTCACCTTCCTTGTGTCCTCATCATGAATTTCATGGGATACATTTTCACTTTCAGGTGTCCTCTCTATTAGGAAATTTTTGAATCCTTCCATGATCTCCCCTTTTAAACCATTCATCTTAGTATTTATTGCCTCAAACTTAGCTTCTTTTGAATCCATCATCTCTTGTAGTTCATGTTTTGTTAATATCTTCTTTTGTAAATCATTTATGTCCCTACACATTTCTTCACCTTCATCAAGAGTCCATGTAGGATTGTCTGGAGGCTTATTAGGTGTAGAAGTTCCCTTTTTGGGTGGCATGTTGGCCAGGTATCACTTTTGAACCTTGATTTTGAGGTGGTTCTGCTAGACAATCTTTCTTCTGTTGTATATCCAAAGTTTCATCCCTTACGGGTATGAAAATTTATTTTTTGTAGTTCTTTGATATCTCTTCTCTGTAATTCCATAGGTCTGATCAAAATTGGATGTGACAAATGGAATTTACGGTAACTTCCCCACAACTTGTTGATTTTTGACCTTTCTAGGAGATTTCACTTGTATAGAGTGCCTTGCAAAAAATAATTGATATAAAACTATGAAACTTGTACTAGAAATAATACAGACTGTCCACTATCTAATGCAACTGGTCTCACTCAATTTGGATACTCTAGGAATAATTTATGATTGTTTTACCTAGAGCACATTCTTGTGACTAGTCAATAGGACTAGTCAGATACCTTATCTTCCACAGGGTGTATCTGAAAATGTAAGATGACCCAGAATATGAAATTTTTACCACAAATACCTTACTAATTTATGTAAATAGCCTCCAGATTTTAGGGTCTGAAAAGTTACATAAAAATTTTTCTAGAGAAAATTCCCCAATGACTCAGTTCATGATGATTCTAGAATCCTATCTTGCAAAGGATGTATCTCCGAAAGTATAAGGCCTCAGGAGATGAAATTGTAACCCAACATACCTTGCATCATCTACTAAATATACTCCAAGATGTTCCTTCTGAAATGTTGTAGAAAAAAAGTTATATCGAAAATTCCATGGTGTCTCAGATGTAGCAACAAAATCCGAAGACCTTGAGATTTGATACCATATGTTAAGAACCAAATATCAATATAGCATAGAAAAACCTCAGAATAAGTACTCAACACCTTGAAAAAGAGAGAAATTCAGATAATAATCCTCTTCGAGGGGGAAACCTCCTTATGCCCACATAAATGTACAATTACAAGATGATTCCAAACGAAAATGTCTCCTTGGTATATATAGGAGAGTAGGAGGTATAATTACAACTAATGGAATAAAGCCGACATAAATAAAATAACATTACTAATGTAATATGCCCCAATTAAGGGGTAATGAGCCACTATTTAGGGCTTAACAGATCAAGAACCTTCTGAAGGCTATTGTGAGCACTCCTAAAACAACTGAGAGTTCCTCAAGTCCCTAGCTAAGAGATTCCTGACCAACCAAGTGCACTAGAAGCTTGGATAAATGAATGGTACATCCCGAGGGACTGTGAGCAATGAAGGGGGTACATTCCTCAGGCTGTGCAGGTTTTGGGGAAGAGAGAGAAATGGTAAATTGGAACTGTTGTACGAGTAGATCCTGTGTTTGGATTGTTGAGCGTAGATACTAGACAACCAAAGGGTTAGATCTCCTTGTGGACTAATAGCCTTAGATTGGGGATCGCCTATTGTTTAGATTTGGAGCAACAATTCCTATGGCTGGGAGGTTCATCCTTCGTATTAAACCAGTTGGATTATATTTTTAAACATGTAATTCCTTGTTGTGTTTATTTTTTTTTTTACTGGGGGAATCGGCAACTCACGGTTCTCGTACTCGCTTGACACGGGGTCGATCCCCGTCGGCTACCACTATAACCCCAGGTGCAACCACCCAGCCCGCAAGAATGGTGCACGAGTAAATCCGGGTGAGAATCGAACATGAGACTTCATTTTTTACAAATTTCCTTCCATTTACACGGCACTTGCCAATCCGTCTACACCCGTGTGGGCAATTCCTTGTTGTGTTTATTATGATTATTCTACTGTGTAAATTTTTTATTCAATGTTGGGTGTTTGTTGTGTGCTTACTACATGCATTCATGACTTTATATATGTTGTTAGAAGCATGGGTAAATAAATATCTTGTTTTGTTGTAATGTTTATAGGTCTGCTTCCCCTTGGTTCTCTTTTAAATGTACGGGGATGTTTTTAAATTCATTTTTAGCAGGCTATGTTATTTCCACAATGACGAGACTTAGCTTGGAGTCTGGGTATGTTACAAATCCGAGGTTATAATTTATCCAAATCAAAAGTAATGAGGTGCAATTCAGAAGGGTCGACTACCTCCAATGTGGATAGCAAGGATTTCCTTTACGAAGGGAAGGTTTGCAAGACCATGAGTACATACATGAATGTAGGGGATTGAGCCAAGTCATCCACAAGGCTATAGCTATGTGCAACCCTGACATGTTGGTTATGAGTAGTGTGTTGCATAAGTGTTTTCGGTACACATGGGGTAGGGTTACAACTAGGACGTGGGATCATCAAAGGGGGACATGTTGGTAATTGGGATGCATATAACATGGCCAGATTAGATTCAAGAGGCATGCCATATTAATGACTGTGAGTCTAAATAAGAACTTCCTCGTCAGATGCCATTAGAATGTATGGGCTAGAAAATTGCCAAGTTGAGATTTCCATGGGTTAGGGTATTGACCCATATGTTGGGTGTAGGGCCTAGACTCTTGTTATGTAGAAAACACTACTTGATGAAGGAATACATTATGTAAAATTGGTGGTGGTGGTTTAGGGAATTTTTTCTAAAATTGTGGGGTACCCTACGGGGAAAGGGGTCCTTGGGTGTTCATAGACTTTTTCATTTTTTTGAAGTTAGAGATTTGGGGGCATTGTTGGGTATAATTTCCATACTCACCACATAATGCATATGGGAAGTTGGATCTAAGGTTATTTTCTTCCCATGTCGTTGTTTGCCATTGTTATTACCACTTTTCCAATTTTGATTACTATCATTAGGGTTTCCCATTGCTATGATATTTTGTTGTTGGGGGTTTCCCCCCTATCCTTGGTTTATATTAGATTTATTTTTTCCCTTCTTCTTCGAATTGTTTTGTTGAGTTGAAAGGTTAACCATATTCATTTTTTAAAATTCTTGAACCTTTTATATGGGTGAACATTGGACACAATTGACATTGGCCTGCTATTTCCATTATGGTGGAATAACATTAGGTTGTGAGGGGCCAGAGAATGGATAATATGGATTACTTTGTAGTGGAGGTCCATAGGGTTTGTATGATGTTGAGGGTCCTCCACCACAACCTGGGTTGCATGAAGGCCCATGCATATGCCCAATAATCTGCATACCTATTTGGGGTAAGGGATTTGTGGGTTGCGTAGGGTTTCCCCCCCTAGTTGTTGGAGGAGGAGGGGTAGGAAATGAATGATTGGGTGTATAAGGTGTTCCCATAGTAGGAAGGTAGCCTAGTGCTCATCCATAGTGATTTTTGTACTCATTAGTACCATGTGACGGTGTAGGGTTACCATAGGGATTGAGATGGGTCATGGAACCAATTAGGCCATCAATTGAATGAGATGTTTTGGGTTTCTTTTGACCAAATAGAAGAGGTTGAGGAGCATCAGGGAGAAATGTGTAAAGGTATCCAGAATGTGTGTAGATCAAATCAAAGTGTTGGGATTTGGTTATGGCCTCTTCTTCAGTTTGTGGCACGGTAGTGGCCACATATTTGGAAATAAGGGGAACCCATGATTTTAGGAACCAATATAGGCATGGTTCTAATGTGGTTTCAATTTTACATAGACTTCGTCTTCGATTCCATTCATGGATGTAGTATTTGATATCAGTAGAAGTTGTTTGGAGAAAATTTGAGAGGATTTCCAAGCTAATGTCATGGCATACTGTTAATTGAGAAAATGCTAAAACATCCTTGTCTAAAGATGTGAAGGTCGCATGGGACCTTGTTTTTTCATTCAAGTAACATTTCATGGATTGACTAGTTAAGGTTCTTTGAAATAGCCATAGGTGGATGGAATCATTAGTGGTGTTGTTGGATGAGCACCATAAGTGAAACATCATGACATAGTTAGCTAAGCATTCATCTAGTTTCCTATCAAACTTAGGGATATTATATGGAAGTTTGTTGGGCATGTTTGGACAAGTAGGATTGTGTAAAATTGGGTCATTGGTGGGTTTCATCAAATCTAGAATATTTGACGAAAACAAATATGGTAGGTTCTGTGGTCCTACCACTGTGTGAGATGGTTGGGAGATAGTTCTTGAGGAGGAAGGGATACTAGATGGGTTGTTGAGAGAAGTTGAATTTAACAAGGTGGAACCAAACAAGGCCAAATAGAGAACCACTGCATGCAAAGGTGAGTGGGGATGTTGAATTGGTGAGGCGGTAAAAAATGGAATACCTCTCAACACTAGTGGGAGGCCAAGAAAGCATCTGAAACATCATGGAGGTTGTGGGTCCCCTATGGTTCCAGACTAACAAAAGAGTGCGCGACTTGGTGAAGTGATATGATAGGTAATTGGTTCTTTTCAACAACAATGAATATGGCCTAATTTAACAAAGAACAAAAGGATGTATATGGTTAGTGGTAAATGAATACAACACACTTTTAATTAGTTGTAAAGTAATATTTTTTGGGTAGGGTGGGATTTAATCTGAGTGGGAGACTAAAATAAAAAGCACATGTCCTAAATACCTAGCATCCTTCCACTCAATGTCACTGGGCCTTCCAAGAGCTCTCGAAAATGGATCATGAACGCACTAGAAGAGAAACTAGTGAAGGCATGAAAGATCGATTATAATGAGGCGTAAAGGGTTCATATCCTGAAAGAGCTAGAGATATTTCTCAATAGCCATTCAAAGTATGACCTAGGTGAAATTGCAACCCACAACTTCCACCTATGTAGAAAAATTCCTATTTTTTGTCAACTAGGTTACCTTTGTCAAGTGCAATAGGAATTTCAACCTCAAATGATGGTCATGGGCCATGATGCCTCACAAGAGTTGGGTGTCTCAAGAAGGATCACATAGAACAAATGTACCTAAGCTTCACCATTTCACATGTATCTCTATGTATTATGGTGTAGGAACGCTTGATTAGAAGGATTTAAATTTCCCTAAACAATTAACCACTAAGTTTCTGTTGAAAAGTGATAACAATTTCTTTTTGGATACCTACTCGTAGAATCCTAACTTAAACTATTTTTCTTTTGTGACCTATCGAGGAGAATTTCAATGAGTTCTTATATATATTTTTTTTAAGAAGTTTATGGGATTGGGGTCATGGACCAATCTCGTTGCTAAAGGGTGTGCTTGAAGTATCTTTGGGAACAATTAAGTCTTTTTGATCCATCGTTTATGGGAACAAGGAGGAGAGCATACTTTGATGAAAAGTGATCTTTAGATGCCTTAATGTGTATGAATGTGCTTGTGTGCAAGGGTGAAAGTGTGAAAAAAATATGGTTATGATTGAAGTTGCAACATGTGGACATCATGGGGTCCGTTACTCTTCCTTTAATTAACCACTAAATGTTTTTGCAATTTTTGCGTAATTGGAAAACTAGTCCAAGGTAATAAGATATGTGGATAATTTGTGGTCCTTTCCAATCCTTAACTCCCTAAGTGTTCTTTGCAAAAATATGAAACTACCCTAGATTGTACAATAATGTGGAAAATTGGGGTCCTTTCAAAAATTTATATCCCTATTGTTTGTATTTTCAATAAATGAATTATGAGGTACACAAGTTCTTTGGCCTCACCTATCTACTTAGTTTATTTTGAAAAACTTTGGAAAAACCCAAAAGAAATATTTGTACATTTGAAATGCTTACTTGTCACTTTAATTTACTCTCTATATTCATTTTACAAGGAAGATGGAGAAGTATTATAAACCCCATTCTTTTTCACCAAGATCACTCAAAGGAGTGGGAGGTCTAAAGCATATTTTGGGGTAGACAAGAAGGCTCCTAGTCTTGAAAAGTAAAGTGATTGATTGAACAAATCTATCTAAGAGTTCATATGCTTCAACCAACAAAATCCATGTGGCAAGATAAAAGAGATTGTTTATTTTTTATTTTTTATATCTTTCTTAATAATTTAATTTAACTAATATACTATGCAAGAATGGAATCAAAGTAGTATTCATCAGGTTTACAAAGTGCAATAGAATAATCTCTAAACCCCTATTGGTAGGAGAGGGAGAAAAACACCATCGACCTAGGAGAAAAGAGGGTCGACGCGGGTCACCGAGGTGATAGTTGTGTTGATGTGTGCAGACCGCGTAGGGATAGAACATGGTTATAGGAACAAATTGCACACCTCTGCATGACCGTTCTTTCAAAAGTTGTGTGGAGTTTTCTTTCATAGACATGAGAAAATTATGGATGAATTCTGAAGCAATGAAGGTCTAATCACTTGGGAGGGATGCTCAGGTAGGCCATTTTGATGACTTGTAAGGCTATAGAGATGAGAGAATGGGCTCTTGAATCCTACAATGGGAGAAATCGAATTTAGAACCATGATGGAGTCATTATTATTTTTATCTTATTTTTCCACATGGGTGAAAAGCAAAAATCTATTGAGTGTTAAAGTAGGCTATATTATCACCACAGATAATTATTAGTGTTAGTGGTACACCATAAACATGCAATGTAAACAAAAAATAACTAAAAACACAATATGTAAGAATAAAAACAAAACAAGATGAGATATGGTTACCAATGGATAAAAATGATATTGATAATACCTTAGAGGATTAAGTGAGCACAAAGGTATTTCCTTCTCCTCATCAGGAGGGTCCTTGTTGTTCCATATAGAACCTTGTCTCTCTCAATGGGTGTACAAGAAGGTGCAAGAAGCCCTTCAAAGGGAAGAGGTCCAATGCACTAGCTATGTTGCTATGTATGTGAAGATGAGGCTTTGAGAAATGATTCTCCAATGCACATACATTCATAACAATTCTTTCTCTTCTATCTTTTGTATGCATACCAATGGCCTCCTTATATAGGTTTTCTTCATGCTCTCAAACAATTAGTTCCAAGTGGAAAATGGATGTCACTTGAGTGCGGTTCCTGTGTCTAAATGGACATGAAACCACTTGTGGTAACAATCTTAAATGCTGAGAAGGTCGAGGCTCTTTGATACCTTGGTTGGAAGAATTCCATGATGGGATTTTAACAATAAATGCGCTGAATGTGGTTGAGATTTCGCTTCTGGCTAGTCTGTGCAACTTTTGATGGGAATAGTCATGTGGACGTGCATAGATCGCACAAAAAGGAACATTATTGAGTCATGTGGATTTATAAAAAATCCACTTTTCTTCCTTACTTGGTGTGGTATATCAAACTTGCCATGAGCATGCATTTTGGTGTATTGGACCGATGAATTTTTTTTAAGTAATCACACGTATAGTTATGTGAGCAATCTTTAGGTGATAACAGAGCCAATCTTGAATCTCGAATTTTTTTGGCTTCGTTTTGGTTCAGACCCTCTTCATACAATCTTCTTAACTACATCTTCTTAACTACATGTGGAAACTTTGTTTTGCGCTGTTTTAATTTTTATTTATATTTTATGTTGTTTTTCGGAAGATGGTAATACTTATTATTAGGCTTAAAGGCTTACACCTATTGACAATGGGCACAATTAATGATCTTTTAATCTTATTTAACCTTAAACCCTAATCTGATGGCTATGTATTGAAGATGCTGGCATATTTTTAGTCGTCCTTCAAAATCAATGGATCAAATTTATTGTTCATAACTTTCTTGCATTTAGCAAGACATCAGTTAACATGTTTAACATTTACCTAATCACATTAAAAAATTACAGTTATGTAATTGCCATGTTTGAGCGTTCACCAGCAGCCAGCAACTTTGCAGCTGTACTAGTTATAATTTAGTTGGAAAGGTGTAGTCATGATATTCAGTTTTTGAACTTGAATTTATTTTTTATTTTTTTGGAAGATGGTAATATTTGTATCGTTTCGTTTTGATTCGGTTTGTCGTTTTGCTTGGGTTTGTATCGTTTCGTTTTTGCTTGGATTTGTATAGTTTTGTTTATAGGTAGCAGTTTTCTTCTCTACTCTGGCCTGCTCACTAACTCTGCACAAAAGGCAAAGCCTTATCCTCTCGTAAAGAAATTGGAAAGCAATGGACTGCTGAATTTGAAAGGCGAGAAGTGAGCGCACAACAAAAGAATCATAAATCCTGCTGAGCCAGCTCCAGAGTAATAAATTTAAGTGAGTTTTCTTAAATATTCAGTAATTTTTAAACTTTTGAAATGCATAACCCTAAAATGTTTATTTAACTCTGCGTAGAAATAATAGGGTATTGAGTACGGTCATGTTTATATACCTGTGCGTAGAAACAATAGGTATTGAGTAAGGTGATTTCTGGGAATGATTAATTGAAGCAGGTAGTAAGAAATCTGAGTATGTAGGTTTTAGGTTTTCACGGAGACAAATTTTCTGGATAAAAAAACGGTGGAAGATTTTATGAAACTTCCATACAGTTTTTATTTTGTAAATTTGTCTTTAAATAGTAACTATTAGTAAACTAATAGAGGACAAATTTTCTAAATAAAAACTGTCTGTAAATTTATGCAACGTCCATAAATTCACAGTTTTTGTCCGAATTTTTTTGTCTCCAATTACTAACTAATAAGATATTGAGGTGAAAATAGCTGTCAGCTGGTTTGAAGTTGAACAGTGGGCTCAATTGGATTTTATCAGAATGATTATTTAGTTACATGGCAAATGATTATTTATGCAGCCAAATGACTCTACTTTCACTTGGCTAAACAAACAATCATACATGACCATTGTGAGACAGTAATTTAAACAAAGATCTTTCGTTTCAGGAGGTTAAGGCAAGGCGTTCAACGAAGAAAGTGAAGCCTAAAGAATTTTGTTCAGAAAAGTCCTAGAATATATTTATATTAATGGCCGGAAGTATAGGATTTGCCCCAGAAGATTTGCCAGCGGATCTGCCAGAACGGGAAAAAATCCAGCTTTCAATTTTCTACTTTATTTCCAGATTTTCCTTCATGCTGTTCAACAAGATTATAGAAGACAGAAGCAGAGGTGGCCGGCATAAAAGAGTTTCCCAGATCGAAAATGGGTTCCTAGGCAACCATGAAAATTATGTTGACTCCCTTAACAACAGATTTAGGGTGGCGAAAACATCCCTGAAATCTATCACAAAGGATGCTGAATCGTCCAGGGTCGTCGAAGCGGAGAAAGAGGATCAGATAGTTAATTTACAACAGAAGCTTTTGGAAATTCAAGAGGCCAAAAAAATTGCCGAGGATAAAAACAAATCTCTAGTCGCTGAAATAAAGAAATTTACGGATGAAAATGCCCGTCTTCATGGTAGATTAAGAGAATTGGAGACTGTCGTGTATCGTCTCAATGAGAAAGTTGCATCCAAAGATGTTCTAATTCGAGAGTTGACAGAACGTCAAGATTAACCCTTGCAGGTGCTACAAAATGGGAAACCAAAGTTTGTGCAGGAAAGTGAAATGGAAAACTAAATTGTAATATATGAGTATTAATAATTAAGTTAAAATACATTCCTGCAAAGTTCAGAGACTCATGTTTGAATTTGAGAAACTTCTCAGAGTCTGTCACCATGTACCATGTTCACTCAAGTATGTTAACTATTTAATTTACTCTCTAATAGTTAAAAAGTTAACATACTTCAGTGAAATTTACGCAATAAACTCATGGTTGAATGTCACATGTTGCAGATAAATTGGATGTTTGAAAGAATTACTTGCGGGTTGAAAGTGAAAATTAAGATTCGTTTTTTATAATTTTCTTATTATTTCTGAGAGTTATATATATATATATATATATATATATATATATTTTAAATACAGAAGAGATTTATTTCCTCTATTTGTATTAGTGATGAATTAAATATATAAATAATAATAGGTTGTATTTTTGGGTAGGAACTAGGAAATACATATATAATTTTTTATAAAAGGTATTTTTTTTACTAGATGAATAATTACATTAAGCTGGTACTTGTATGACATGACATAAAGTCTACTAGTATGATACACACTACCTGATATAACACCTCAAGGACATTATTTATAATTTTTTATAAATACATAATAAAAATTTAAATATAAAGTTTTATGGATCAACATTTTTATCACAAAATTTAAATTTGAATTTTGATTTCACAAAACTCAATACCATAAATAATTATGAAGGATAGTGAGGAAGATTATATGGATACCTCATATAACACCTCAAGGACAATATAATTTCTTATAAATATATAATAAAAGTTTAAATATAAAGTTTTATCGATCAACATTTTCTATCACAAAGTTTAAATTTGAAGTTTGATTTCACAAAACCCAATGCCATAAATAATTATGAATGATATTGAGGAAGATTATATGGATAATTATTGAGAAAGATCATATTAAAATTATATTTTAAAATTTAAACAATATTTATAATAATATAAGTAAAAATAGCTTTTCATAGAATAGTTAATAGTTAAAATATTAAAGACATGGAATACTTCCATATATAAAATAGGAAAGTCTCATGGGTTGTTTATGAGGGTTTGCATTGCATATAATTATAGATATATATTATGTTTTCTATTGTCGTTTTGTTCTATTAAGTCAGACACATTTATGATTTGGGTTAGACTAGGATTTTTACATGGTATCAAAGTGGGTGTTTTTTCTTTTACTTTTTTGACTTATTTTTTTTTTTTTTGTTGTTGTTGTTGTTGTTGTGTGTGATCGTATTCATGTCCATTTGCTTTGTTCCCTTTTTTTAACATTGGATATTACTTTGATGTTGTGATGTCTGGGTGTTTGGATTTTGTTTTGGCAGAGATCAATTGCCTTTTTTTTATGACCTTGATCTCCTTTATAGAAATTTCTTATTAACATACTCATTGGCTAAGAACTGCAAATTTTTGAGGTTTTTCAATATTTTTGGGTGCCATCCAATGCAATTGCATGTTACCTCTCTTATAAATTTGTGTGAAGCCTCTTATCTATGGATTGCAATTATGGAATAGATCAACATAGTCCATTGTTTGTAGTTTTGTGAGTGGAATTTTGTTAGTGCATGGAGATAGGGTATATTTAATCCCCAAGCATTGTCTCTACGACTTCATCAACACCATGTTCTCAACACCAAAGTGTCTCTTCTCAAAGGCGTGTTTTCACTTTTGGTTGCAAGTCATGCCTCTCTTAGAATTATGGTAAGATTACCAAGTGAGATCAACTTGTCTATCAGATCGATGCCTCCTTTGGATAATTTTCTAGGTGATTCTACGCCCCTCATTGGATTGTTGAGCACCTCTTTAGCACATGTATTGAGTCAAGATAAGCAATATGCACATGAAATACCAAATTAGGTCAATCTTTTTTCTAATGGTTTATCAAGTGTTTTTTTTGGGCTATAAACTAATAACATTCGACTTTGGTTTGAATCGTGCAGTCTTTTATTGATTACAAATCATGGTCGCTAGCTCTATAATATAAAGGATTCATGGTTCTTTGGTATCTTTTGTCTCATCCTTTGGTAACATGGCTTAGCCTTGTATCGCTTTCCGAAAAATCACAACCTATCTTTCAATTGAGTGGGGAATACTAGGGATTGATTCCTAATGATATTGGGAGTGCTTCCTAATGATATTGTTGTTGTTGTGAAGCAATTGTATTACACATATTTTAAAGGAAAAAATGTGTTTCTAAACAAGATTAATCACATCAGTTGTGTATGACACTAAAACCCGGTTAGTTTGAAAGGCTATTCCATAAAAGGGAAGGAACGGCTACTTATCTATGCATTTTTACAGAATTGTAACCTTTGTTTTGTTCGAATGTCTTACTTTGGAAGGTAATAATGTCTAGTAAGTTGTAAACTTATGTAAAAGAGAGTTATCTCACATTCATCATGTAGTCAAACACTCTTATTATCTTTCATTTTAAACAGAGGTGAAATTACATTTATCCGATATGTATTACTGGGATGTAATTCCTCCATATCTATACGTATATAATAGATGTAAGAGAGACTCATAAGACACAATGAAATGTGTTTTGTTTGTAAAGGGTAAAGCATTTGTAGTGGTGCTCTCAACTAGTGTATTCTTCTTTTGTCTCTTTCTTATTGTGATTATCTATTTTTATATAGATAGGAGGAAAGATTGATAAAGTTATTTTGTTTAGTATTGTTGCATGTTTATTCATATGTTTCAATATTTTAATATGGTATCAGAGTGGGCTACTATACTCTATCTCTTTCAGTAATTTTTTACAATAGCTTTTTCTTCATATTTATTTGGGATCTCTGTATCTTTTGTAGCTTTTCCATTAGATTCAGTATTCATTAATGCTTCTCTTTAGATCTCGACATTTTTCTACAATATTGATATTTTTTTCTCATAACCCTAACGCTTGTTTTGCAGAATTCTCACATTTATGTGCACTTTTAAAAAAATATGATCTAACTATTGTTTTCATAATGTATCTTTCAACCAAGATCGACTGTTGGTTCATAAAAAACAACTACCGTTTTTCCATTTTTTAATTAATTTTCCTAGCCGTCTTTTTAATTTTTTGGCAAACCTAAAGTTTTTTTGGTTTTGTATTTTACCGAACCTACTTTTTTACTAGGCCTAGTTTTTTACCAAACCTAGCGTGTTCTTCCAAAGCTCACAACTTTTGATTCGAGAGGTTGTTTTGGGTGATTTTTTCCCTTGTGTTCGAGTTTTCATGATTTATCCAACCATGCCAGTATCCCTCCTCCCTTCTTCTTGTATAGATTGTACGACCTCTGTTTTCATATGAATTTCATTTTTCTTGCTGCATGTCTTTTTTTTTTCTTTCCATTTTGCAGGAAAAGAGGGTGATTTTCATTCTTTAGAGGATGATCTGTCAAAGGGGGTCAGATTTATTAGATGCACTACAGTTTTTTGCAGAAAAAGAGGGAGAATTTTTCCAATTGGTAGAGAAAGAGGTCTATATGCTAAGAAAGAGGGAAATTTTGATGTTTAGTAAAGTTATTTTGTTTAATATTGTTTCATGTTTATTCATATGTTTCAATATTTCAACACATTTTTATCTTATTTGAGGCATTGAGAAGACACTTCCTCTCTCTTTCCAATTATTGTCTGCATGCCACATTTAATGCCTTTTTGAGATTATTGTTTTTTTCTCACAGGTTGGATACATTAAGAGAATTGATTCCTCACTTGTACATACCTATCATGGCCTTATTTTTCAAGACCCATATCGAGGATTGTTTTCCATGATGGTATTTATTTTTGGTACCTCTCTTTCTACACCTTGAGTAGACTTGGATTTTGGGCCACTCATGCAAATATTCTTAGAGTGTCAGCATGTGTTTACCTCCATGAACAACCTTATTTTCCAGGCCTTGGAGCTTGCCACTTTGGAGTGTTTCTTTCATGGTTTTAGATGTTGTCATGTTTCCATCATTTGTGACAACCATTTCCATCATCTACGTTCACCTAGTTCAACATTGTAGGGGATTGTGTGCAATGATTTATTGGGCGATTCTTTATTCTTCACCATTTTCTTCAACATTAATTATTTTTTAAGAGTGAGCCTTGTATAGAGAAAAGATTCATATTTTCACTCGGTGGTTGTAGTAACTAGCGACACATGCACTTTAGCGAGATGGATTAGCATCCATAAGGACACTCATTTTATAATGTTTTTGTTGATTCTACATTAGTACATGATCAAGATTTTGAGTAAAGACTCATTTCAGGATTAGTTTCTTTGCTTGAGAAGTTTGAAATTTGTTGTTTGGATTTCTACATGGATTGGCATTGATAGATTGGGGCTACATGGCCCTCTTTAGAGTTTTGGCACAATACTTATTGTTTTGACCTTTTAGTGTCTACAAGCCTCATTGCTCATTTTATGGATGAATATGGTTGCTTATGTTTGAAGCCTTTTGTTCTCGTTCCTCACTAGCACCTATTTTTCTGAATAATTTATGTGGTGGTTGTCAATGTTTTCCATTCTTGTGCCTCTACAACTGAACCTCTTGTGCTTGAAAAGTCAACCAAGTTCATTGAGGTAACTTGGCTCTCCTCTTCAAATTTTTGGTCACACTTCTTAATTGGATCTTTAAGCCTCCATGGGTCTCCTTCTCTTCCCATATACGTCATTGTGAGATCTTTAGTTTTAGAACCAATTCCTTTTTCAACATTGACACTTTTCTCTCTTTTGGAGAGGGTTTTTTTCCTATGGGTTTTTCTCCTTTTATTCACTTATGAGATTTTGTACTTGGGTACCTTAGCGGGCCTAGTTGCCGGGACCCATTTTTTTCTTCTTTGTTTAATCCCTACATTTTTCTTAAGTTGGGGGTGTTAGTGTTATGTTAGTTCCTTTTTCAATACAACCAACTATTGTTAGTTGTAAGCTTATGTAGGCATCCTTAACTACCTAGACAAATATATTTTTCTAATGTTGGGTCACTTCCATTGTTATATATAGCGGGTATCCTCCTGTATTGAATATAAAACATATGCAATCCATTTTTCTATTGTTGTTTTGTTCTATGAAGTTTGGGATCATTTATAATATGAGTTAGATTTGGATTTATACACATTTCTCAAAAGAAACAATGATATGGATTATATTGAGAAAAAAATGAGAAATGAACAAAATTGTAGTAGAGAACACATAAATATAGTGAAACCCAACTTCTATTAATGAATAACATAACAAAACACTATAGAACATAAATTAGATAGATTGGTGGTTTCTTATCTTTGAAGAGAAAGAAATGTTGGCTACAGTCAATCGCAACAAGCATTATGTGACATTCCAATGCATCCTCAAAGGACCTCCTTCACCTCGATTATATATGAGAGAGTGAGACGAGAGTAATTCCCATGAGGTATGAGTTCACAAAATTCCATAGGCATGTAAAACACTAGGACTTCCTAGGAGGTCACCCATCCTAGTAATACTCCAGCCCAATTGTGCTTAACTGCAGAGTTCTAATGGGATCCAGTGCATTAACGTTGTAGAAATGTACATAACACCACTAGGAAATCATTACATGATGGTTGTAATTAACAAGTGTAGATGGTATTACATTAGATTCCCCATCAAAAAGGTGAATAACATGATTTATCAAAACCACAATCTTGAAATGTTGATTTAGTGGAAAGGTGGATGGTCACCGAGATCCACCTGGATCAAACAAAGGCCATGAGAGATGCATGTGATCAAGATTATTTTGAGAATGAAATGAAGGAAAAAATATAACAGAGATATAAAAAGGAAATATATAGAGATATTGTAAGAAACATAGAGATACAATAATACACAATTTCTGTTAATGAATGAAATCTGTCAAAACTATAAAAATATGTAAAAATATAGAGCGAAATGAACTTGCTAGAATGGTGGCAATTTATCTTTGAGAAGAGATGTGACAACTGTGCTCATTTTCAAGAACATGAGTATAATGAGTCTCAAAAGTCATTTTTAACATTAATCATTAATTAGAAAACCCTAAACATCGAAAACCATAACCCCAGGAGATGAAACGAAAAACATTTTGTGGGCCCTAATGGGGGTAGTTGATACATCAACTTCATGAGGGCGTAACTTTTGCATACAATATCCGTTTGGGGTGCATGGTAGCTCATTGGAAAGGTCTAGACAAGAAGTACACATTTTGAGAGGGCCCATGTCAAAGTCCATGGATATCACCTAGACCCCGAAATGTCAAAAAAACATTGTTTAGGGCCTCAAAATACCCCAAAAAACTGTAGAAAAACTGTGAAGGTGGAAAAATGTATTTTGAGCCAATGGAATAGGTGGGTGGCCATCAATATCCACGTGGATCATTCCTCCCCTCTAGGAAGCAATGGTACCCATTGTGTTAAGTTCCTGTCAGATATGGGGAAGATTTTATTGAATCTGAACCTTGGTGAGTTGGTTGCCTTGTTGAAGAAGCTTTCCATCTTATACTTGGAATTATCTTAATGAAGGGTGTCATCAACTTGTTGTTGGAGGGTTTGGATCCATTCCACTAATCTGGCTGCATAATTTTCCGTGGTATGAGTGTGGGAGGGCTCTGTTGGTGAAGATGCAACACAAGGAGCTATATAAATGGGGGATAAATGTTGGAACACCAACCACTCTTGAAAAGGGATTTGGAAAATAGAGATATGAATATCTTTGTTATATATTGGCTTGTCTGGGTAGTGGGGAGGCACCCTCTTAGGTGAAGAAAAAATATGTTTTTTCTCTTTAACAATCTTTTCAATCGACTTCTATTTGATATAAATATCTTGGGTTGAGTCTACAATCATTGTAGTGTCCTTTTGTTCAACTTTTGACCAAATTGTGAAGAGGATAAACTTTGTTGTAAGAGATATTATTTTGGGGCACTATTTTTCCAGGCCAGTAGTTGAAACAACCTTTGGTACCCTATAGAGATGACCCCTAGAGTAACAATGACATTATTGGGTTGAGACTCATAAATAACACGACACTTCCACATATACGACTGGACTAATAGAACATCACATACTTCCAGTGGGACAACATCACAAAATACGTCATCCTTGAAGGGCTTGATATCATAGGACAAGAGAAATTGATGGATAATGTGAAGATCTTATCCTTGGTGAAGCCACCAGATGTTGTATGGTTGCAGGTGTAGTGTTGTCGAAAATTCAAACTGCTTGACAACTTCTACTAAGATTATGTTCTTCTGGATTCCTACATCAATAATGAAATGTAGTGGGTTCCCCTTCACCCACATCTATGAATGGAATAGGTGTCCCCCCTCCCTAGAATCCTTTGGTTCTTTCAATTGGATTGTTGTGGTCATGATGGTAGCAGTGGGTTCTACATCAATGATATGTTTCCTTTTATTATTTTCTAAATCAGAGTCCAAGTTGAGGCTCAAATTTTTTCTTTGAGCTCAACCACCAATGATTGTTTCGAGCAACATTCATTGGTGTTGTGCCAAGGAAGTTTTTGGAAGTTGCACCACTTTACAATGTCCTTCATCTTCCCATTACCCTTCTTTTCCCGTGGCTTGGAATGGTTTTCTTGAGGTTGGTATTTTTGTGAGTTAGGACCGACTTTACCATACTTTGGTTGTTGCGGATTTGCAGACCCAAAATCCTTCTTATTCCACTACTTAAATTTCTGCTTGATTTTGATAACATATCGATAAGCAGCTCCCACTGACAAGATAACCAACAAATCCATTTTTGTTTGGATGTACCTATGTATACACCCACACTATTTTAGAACTAGATGCCACTCAGAGTATTAACGTATGGATGGTATTTGTGAACTCCGACATTATTTGATCCCTCTCTTGATGTAGTGTGGCCCATCTCATGTACTAGTCGCTATAGTTTCCAACATGTAAATATTGTTCCTTAACATCATCCATAAAAAAATCCCATGTGGGTTTGACCTCAAACATTCCATAATCCTCTGTGGAATTTTGCTCACAGTAAGTTTCCCACCAATTTTTGACACGGGGGACAATGTTAAGGAGCTCAAAGGTGATCTTTTCCCTATCAAAAAAATTTGTGGATAGAGAAATAACCTTCTAGAAGATTTTAGTGACAATTGTATGACATGTTTTTAGGGACAATTGTGACAGTGAGAGAGTATGACAATTGGTACAGGTTATGATAGGATTTTAGTGACAATTGTGACAGTGAGAGAGTATGACAAATGGTATAGGGTATGCCAGTTTTTTAGTGACAATTATGTCAGTGAGAGAGTTGATTCAGTTACAATGACAAGTTGTCTACATTTGGAATTTATATTTCAAGGAAGTTGGATGGGGCAAGGATGGGTGATTGTAGCTACCTTTCGGTTGAATCCAAAGAACCAGAGAGTTGGATTTTCCTTCAGGTTGGAGCCTGGGAATTATGGGGTTGGAGCTATAGAATTGGGGATTTGGAGCTTCCCTCGGGTTGGATATTGAGAAACTAGGGGGTTGTCCCTCCTTTTGGTTGGAGCTAAATAATTGGAATTTGGTGCTTCCTTGAATGCGATTCTTTGACATATAAGAAAATAATTATGTGGTTTTCTCCCACATTGGGTTTCCACATAAAATACTGGTGTACTATGTATTGTGTGGATGTGTCTATTATTTTTCATTATGAACTGATGGATGTTAATGTTTATGATGCAATAATATATTGATGATTAATCGATGATAATTGTTGAAAAAGTTAAAATAATATACACTTGTGGTTAAAAGAAGTATAAATTGCACATTGTTGCTTCAACCCCCCTCAGTAATACAACATACTTTCATCTTATACTTTTTTTTTTACCATGTAGGGTGGAAATTAAGCATATAAAATATGCTCCCTAATGTGTCAGGTCAAGAAAAGAATGGATGACCAAAACAATTATAGTAAAATAGTATCCATGCGAGGCAATGTGAGGAGATAGAAATGATCTAGATTATTTTTGAGAATGAAATGAAAGAAGAGATATTACAATGAAATACACATAAATATTGTGAGGAAAAAATAAATACACTAATACATGATTTATATTAATGAAATAAGTGTACAAAGACTGTAAAAATACAGAGTGAAAGACTCACTAGAATGGTGACAACTTATCTCTGAGAAGAGATATGACGGCTACTTGCATTCGCAAGAAGATGATTTACAATGAGACTCTAAAGGCCTTTTTAACATAAAGAAAAATCTAAAACCCTAACCCTGAAAGATGAAAAGCCAAAAGGTTTGCAGGCCCCGATGGGGGTAGTTGATATGTCAACTTCCCGGGGGCGTAACGTTTGCATAGAATCTTTGTTTGGGTTGCTCGATACACTGTTGTAAAGGTCTAACCGAGAAGAATGATTTTCGACTAGTCCAGGCTAGTGCCTCCAACAATCGCCTGGACCCCAAATGCCCAAAAAACATCGTTTAGGGCCTCAAAATGACCCGAGAAGTTTGGAACCCAAAAAACTACCAAGGTGGAAAACTGTTTTTCAAGCCAGTGGAATAGGAGGGTGGCCATCAATATCCAAAAAATTGCCAAAAAACTGCCAAGGTGGAAAACAAATTTTCGAGCCAGTGGAATAGGTGGGTGGCCATCGATATCCACAAAACTGACGAAAAACTACCAAGGTGGAAAACAATTTTTCAAGAAAGTGGAATAGGTGGGTGGCCACCGATATCCACCTAGATCAATCCTCCCTCCTTAGGAAGCAATGATCGCCATTGCGTTGAGTTCCTAGGGAAGGGGGAGCAACGTTTGTTGAATGTGAATCTTGGTGCGCTGCTTTCCTTGCTGGAGATGTTGCGTTGTGGAAGGCCGTCACAAACCTGTTGTTGGTGGGGTTGAATCTATTCGACCAGTCGGGCTACATGATATGTCTATGTGCAGAAGGAATCTTAGCACTTTGTTGTAGTCTTTTCAACCTGCTTTTGTTGGATAGAAGGTGCTTGGGCCGAGGCTATAGTGGTTGCAGTATCCTTATGTTCACCTTTCGAATAAATTGTGAAGAAGTTGAATTTGGTAGTATGAGATACTACCTTGCGACATTTTTTAGGTGGGAAAATAGTTGGAACTACCTCTGGTATCTTGTAGAGATAACCCCCCAGAGTAACAATGACACTACAGGGTCGAGACTCATAAATCGCATGATGCTTCCACATATATGGCTGGCCTAAGATAACATCACAGACATCCAGCGGGGCAACATCACATAATACCTTATTATTGAAGGGATGGAAGTCGTATGAAAACCTACACTATTGGCTGACATGAAGATATCATCCCTAGTGAAGCTACCCGATGTTGTATGGTTGTGGGTGTGGTGTTGTTGACAATACCAACTATTTGAAAACCTCTGTTGATATGAGGTTCTTCTGGATTCCTCTATCAAAAATAAAATGCAGTGGGGTCCCCTTCACTTGCATCTATGAATAAAAAAAGTGCTCCCCCTCTTCAGGATCTGTTGGTTCTTCTGGTTGAATTGTTGCGGTCGCGAAAATAGTAGTGGGGTCTACGTCGATGATCTGTCTTCTATCAGTATTTTCTGAATCAAATACTGAATCAGGGTTTGGCTCATTTTCTTTGATCTCGGCCACCAATGACTGTCTTGAGCGACATTCATCGGTGTTGTGCCAAGGCATTTTGTGGAAATCACACCATTTTCTGGTGTCCTTCTTTGTCTTTCCATGACCCATCTTTTCCTGTGGCTTGGACTGGTTTTCAGGAGGTTGTTTGGGATCCAAAAATGAAGGTATTACTGATAAATTTCAATTTATTTTAATGTACTTTATGCATCAAATCGATAAGAATGTGAAATACATAAACTCATTAACTAGTTGTGGAATATTAAAATGTCACTTTTACTTGATTCTTATTAATGATTAAAGAGATCAGCCATTGATAATCATACTTCAAATTAAGAGAAGAGAACATCAAAACATAAAGAGAAATAGAGAAAAGAACTTGCTAATGAATTTCACCAATCGTTGGCTACGTCTTTGGGCTCGCTTCCAAGTGGAGGACCTCTTTATTGCTCTTTAAAATGCTCAAGTTCCCTTACAATGGCTCTTTCCTATTACATAACATGCTTTAGATATGTTGTGAAAGACCTCCTTGCTCATATTTATACATGCCCCATCAAATTCCTCTCAAAATCATGAAAAATATGCCTCTCAAAACATGAGAAAAGGCCAAAAATTACAAGTTACTCCTTCAAATCCTTGCATCAAAAAGTCTCCCTCAAGCTTAGAAAAGCCCGGTTTATATATTTTTCAGGTTCATATAAGGAAGATCAACTTCCCCTGAAGATCTGGCCTCTTTCTTGGATCAAATCCCCCTCCAAATGGCCAAGATATCCTCAAAAAACCAATTTCAGGTCATTAAATCTCTTATTACAGGCATAAATTAAATAAAAATCCAATAAAAGGGTAAAAAAAACCCACTTTCCAACTTTAATATAAGGGCTAAGCCCCCAAACTCAGGCGCTCACCCTCTTTACATGGTCATATGCATACATATGGCCAAGCACCATCCCTTTGGGCTGCGTTCTGGCCCTCTAGTTGCGCTAGCCCTCAGTTTTAGTGCGCTCTACTTGGAACATCGGCCTAGAATTATCCACGCCCTATGGGATAGGCCCCCAAACTGTGCTTTTGGTTATATGGATGCGCTGAGGTTCAAGAGCTAGGCCCTATCCAAACCCCATGCATATAGTGGAGCACCTAACATCCTTTGTTGTGGTCACATGGGTGGATATGTCCATGGGATAGTGTTACACATGATTTTGGTCACTCTGGTGATGTCTCTACAAGTGATGTATTCAGGCTCCCACAAGGACATTTTTCCTGAGAAAAGTGACTGCTGTCTTCTTCCAAAAAACACATTTTTAAGATGAGTTTGTAGGCTGCCTATATTACAGGATGAAAAAATTCTTCATTCTCGCAGGCAACCCAAACTTAGGGTGAGAACTATTCACGATCTTCTCTATAGGTAGGGTGTGAACCTGTTTCAAAGATTGGAAAAGAGAAGAGGTCACAAAGGTTCTAGAAGGGAATCTTCTAGAAAATGATTTGGCATTCGCATGGTTGGCATCCTACTGACTTCTCAGATTTAGTGGGATCATCCTCATCCATTTAACCATCTCTCCTTCTCCTATATATTGAAAGGTTTCTCATGGAAAAGGTTAAGCAAGATTGAATGAAGAATTGGTGAAGGAATTGTGTGAAGAACTCTATTTGGACAGAAGCTTGAAGACTCTATTTGGTCTATCAAGTTGGATTGGATCTTCTTCATGAAAATGTAGAGCAAGTGTGTGTGTTGGAACCAAGGGTCACTGAAAGGAAGCTTGTGACATCAAGGCGATCTGGTTGTATCTTCTACTTTCATTTAATATAATACAGCGGCATGTCCCTTTCCCATAAAATCACTCTTATTTTATTGCATAACTTCTTGATCATATGCATAGGTTGACATTGAATATACTTAGCTATCTTCACTTTTGTTGGTTTTTGTTGTCTTGGACCTGATTTCACAAGAGCACCAGAGCGAAGAGGGAAAAACAGAGACCTAAGGAAGCGATATAAAGGTATGCCACTCATTCCTTCTTAATAGTAGATTCAATGATTGCAACTTAGAGAAAGAGTCGCGTCCTACCCTGTTTTATTCTAGATCCAGGTGGATCTAGGGAGATCTGTTAGTGTCTACACCTACCGATTTATCCGGTAACAACTAGGGCTTATCCCTAGCTCCCTTCCTCCTCCATTACACATATATTACAACTTAAATACATTTATTGTGGCTTGTATAAACAAGCTTCACACATGACGCGTTGTTGTTGGAACTTTCCCAAAGTTTGTGCTCGGTCATAGGTCGTGGGTTCAAAACCCATGGATTCCAAAATTTTTGAAAATTGCCACACAATTGCTGACTGGGTGCCACGTGGTTGGCCATGCCTGGGCCATGTGGCACCACCACATTTTCCCAAATATTGACAAGTGTCACTCTGCCATTGGTCCAAGTTTGCATCATCTATCCAGTCACATGTTGCCACTTGTCTCTTCCATGTTAGCATCATGAGATAGTTTTGGTGACATCATCATTGACTTTTTTCCAATTGACCTTTGACGTTTTTGTTGTTTGAGAAAATGGTCAGAGTGTGATAACTCTTGCATACAAAGCTCGTTTGAGAAAATAAATATATGGATGGAATCAACGCGACAAGCCGGTCAAAATGGAATTGGTTTCACTCAATTCTGAGAACTTTCATTTTTGAGCATTTTCTGAGCCTGGGGAGCCTCTTGGATCATTCCTCTCCATTTTGGAAGCTTTTGGACCACCAAAAGTCTTCTTTTACTCAGGTAAGAAGTGAGGGTACTACCTCCCCACTTGTCCTGTATCATCCATCCTCTCTTCTGGGACAATGATCACCTAACTAATCACAACAAACATGAAAACTGAGATACCATTGTTTACCAAAGTAATCACCAATTGCACAATCATCTACATTCTTTGTCGCAGTTAGTAGCCATACACCACTGAATAGAAACAAAATAATAAAAAATAGTAGACATGCTAATGAGAATGAAACAACATGCTTCCTCTTTTGAATATGAACAATAATCAAATTATGCAGTTGAACCTCATGATGTACCTTCGGTGACACTTCGTGACTATTAGAAACATATGGACTCATCTCATGTTTAGCATCACAAACTTCCTGTTTTGTTATAGACATAAGTGTTAAAATTTTGCTTGCATTTACCATTCTTTTTAACTTCCCTGTAGCTGCAAAAGATCTATTAGTTTTCATGCAATGAGCACGAACAATGTACTCCTTCCCATCTTTCTTGAAGCAATATTTATTTTCCTCCCTGTAGAATATGGATTTCTTATCATAAAGGTATGGGATTCCCAGTACAATTCCACATATGTCCAATGGCACTATATCAAGCTCTACTTCATCAACATAATTAGAAGTCATTGCAAACTTGATTTTACATTGCTTGGTTACTTGTAAATTATTATCACCACATATCCATCCCAATGGATATGGTCTAGGGTGTGGCTTTGTTTCAAGTCCCAAGTTATTTACAACCTCTTCACTGATTAGATTGGCTTGTGATCCACTGTCTACAAGAGTATCAATTTTAACATTATTTGTTATGATCCTTATGTGGAAAAGTTCACTCCTTTTACACTCATCATTTACAACAACTGATTTAGAAGAGTTAGTACTTGCAACAAAATTTATACCTCGGATTCCCATAGCTACAACCTGTGTCTCATCATCGGAATTTGATCCAAGATCCACTTTAATTATCGCAGTTGTGGTATTCTTCCTTACTTGGTTAGCATACTTCTTTGGCTTCATTTCATGATGCAATATCCAACAATGATCTTCATCATGGCCTACCTTCTTGCAATGCTTGCAAGTAGGCTTCTCCTTTCTTTTTGTGGTTGTCCTCTTCTCTTTCTCTTTCCTTTTCCCTGAATCCTTTCTTTGCCAAGTATCTGTAGAAACACTATCACCAACATTCCCTTTACTTGATTCAATGTGAATGTCTTGTACACATACTTCATCAAAGTTAGATGGATTTAGCATAAGAATAGTATGCTTGAGATAAGAATGTAAACCACCAATATACTTTAGGAGTGTCTCTTGTGTATATAAAGGAATACCAAAATTTAATGCTTTCTTACGAAATATTTGAGTATATTCTTGTACACTTTTACCTTTATCTTGCCTTAAAACTTTCCAATTCATCATTTCTTGTTGCATGTATGCTAATGGATATAATTGTTTCTTCAAAGTAGTGATAAAATCATTCCAGGAAGAGATTGTTTTACCATTTTTATTGAGATCATCCTTAGTTTTTCTTTCCCACTATATGAGAGTTGTTCCTCCCAATTTGAGACTTGCAAGTTGGATATTTGTTTCATCATCAACAATCCTTTGTATCCTGCAATAGACTTCTAACTGCCTCACCCAAATATCTAGATTTTCTGCATCTAATTCACCATCATAAGTGGGTAATTGAAAATTTACATATAACTTTAATAAAGGCATATCAGAAGAATGATGAGTTTTTTTAGGTTTCTTATCCTTGGAGGGATGTACACTTGCTTCAATTGTAGATGATGAGGATGAAGGAGAAGAAGGTTCCAAAGGTCCACAACCTCCAACTCCTCCTTCTGCTCTTACTGAAGATTCACCTTCTTCAACTTTTGGATTCCTTCGCTGTCCTCTTTCATGGTAAAGTTCCTCTACCATGGCTTTCATTAATTGAAATGACTCAAAGAAATCGTCCTCATATGCAAAAGGACCTAGTTTTCTCGGTGAATACATATCTTGTTTATGCGGTCTACTTTGAATCTCTATATTAAGAGCCTCAAGTTGGCCTTCTCCTCGCTTGAGTTTTTCTCTGGTGAGCATCCAATGCTTTCAATTCTTGTCAAAACTTCAAAACCAAATTTTATGATACCATGAACTTAATCCAAAAACGAAGGTATTACTGATAAATTGCAAGTTAGTTTAATGTACTTTATGCATCAGATTGATAAGAATGCGAAATACATAAACTCATTAACTAGTTGTGGAATATTAAAATGTTACTTTTACTTGATGCTTATTAATGATTAAAGAGATCAGCCATTGATAATCATGCTACAAATTAAGATAAGAGAACAACAAAACATAAAGAGGAATAGAGACAAGAACTTGTTAATGGAGTTCACCAATCGTTGGCTATGTCTCTGGGCCCACTTCCAAGTGGAGGACCTCTTTATTTCTCTTTAAAATGCTCAAGTTCCCTTACAATGACTCTTTGCTGTTGCATAACATGTTTCAAATCTGATGTGTAATACCTCGCATCAAATTCCTCTCAAAATCATGGCAAATATGCCTCTCAAAACATGAGAAAAGGCCAAAAATTACAAGATGCTCCTTCAAATACCTGCATAAAAAAGTCTCCCTCAAGCTTCAAAAATCCTAGTTTATATAGTTTTCAGGCTCAGATGAGGAATCCCAACTTCCCCTGAAAATTTGGCCTCTTTCTAGGATCAAATCCCCCTCCAAATGGCCAAGATATCCTAAAAAAAAACAAATTTTGGTCATGAATTCTCTTATTATAGGCATAAATTAAATAAAAATCCAATAAAAGGGTAAAAGCAAACCCACTTTCAAACTTTAATATAAGGTCTAAGCCCCAAAAATCAGGCGCGTGCCCTCTTTAGATGGTCATATGTGTACATATGGCCAAGCCCAAGCCCTTTGGGCTATGCGCTGGCCCTCTAGTTGCGCTAGCCCCCAGTTTTGGCGTGCTCTACATGGAACCTCGACCTAGAATGATCCGCGCCCTAAGGGATAGGCCCCAAAAATATGCTTGTGGTTATATGGATGCACTGAGGTTGAAGGGATAGGCCCTATCCAAACCCCACACGTATAGTGGAGTGCCTAAAATCCTGTGTTGTGGTTGCATGGGTGGATAAGTCCATGGGCCAGGGTTTAGCCCCAACCCCCTTCCTTCTCCATTACACATATATTACAACTTAAATAATTTTATTGTGGCTTGTATAAACAAGCTTCACACATGGCACGTTGGTTGTTGGAACTTTTCCAAAGTTTATGCTCGGTCATAGGTCATGGGTTGAAAACCCATAGACCCCAAAATTATTGAAACTTGCCACACAACTGCTGACTGGGTGCCATGTGGCTACCCATGCCTGGGCCACGTGGTACCACCACATTTTCTCGAATATTGACATGTGTCACTTTTCCATTGGTCCAAGTCTGCATCATCTACCCAGTCACATGTTGCCACTTATCTCTGCCACGTCAACATCATGAGATAACTTTGGTGATGTCATGCCGACTTTTTTCCAGTTGACCTTTGACTTTTTAGTTGTTTCAAAAAATGGTCAGAGTGAGATAACTCTCACATATGGATCTTGTTTGAGAAAGTAAATATATGGTCAGAATCAGCGTGATGAACCGGTCACAATGGAATTAGTTTCACTCAATTCCGAGAAATTTCATTTTTGATCATTTTCTGAGCCTGGGGAGCCGCTTGGATCAGTTTGTTAGGGTCGTATTTATCATATTTTTGTTGTTGCGGATTTGTAGACATGAACTCCCATTTTTTTTGGTTCTTAAATTTTTGTTCGATTTTAACAACATATCGATAAGCAACACCGAGTGATGAGATTTCCAAAAAAACAATTTTAGTTTGGATGTATCTGTGTAGGGCCCTACGATATTTCATAACCAAATTTTGTTCGGAGTCTTTGATACCTATCTTGGTGCACAAGGTATGGAAGGTACTAGTGAACTTCAAAACTTCTTGGCCCCTCTCTTACCGCAATGTGGTCCATCTCATGTACTGGTCCTCATAGTTTCCAACAGGGTAATATTGTTCATTTATCGCATCCACAAAAAAATCCCAAGTGGGATCTGCCCCATATATTCAAGACACCTCTGTGGAAATTTTCTCCTAATAAGTTTCCCACCAATGTTTGACATGGTGGAGAGCCTTAAGGACTGTGAAGGTGATCTTTTCCCTGTTGGAAAAATTATGAATAAAGAAATAACCTTCTAGTAGATTTAACCATTTTCTAGGGCATCCACATCTATCTTTCCTTCAAATATGGGAATATCAAAATTAACTTGTACCTTGAAAGGCGAGGTGCTTCCAAAGTGGCTGCTTGATGAAGATGTGCCTGCTGCTATTGACAGGCATTGAAGGATGTGGGAAAAATTCTCCATCATTTCATCCCTCTGTCACGCGAGAGCTTGCTCAAGCAACAGATGAATAGAATATTCTTCCCCATAATTTTTCTTTTCTTCCACCATGGAGGGTTTCTTGGGTGTGCGAGAGAAATTTTCCTCAAGAGAGACAAGCTCGAGACCCAACTTGCTATACTCGGACCTTGTCGGGGACATGCACTGAAAAACAATCAAGAGCAGCCTGCTCTGATACCACTGATCTGGATTATTTTTGAGAATGAAATGAAATCATATATATTACAATGAAATGCACATAAATATTTCCAGAAACAGAGAAATACAGTAATACATGATTTCTATTAATGAAAGAGATGTACAAAGATTGTAAAAATACATAGTAAAAGACTCGCTAGAATGGTGGAAGCTTATCTCTGAAAAGAGATGTGACAACTACTCGCATTCGCAAGAAGATAATTTAAAATGAGGCTCTAAAGGACTTTTTAACATAAAGAAAAATCCAAAACCCTAACCTCGAAAGATGAAAATCCAATAGGTTTGCGGGCCCAGATAGGGGTAGTTGATACATTAACTTCTCAGGGGCATAAATTTTTCATACAATCTCCGTTTGGGGCACTCGATACACTGTTGGAAAGGTATAACCGAGAAGAACGATTTTTGACTAGTCTATTTTAGTGCCTATGCTAGTCACTCGGACCCAAAATCCCCCAAAAAAGTCGTTTAGGGCCTCAAAACAACCTCGAAAGTTTGGAACCCAAAAAACTATGAAGGTGGAAAACTGTTTTTCAAGCCAGTGGAATAGGTGGATGGCCACCGATATCCACCTGGATCAAGAAAAGAGGTCCGGAGGTAAAATATTACCTACAATAAAAAACCAAGGATAAGCATATATGGACCATCCCCAAGGTAGGCATACTTAGACTTCGAAGAGTATCAAAGCATGGCCATCAAACAATACACTACATATCTATGACATGAAATATAAGACCATGACAACGAAAGAATACACAGTGGATCCATGGCATCAATAAGATCATAGCCACAAGAAAATAAAATGTGAATCTATGTCACAAAATGTACATTAGGAAGACAAATATCACTAAGGAAAGTGCCCCGAAGTACTCAAAGTAATCAGATACAAGTGATATACTCCATCACAACTTGGAAGGGGATGTTGTAAAGGAATGATGTATCCTCAATCCCAAGGTATTTGTCCCAAACCACGATGGTATGAATCTACAACAAGAAAATATATGAAATAATGTTGAGCATGGTAAACACTTCCTGATTACTAGTCATCGATGTATACCATTAACAAACACAAGGGGACCCATTGATGAGAAATATGGACCCCAAGGTACCTAGTAAAATATAGCGAGTGTGAATAGAGGATCTAATGTTGAACACTCATAGAATAAATTGACCAGGATTAAATGATGATAACCCATTGTTAATCTTGAGGAGACCTTCCATTAAGGATTGAAAGCTCCAAGGTACTAGCTGGTTTCTATATCCCTCTACTAGATAATTTGTTGAAGTTGATAGGAATATATTCATCTAAGGGGGACCTTAATGTATCCCCCATCAATCGACACTAAACATACACCAAGAGCTGATGTGAAGACAAAGTATCACCAAGTACAAATGACATAGGGATGTCCGACTCAAAAAGTCACTAGCAAATTTGGGTCATTTTGCGATGGCTATTTCGATGCTCTTGCGACGTTATGTTGTGGAATTTGCAACGAATTTGGACTCTCTAAAACATCATTTTGTGTCACGTGGAAATTGCGAAGAAATTGAATAAACGTCACAA
The DNA here is from genome assembly GCA_009831015.1 of Picea engelmannii. Classification (NCBI taxonomy): domain Eukaryota; kingdom Viridiplantae; phylum Streptophyta; class Pinopsida; order Pinales; family Pinaceae; genus Picea; species Picea engelmannii. Next base: position 520,071 of record ML777553.1, on the reverse strand, counting down.
GAGCGACGCCCCTAGGGAACTTATCACAATTGCGACAGAAAAGAAATATTGTCGCCAATACGACAGTTTAGGCAAAAATGTGAAACCAACATTTTGTCTCAATTGCGATGACCCTTACAACGACAACTTTTTTTGTTTACATAGCAAACCTGTCACATCTATTTAAGTTGTCGTCGCAATTGTGAAGACAACTTTTCGTTGTTTACATAGAAAAAGTGTCGCATCTATTTAATTTGTCGTCTTAAGTGCGATGACAAATTTTTGTTGTTTACATAGCAAAATTGTTGTAGATATTTAAGTTGTCGTAGCAAGTGCGACGACAACTTTTCGTTGTTTACATAGCAAAACTGTCGCAACTATTTAAGTTGTCATCGCAAGTGCGATGACAACTTTTCGTTGTTTGCATAACAAAACTGTCACGACTATTTAAGTTGTCGTCACACTTGCGACAAAAAAATTTGTTGTTTATATTGCAAAACTGTCGCAGCTATTTAAGTTGTCGTCGCAAGTGCGAGGAAAAAAAAAAAAATATATATATATATATATATATATATATATATATATATATATGATTTAATATTGCCATTTTAATATTAATATTAATACAGGATGCAAATGAATAGCTTAATGATCTTATTAGAAGAGTTTATCGTATAATTAAGGTGCAATAGACCAAAGAACAAGTGAATGAGAGATTCCAAGAATATCAAAATAAGATGAAAATTATTTTTGATAGAAGAGTTAAAGAGAGATTTTACTCTTTTACTCCATGAGATTTGGTTCCACATCAATGTTACAAAGGAAGAAGATGGTAAAGTCAAGGATATTAATGGAATAGGGCATCAAGAAACAATTATGCGACAAGATATTATCAAATATTTAAGGAATCAAAGAAAAGAAAGCTATCAAAGAATGACATTGAAAAGAACTAAATATGGATGGATGAATAATCATATTGTATGAGAGCATAAATATAAGTAACTCGATTACATGGTTTCATCACATGCAAAAGATTTAGCCACAAAGCTTTTACGATAGTTTTTCGAATGGGGGTACTTATGTTATGACCCAATAGGGGGTATATATGGGGTTGAATGTATATGTAATTGGATTGAATGCATATGTGAAACATTTGAACATATGATTTGGATATATGGATGCACTTGGGTTATTTGGAGGAATTTGTTCCTAACTATAAGGAAGTTGTGCTCCACACTCACATTTGGCGTCACTGTGTATATTGATTGAGCATGTTATTTTGATTATTTGGACAATAAATCTTACTTACCCCATGGATTTTCCTTCTAGATATATACTAAGGGCAATTGGTTTACATGGTGTAATCAACAAAAGCTGAAATCAATTCTATAATTGTCATGTTTTTGTTAGTTCAAAAAACATTTTTCTTGACAAGCAATATCTTGTTAAAGTGTTGCCATCCTCTTTATTTGGTCATCTTGAAGTCATTGTGCATTTTTCTCTAAAAGAAGGTTTCATTTTCAATAAATCTTATTCTGATTATAATATGAATGAACTTTGCTTAATAGCCAAGCTTGTATGGAGATGATTTCATTCATTTTGGAGACTGGTAGTTTATGTTCCTAATATTTTTTTATCCCTAAGACCAATATATGGCATGCCCATTATATTTTTTCCATGCTTTGACTACAATGCACACCAACCACCCAACTTAAACTCACATCAAACAAATACAAGTGCTCTCAAGACTCCAACTGAACCCTAAACAACAATAACACAACTTGCTGAAAAACGTTTCAGTGCTCACAGTCCAATTGAAAACTCAAATCAATGAAGATAAAATGACCAAATGAGTGAAATGCATATTGTTTTGGGGTTATATGCCTTTAGGGTTTCCTTTGATGTGTTCTTGTTCATATTTCTCCCTCCAAAAAACACATTTTGGCCTTTTCTCCAAGTCAATTCCATGTGGGATCCACCTTTGCTTAATGGGCGAGTTTTGTTAGGTTTCAACAAGTCTAACAAGTTCAAGTTGGGTTCAACAAGTTTTGGCAAGTTTCATTTATAGGAAAGTTTCACAAGTTTCCACTGGTTAGTCATTTCAGCGTTGACCCAACAAACCCACAAACCTTCGACATGTCTCACAACATTGCTTCAAACCAAGGTTGTGAGACTAAGACTAAAAAAAAACTCGGTCAGCTTGGGATTGGGCAAAACTTGACGGCTCAACAAGACTTGACAAAACTCTAAATTGAAAATTAAAATCAAATTTAATTAAAAAAAACTCTCAAAATACAAGAAATTTTATGCAAAAAAAATAATATGACATTTTTGTCCATAAATCTATAAA
>ML777553.1:482864-516909 GCA_009831015.1 Picea engelmannii | reverse complement strand
TTCAACGAAGAAAGTGAAGCCTAAAGAATTTTGTTCAGAAAAGTCCTAGAATATATTTATATTAATGGCCGGAAGTATAGGATTTGCCCCAGAAGATTTGCCAGCGGATCTGCCAGAACGGGAAAAAATCCAGCTTTCAATTTTCTACTTTATTTCCAGATTTTCCTTCATGCTGTTCAACAAGATTATAGAAGACAGAAGCAGAGGTGGCCGGCATAAAAGAGTTTCCCAGATCGAAAATGGGTTCCTAGGCAACCATGAAAATTATGTTGACTCCCTTAACAACAGATTTAGGGTGGCGAAAACATCCCTGAAATCTATCACAAAGGATGCTGAATCGTCCAGGGTCGTCGAAGCGGAGAAAGAGGATCAGATAGTTAATTTACAACAGAAGCTTTTGGAAATTCAAGAGGCCAAAAAAATTGCCGAGGATAAAAACAAATCTCTAGTCGCTGAAATAAAGAAATTTACGGATGAAAATGCCCGTCTTCATGGTAGATTAAGAGAATTGGAGACTGTCGTGTATCGTCTCAATGAGAAAGTTGCATCCAAAGATGTTCTAATTCGAGAGTTGACAGAACGTCAAGATTAACCCTTGCAGGTGCTACAAAATGGGAAACCAAAGTTTGTGCAGGAAAGTGAAATGGAAAACTAAATTGTAATATATGAGTATTAATAATTAAGTTAAAATACATTCCTGCAAAGTTCAGAGACTCATGTTTGAATTTGAGAAACTTCTCAGAGTCTGTCACCATGTACCATGTTCACTCAAGTATGTTAACTATTTAATTTACTCTCTAATAGTTAAAAAGTTAACATACTTCAGTGAAATTTACGCAATAAACTCATGGTTGAATGTCACATGTTGCAGATAAATTGGATGTTTGAAAGAATTACTTGCGGGTTGAAAGTGAAAATTAAGATTCGTTTTTTATAATTTTCTTATTATTTCTGAGAGTTATATATATATATATATATATATATATATATATTTTAAATACAGAAGAGATTTATTTCCTCTATTTGTATTAGTGATGAATTAAATATATAAATAATAATAGGTTGTATTTTTGGGTAGGAACTAGGAAATACATATATAATTTTCTATAAAAGGTATTTTTTTTACTAGATGAATAATTACATTAAGCTGGTACTTGTATTGACATGACATAAAGTCTACTAGTATGCTACACACTACCTCATATAACACCTCGAGGACATATAATTTTTTATAGATACATAATAAAAATTTAAATATAAAGTTTTATGGATTAACATTTTTATCACAAAATTTAAATTTGAAATTTGATTTCACAAAACTCAATACCATAAATAATTATGGAGGATAGTGAGGAAGATTATATGGATACCTCATATAACACCTCAAGGACAATATAATTTCTTATAAATATATAATAAAAGTTTAAATATAAAGTTTTATCGATTAACATTTTCTATCACAAGGTTTATATTTGAAGTTTGATTTCACAAAACTCAATGCCATAAATAATTATGAATGATATTGAGGAAATTATTGAGAAAGATCATGATGAAAATTATATTTTAAAAATAATTATGAATGATATTGAGGAAATTATTGAGAAAGATCATGATGAAAATTATATTTTAAAATTTATATTTGAAGTTTGATTTCACAAAACTCAATGCCATAAATAATTATGAATGATATTGAGGAAATTATTGAGAAAGATCATGATGAAAATTATATTTTAAAATTTAAACAATATTTATAATAATATAAGTAAAAATAGCTTTTCATAGAATAGTTAATAGTTAAAATATTAAAGACATGGAATAGTTCCATATCATATATAAAATAGGAAAGTCTCATGGGTTGTTTATGAGGGTTTGTATTGCATATAATTATAGATATATACTATGTTTTCTATTGTCGTTTTGTTCTATTAAGTTAGACACATTTATGATTTGGGTTAGATTAGGATTTTTACATGGTATCAAAGTGGGTGTTTCTTCTTTTACTACTTTTTTTTTTTTTTTTGTTGTTGTTGTTGTTGTTGTTGTGTGTGTGTGTGATCGTATTCATGTCCATTTGCTATGTTTCCTTTTTTAATATTGGATATTACTTCGATGTTGTGATGTGTGGGTGTTTGGTGTGATGTGTGGGTGTTTGGATTTTGTTTTGATGGAGATCAATTGTCTTTTTTATGACCTTGATCTTCTTCATAGAAATTTCTTATTAACATACTCATTGGTTAAGAACTGCAAATTTTTGAGGTTTTTCAATATTTTTGGGTGCCATCAAATGCAATTGCATGTTACCTCTCCTATAAATTTGTGTGAAGCCTCTTATCTATGGATTGCAATTATGGAATAGATCAACATAGTCCATTGTTTGTAGTTTTGTGAGTGGAATTTTGTTAGTGCATGGAGTTAGGGTAGATTTAATCCCCAAGAATTGTCTCTACGACTTCATCAACACCATGTTCTCAACACCAAAGTGTCTCATCCTCTCAAAGTCATGTTTTCAGTTTTGGTTGCAGGTCATGCCTCTCTTAGAGTTATGGTAAGATTACCAAGTGAGATCAACTTGTCTATCAGATCGATGCTTGTTATCGCTCAGTTTGTAGTTTAGGTCAAGTAGCTGAAGGGTAAGGGTCAAATCGGCGTAACAGGAGCTTCCCCACTCATTGTCACCTCGATGGGGGGCTCTTTCTATTTAGGGTGGCTAAGCCCAAGGGAGACGTCCCTGACAATCTGGGGTTTTGAAAGGAAAAGGCTAGAAGGATTAAGGCTAGTTTCCCCTTCATAGATTACCGCCCAGAAGACATTCAAATGAAGAAAAACCACAGAGAAGGCACCTGCTTGCAAGACAAGGCAACAATGAAACTAATACATGCAGTAGTGGTTAGTACTTCATAGATCAATGACTATCTATATTTAAGGTACATGACCATAATCAACAGTAAATATTGACGAAGTCAATGTTTGCAATAATGACCATGGCATATAATATTACTTGTCAATAAACACTGAACAATATAGCATCCAATGGAAATAATCAGTCCTTGAATTAAATCAATGCATTAAATGTCATTAATTTCTCACATACTATAAGTTGTTGCATTACTATGTTAGAGATGACGTCAGCTCTTCCTAGGGTTAGTATGATAGACAAGAAGATCAATGTTTTGCAATTTTAGCCATTGAAAACTATCAATACATCAATGTCTATCATGTGATGACCAAGCCATAGTATTTTCTATCAACCAAAAGCTCAAACAAGGCATGACGTCATCATCAATTTCTAGGTTAGTAGACGTTAGGGTTAGTTAGGGTTTCGAATTTGAAAGTTTTGAAAGATTGTTTTTTGCACAACAATCTCAACATTAGAGAGAAAAACCAGTGTCTTAGGGTATTATGGAGTCAAAAGCAAGGGCAAGATCTCGGGAGGATCAAAATCTAAAGACTAGAGAGTTAGGTTCTATGGTGCTACAATGGCAGGGCCCTAGAATCAAAACCCTAAGGGAAGGAGGCTCATTTCAGTGTTGCTTAAGCAAGGCCTCATGCTCCTTCCTCTTTCTTTAAATATTCTTGACAAAACAACTAGCTTTAAAACACAAGTCTAATGGAGAAAAATGTTGCGGGAGCAAGGCTCTTCAAACCCTAAAAGTTAAAACCCTAGGTGTAGAGTCAACTAGGCCTAGGACGTCACCTTTATTCCACCTATATTTCAAAACTAACTCAGAAAAAGGATGATTAGTGTAGCAACGACTAGGCTATATCTTCCTTATTCAATGGCTAAAATAAGTTTCTCAAGCATGGGGACATATAGCAAGGACCTACTTGTGTGCTTGCTACCTAGGGTTTCAAGATTAAGCAATATAATTGATCCGTCGGATCTTTTAATGACTTATGGTTGAGTTTTAATTTTGCATGCGTTATTTAACCATTTGAGAAACTTAGTGAAAAAATGAGGAAAGAAGAGGAATTATGATAGCCATATACATATATGAAGTTCTAAAATGAAATAATAGACAGCAAACCATAACACATAGATTGATAACGGAGTTCAACACAACTTTGCCTACATCTCCGGGCCTTTTTCTTTGTGAGGGAGGCTTCTTTATTTCTGTTCAAATGCTCAAAAGTACATCACTGCAATGCCAAATGGCTACAAGACTAATCTAGTCATGTTCTTCCATATCTCTAGAACCATGCAAAGAAAATGGCACGCAAAACGGACATCCGGAGCTCCCAGAAATGATTCGACAACGTCTTCTCCTCAACAACTTCTCTGCCTCAAACTGGCTTTGACTTGGCTTTTCCTCAGCATTATTCTGCTCTGAATTCCCTCTATGGCCTCAAACAGACCTGGGTTATATATCTGCGAAGTTGGTTGCTCATCCCCAACTTCCTCCCAAAAATTAGGCTCCAAAACTACCCAATAACTCCCAAAAACCATTAAAAATAGGCTTAATTACCTTTAAAACCCAAAAATTGGTTATAAAACCCACTTTATAGTTAGATTTGGGCATAAGCCCCCTCTTTCCCAGCGCGCGCCCCCTTGACAGGGTCATATGGGTTCATATGGCCAAGCGCTAGCCCAAAGGGCTAAGCGTTGGCCCCTCTCCATACAATACTTTACAATATATTTCATAATGTGGGTTTCATAACATAAAAATTAATTTGGTGTATTGGCAAAGGCCATTTCTTAAGGTGTTGGGCTTGGTGGTGGTCATGGGTTCAAAACCCATGGACCCCAAAACATATTTTTTTGAAACATGCCACTTCAACTGATGACTGGGTGCCATGTGGCTGCCCATGACTGGGCCATGTGGCATCTCCTCATTTGACGGATTAATGCCACTTGTCAACTATTGACTGGTCTAGTTGCCTGCCACATGTCTGCGTTGTCAGTGAACCTGCCCAATCACCATCAGCCAGAGAGTGCCATGTCATCTCTTGCACAGTCAGCATGCTGATGTCATCAGCGTTGACTTTTTGACTAGTTGACCTTTGACTTTTTACCTGTTTGGGCTTCCGATCAAAACACGATAACTTTCGCATACGGAGTCTGTTTGATAAAGTAGATATACCGCCAGAATCAGGAAGATGAGACAGACACAATGGCATTGGTTTCATCGAATTTTGAGCACTTTCATTTTTGAGCATTTTTCAAGCCCTATCAGGTTTTTGGATCCGATTTCGGATCACACCTCCCCACAATCAGTCATCTCCTACACAGTCAGCATGTTGATGTCATCAACGTTGACTTTTTGACCAGTTGACCTTTGACTTTTTACCTGTTTGGGCTTCCGATCAAAACGCGATAACTTTCGCATACGGAGTCCGTTTGACAAAGTAAATATACCGTCAGAATCAGGAAGACGAGATGAACGCAATGGCGTTAGTTTCGTCAGATTTTGAGCACTTTCATTTTTGAGCATTTTTCAAGCCCTATCAGGCTTTTGGATCCGATTTCGGATCACACCTCCCCACAATAAGACCTTTTGGTCCCCAAAAGGTTCTGACCAGTCAACAAGCTCGGGATAGGCCACCCGACTTGCTCTCTGTCTCTGAACTCTGTCATGTGCACCTGTCTCATTAAGATCAACTATAACACAATCATGAAAACTAACAGTATATTGTTAGCCATTTGAACCCTGTTACATCTTACTGAAGCTACTATCATCCATGTAGAAAACATTACTAATTACAACATCAAAAAGATGACTGCAAATGAACTGATATACTTGAAGTATTTGCACGACATGAGCTTATCTTGAAGCAACTTATGATTGATTTTCCATTCAACAACCATATTTTGTTCTTGCTTAAGATCAATTATTTCATTTGAAACAATTATTGGTTTGTTGCATGCTTGCACTGCATTCGTTAATTGTTCCATTGTTTGAAGTGTTTTATTTGCTTTAACATGATGAGCATGAACCACATAATCATGACCTGCTTTAGTGAACTGATATTGATTCTTTGTCCTGTAGAAGATTTCCTTACGATCAAATAAGTATGGACTACCTAAGATCATTCCACATTCTCTTAACGACATAACATCAAAAGTTACTTCATCCACATACTTAGATGAAATTGCAAATTTGATTGTGCACTGTTTTGTTATGTGCATCTGATGATGATTGCTTATCCATTTAAGTGTGTAAGGCTTATGATGAGTTTGTGTTTTTAATCCCAATTTCTTAACCAATTCTTCTGAGATTAGATTAGATTGAGATCCACTGTCAATTAATGTGTCTATCTTAGTGTGTCGCATGATTACTCTTATATGAAACAACTTTCTTCTACTATCAATCTCTTCACCATTTTTACCTGTCATACCAACCAATGGAATCTTAGACTCATCACCTGAATCCGATCCCAAGTCTGTGGGTTTTGATGTCGTTGCCACTGTTTGCTTTCCCTTCTTTTATTTGAACCACTTTGGCTTCTTCTCGAGATGAAACTACCAACATCTGTCCTCATCACGTCCCTCTTTCTTGAAATCCTTGCAAGAGGGATTTCCTTCCTTCTTTGACACTGCATTTGCATTCTTGCCATTGCCATGCCTTTTCCTCTTGTCCTCTTTCCTCGAGGACGATGATTCCCCTGACACACCCGCTTTCCCTGCTTCAATATGCGTAGCTTGAACATAAACCTCATCAAGGTTAGTGGGTCCAAACATGAAAACAATATTTCTAATATGCACAGGTAAACCTCCTATATACTTCATAAGAGTTTCTTGTGTTTGCAAAGGAATGTCTAACATTAATGCCATTTTTTGAAATCCATCGGTGTATTCTTGCACTATTTGTCCTTTTCTTAGTTTTAAAGATTGCCATTCAATTATTGCTTTTTCTTTATAACCCAAAGGATAGAATTGTTTCCTAAGTGCAAAAATGAAATCCTTCCATGATGGAAATACATTACCCACATTTTGTGTTCCCTTTTGCAGCTTTCTTTGCCACCAGATAAGAGTTGTACCTGCAAGTCTCAAAGATGCCAACTTGATTTGTGTGGCCTCATCCTTGATCTGTTGCACACTACAATATACCTCCATCTGCCTGATCCAGATATCAAGTTTTTCTGCATTTACTTTACCATCATATATGGGCAACTCAAATTTTACATCAAGTTTTAACAATGGAATTTCATGTTTATTCTTATGAACATTTTTCTTTCCACTAGATTTAGAACTTGAACTTGAATAAGAAGGAGAAGAAGGAGGTGTTGATGGAGGTGAAGGAGGAATATAAGGATGGTCCTCTTCCTCTTCACTTTTTCCTTTTGGAGAATTACCCAAAACTGGTCGCTTCTGTTCCAAATAATCTTCGTACAAAACTTGCACCATCTACGACATAGCAAGGAATGTTTTCCGAAACTCTTTCTCATCTTGAGAAATCCCTTCTTCCGATGCCATATTCTCGCTGTGAGAAGCTCTTTTTCTCAATCCAATTAATGGATTCTATACAACAAGATTGCCTTCACCATGTTGTAGATTTTCCCTGGTTAACATGCAAAACTCAAATCCAAATGTCAACTAGCTCTGATACCACTTGATCCGTTGGATCTTTTAATGACTTATGGTTGAGTTTTGATTTTGCATGCGTTATTTAACCATTTGAGAAACTTAGTGAAAGAATGAGGAAAGAAGAGGAATTATGACAGCCATATACATATATGAAGTTCTAAAATGAAATAATAGACATCAAACCATAACACACAGATTGATAACGGAGTTCGGCACAACTTTGCCTACGTCTCCGGGCCTTTTTCTCTATGAGGGAGGCTTCTTTATTTCTGTTCAAATACTCAAAAGTACATCACTACAATGCCAAATGGCTACAAGAATGATCTGGTCATGTTCTTCCAGATCTCTAGAACCATGCAAAGAAAATGGCACGCAAAACGGACGTCCGGAGCTCCCAGAAATGATCCGACAACGTCTCCTCCTCAACAGTTTCTCTGCCTCAAACTGGCTTTGACTTGGCTTCTCCTCAGCATTATTCTGCTGTGAATGCCATCTATGGCCTCAAATAGGCCTGGGTTATATAGCTGGGAAGTTGGTTTCTCATCCCCAACTTCCTCCCAAAAATTAGGCTCCAAAACTACCCAATAACTCCCAAAAACCATTAAAAATAGGCTTAATTACCATTAAAACCCAAAAATCAGTTATAAAACCCACTTTATAGTTAGATTTGGGCATAATCCCCCTCTTTCCCAGCGTGCGCCCCCTTGACAGGGTCATATGGGTTCATATGGCCAAGTTCTAGCCCAAAGGGCTAAGCGTTGGCTCCTCTCCATACAATACTTTACAATATATTTCATAATGTGGGTTTCATAACATAAAAATTAATTTGGTGTATTGGCAAAGACCATTTCTTAAGGTGTTGGGCTTGGTGGTTGTCATGGGTTCAAAACCCATGGACCCCAAAACATATTTTTTTGAAACATTCCACTTCAACTGATGACTGGGTGCCACGTGGCTACCAATGACTGGGCCACGTGGCATCTCCTCATTTGACGGATTAATGCCACTTGTCAGCTATTGACTGGTCCAGTTGCCTACCACATGTCTGCCTTGTCAGTGAACCTGCCCAATCACCATCAACCAAAGAGTGCCACGTCATCTCCTACACAGTCATCATGCTGATGTCATCAACATTGACGTTTTGACCAGTTGACCTTTGACTTTTTACCTGTTTGGGCTTCCGATCAAAACGCGATAACTTTCGCATACAGAGTCCATTTGACAAAGTAAATATACTGCTAGAATCAGGAAGATGAGAGGGACGCAATGGCGTTGGTTTCGTATGATTTTGAGAACTTTCATTTTTGAGCATTTTTCAAGCCCTATCAGGCTTCTGGATCCGATTTCGGATCAATAATAGCAATACAATAACAAATGCAAGAGATTTAACCTACAACCATTCATTTAAGAAGTTTTGCATGAGAAATTCACTTACAAATCATGAAGAATGCTTATCAAACCCTAGTTGTAAACCTTCCAATGAGAGAAACACCATAATATGCCAAGAAAATCCTCCAAACAAGAGTTGCGCCTCACTTCCAAGAGCCAAAATACCAAGACAAAGACTAAAAGTAGATCTCTCACAAGAGAGTGAGTTATGTTATCATTAAAATGAGAGGCAACGTCCTCTATTTATACCAATCAATGACCCTTTAATTAAATTTTATGTCATTAAAACAACCGACAAAGATGACAATAAGATTTACACTGTTTTTTACATTAAATGTTAAAAAACTGTCATAATATGAGCTAAGAGAGGGACGTCAAGGCCTTCTGAGGGAGACATTGGCCCTTTTTGGGCAAGCACAACATCCAAACAACCACACGTTGGCCCTTCCAGGGCTCCTCCAAGCTTCCACACGTGCCAAACGACCTCAGTACCTTGCCACACACTCGAGACAATGTCGATCTCTCTCAGGTGGCGTCTTGTCCATCAAAGCCAAACATCATATCTGTAGTGGGTGATTCCCCCTAGGTTGGGCTCTACCAAAGTGTCCTAGGTGGAACGCCCTTCTTTCTTCTTGTGCAATGGCTCATCATAACGTTGCCTTGTCTCTGCCATCCCAACAACTATTTGATGGGCTCTTCAGCCCCATGGAGGTCCGAGCTAATCATATTCCCATGTGTATCGATCCATTGGTACCTGTTCGTCAGGTATGGCCCTGCACATCAAAAACTACGCCCTCCATGGGCTCATCAGTCCTTGGGATTATAGAAATGTCAATCATGTTTCATCATTAAATTTATCAAATACATGAATAAAACCCCTAGCATATCCTCTAAGAGCTCAAAGACATTACACTGATCTACTATACAAAGTTGAAGAAACAAACAGAATAACCTATTGTGCTAATATCCACAAGAAAAGGAAAGGTTCCACAGAGGATCATTCAAGCCATGTTCATGAAGTGATATGGTCTAGGGATGTCCAGTCATAGTAAGACCAAGGGTAGGTGTTGTTCGTGGGTGCCTTTGTAGGAGGTGAGTTGTACCCATCATGGATGCACTTTTTCCAAGCCCCTTTATTTCCTTTATTCTTTATTTATTGCTTTTCTTTCTTTTTACTTCAAGGTCTGACCAGAGGACACTGCCTTGGTGTGGTGACTGGAGATGACAGTGTTACCCATTGGTATTTTCATAGAAATCATAAGGCTGGCTCGTGATGAGACCCCCTTTCCCTTGGCCATGCAACCAAAGGTCATTGCCCTGGCGTGGTGACCAGATAATGGCAATGTCATACCGCTAGATACCTATGAACATAATGGGTCGGCTCGTGATGAGTTTTCCCATCCTCTTGGTTAGGTCTTGTTTTTGTTATTTCAGGTCCCTTTTGTTTCTTATCGAAAGGCCTTTTATTGCCTTCTCGAGGATCCCTGGGCAAAGAATCTCTAGGTTTCATCTCCTATGGCTTTTATCTTTTACCAGCTATTTTTACCCCTTGGGACTTTAGCCCCTTCTTCCCACAGGACAAAGTGTAACCCTCAAAGGTCATCCTAATGGCTGGACTAGGGGAATGGGATGGATGTAAGGGAGATAAGATGTAAAATGATAGAATGGTGGGAGTGGACGATGGCTCTGCGAATCCCCCCTGGTGGCTAACCAAAACCCATAAATACAAGCTTGCTAGGGCACTCCGCTAATCCCCCCAACAATGGTCAAGTGGACTAGTGTAAGATCCAAGCAATTATCAGAAATGTAAGGAACCTGATGCATATATAAGAAGGTTATAACGATCAAACATGACACATAACATGATACCCTGGACCAATTGCCTCATGGAGCAAGAGTCCTCTCTGATGCAAGTCCAAGACGATGGTGATGGAAGCTGCTGCTGTTAATAGGACAAGTCTGGCAAAGAAGAAGAAGGATGGGCCCTCCAGGGCCATGCTCAGGTCAATCCTGCTCTCGGTATTCCATGTCTAGGACCTATGGGCCTCGAGACATGATCTCCTAGTTATCCCTAGAGATCAGGGATAACAATGCCTCCTTTGGATATTTTTCTAGGTGGTTCTACGCCCCTCATTGGATTGTTGAGCACCTCTTTAGCACATGGATTGAGTTAAGATAAGCAATATGCACATTAAATACCAAATTAGGTCAATCTTTTTTCTAATGGTTTATCAAGTGGTTTTTTTGGGCTATAAACTAATAACATTCTACTTTGGTTTGAATCGTGCAGTCTTTTATTGATTACAAATCATGGTCACTAGCTCTCAAATATAAAGGATTCATGGTTCTTTGGTATCTTTTGTCTCATCCTTTGGTAACATGGCTTAGCCTTGTATTTCTTTCCAAAAAATCACAACCTATCTTTCAATTGAGTGGGGAATACTAGGGATTGATTCCCTTGGCTATTGGGAGTGCTTCCTAATGATATTGTTGTTGTTGTGAAGCAATTGTATTATACATATTTTAAAGGAAAAAATGTGTTTCTAAACAAGATTAATCACATCAGTTGTGTATGACTCTAAAACCTGGTTAGTTTGAAAGGATATTCCATAAAAGGGAAGGAAAGCCTACTTATCTATGCATTTTTAGAGAATTGTAGCCTTTGTTTTGTTGGAATGTCTTACTTTGGAAGGTAATAATGTCTAGTAAGTTGTTAACTTATGTAAAAGAGAGTTATATCACATTCATCATGTAGTCAAACACTCTTATTATATTTCATTTTAAACAGAGGTGAAATTACATTTATCTGATATGTATTACTGGGATGTAATTCCTCCATATCTATATGTATATAATAGAGGTAAGAGAGACTCATAAGACACAATGAAATGTGTTTTCTTTGTAAAGGGTAAAGCATTTGTAGTGGTGCTCTCAACTAGTGTATTCTTCTTTTGTCTCTTTCTTATTGTGATTATCTATTTTTATATAGATAGGAGGAAAGATTGATAAAGTTATTTTGTTTAGTATTGTTGCATGTTTATTCATATGTTTCAATATTTTAATATGGTATCAGAGTGGGCTGCTATACTCTATCTCTTTCAGTAATTTTTTACAATAGCTTTTTCTTCATATTTATTTGGGATCTCTGTATCTTTTGTAGCTTTTCCATTAGATCCACTATTCATTAATGCTTCTCTTTAGATCTCGACATTTTTCTACAATATTGATATTTGTTTCTCATAGCCCTAACGCTTGTTTTGCAGATTTCTCACATTTATGTGCGCTTTTAAAAAAATATGATCTAACTATTGTTTTCATAATGTATCTTTCAACCAAGATCGACTGTTGGTTCATAAAAAACAACTACCGTTTTTCCATTTTTTAATTAATTTTCCTAGCCCGTCATCGGTCTTTTTAAGTTTTTGGCAAACCTAAAGTTTTTTTGGTTTTGTATTTTACCGAACCTATTTTTTTACCAGGCCTAGTTTTTTACCAAACCTAGCGTGTTCTTCCAAAGCTCACAACTTTTGATCTGAGAGGTTGTTTTGGGTGATTTTTTTCCTTGTGTTTGAGTTTTCATGATTTATCCAACCATGCCAGTATCCCTCCTCCCTTCTTCTTGTATAGATTGTACGACCTCCATTTTCATATGGATTTCATTTTTCTTGCTGCATGTCTTTTTTTTTATCTTTCCATTTTGCAGGAAAAGAGGGTGATTTTCATTCTTTAGAGGATGATCTGTCAAAGGGGGTCAAATTTATTAGTTGCACTACAATTTTTTGCAAAAAAAGAGGGAGAATTTTTCCAATTGGTAGAGAAAGAGGTCGATATGCCAAGAAAGAGGAAAATTTTGATGTTTAGTAAAGTTATTTTGTTTAATATTGTTTCATGTTTATTCATATGTTTCAATATTTCAACACATTTTTATCTTATTTGAGGCATTGAGAAGACACTTCCTCTCTCTTTCCAATTATTGTCTGCATGCCACATTTAATGCCTTTTTGCGATTATTGTTTTTTTCTCACAGGTTGGATACATTAAGAGAATTGATTCCTCACTTGTACATACCTATCATGGCCTTATTTTTCAAGACCCATATCGACGACCTCACTTGTACACCTTGAGTAGACTTGGATTTTGGGCCACTCATGCAAATATTCTTAGAGTGTCACCATGTGTTTACCTCCATCAACAACCTTATTTTGCAGGCCTTGGAGCTTGCCACTTTGGAGTGTTTCTTTCATGGTTTTAGATGTTGTCATGTTTCCATCATTTGTGACAACCATTTCCATCATCTACATTCACCTAGTTCAACATTGTAGGGGATTATGTACAATGCTTTATTGGGTGATTCTTTATGCTTCACCATTTTCTTCGACATTAATTATTTTTTAAGAGTGAGCCTTGTATAGAGAAAAGATTCATATTTTCACTCGGTGGTTGCAGTAACTAGCGACACATGCACTATAGCGAGATGGATTAGCATCCATAAGGACACTCATTTTATAATGTTTTTGTTGATTGTACATTAGTACATGATCAATATTTTGAGTAAAGACTCATTTCAGGATTAGTTTCTTTGCTTGAGAAGTTTGAAATTTTTTGTTTGGATTTCTACATGGATTGGCATTGATAGATTGGGGCTACATGACCCTCTTTAGAGTTTTGGCACCATACTTATTGTTTTGACCTTTTAGTGTCTACAATCCTCATTGCTCATTTTATGGATGAATATGGTTGCTTATGTTTGAAGCCTTTTGTTCTCTTTCCTCATTAGCATCTATTTTTCTGAATAATTTATGTGGTGGTTGTCAATGTTTTCCATTCTTGTGCCTCTACAACTGAACCTCTTGTGCTTGAAAAGTCAACCAAGTTCATTGAGGTTACTTGGCTCTCCTCTTCAAATTTTTGGTCACACTTCTTAATTGGATCTTTAAGCCTCCATGGGTCTCCTTCTCTTCCCATATACTTCATTGTGATATCTTTAGTTTTAGAACCAATTCCTTTTTCAACATTGACACTTTTCTCTCTTTTGGAGAGGGTTTTTTTCCTATGGGTTTTTCTCCTTTTATTCACTTATGAGATTTTGTAATTGGGTACCTTAGCGGGCCTAGTTGTCGGGACCCATTTTTTTCTTCTTTGTTTAATCCCTACATTTTTTTTAAGTTGGGGGTGTTAGTGTTATGTTAGTGCCCTTTCCAATACAACCAACTATTGTTAGTTGTAAGCTTATGTAGGCATCCTTAACTACCTAGACAAATATATTTTTCTAATGTTGGGTCACTTCCATTGTTATATATAACGGGTATCCTCCTGTATTGAATATAACACATATGCAATCCATTTTTCTATTGTTGTTTTGTTCTATGAAGTTTGGGCTCATTTATAATATGAGTTAGATCTGGATTTATACACATTTCTCAAAAGAAACAATGATATGGATTATATTGAGAACAAAATGAGAAATGAACAAAATTGTAGTAGAGAACACATAAATATAGTGAAACCCAACTTCTATTAATGAATAACATAACAAAACACTATAGAACATAAATTGGATAGATTGGTGGTTTCTTATCTTTGAAGAGAAAGAGATGTTGGCTACAGTCAATCGCAACAAGCATTATGTGACATTCCAATGCATCCTCAAAGGACCTCCTTCACCTCGATTATATATGAGAGAGTGAGACGAGAGTAATTCCCATGAGGTATAAGTTCACAAAATTCCATAGGCATGTAAAACACTAGGACTTCCTAGGAGGTCACCCATACTAGTAATACTCTAGCCCAAGTGTGCTTAACTGCAGAGTTCTAATGGGATCCAGTGCATTAACGTTGTAGAAATGTACATAACACCACTAGGAAATCATTACATGATGGTTGTAATTAACAAGTGTAGATGGTATTACATTAGATTCCCCATAAAAAAGGTGAATAACATGATTTATCCAAACCACAAGCTTGAAATGTTGATTTAGTGGAAAGGTGGATGGTCACCAAGATCCACCTGGATCAAACAAAGGCCATGAGAGATGCAAGTGATCAAGATTATTTTGAGAATGAAATGAAGGAAAAAATATAACAGAGATATAAAAAGGAAATACATAGAGATATTGTAAGAAACATAGAGATACAATAATACACAATTTATGTTAATGAATGAAATCTGTCAAAACTATAAAAATATGTAAAAATATAGAGCAAAATAAACTTGGTAGAATGGTGGCAGCTTATCTTTGAGAAGAGATGTGACAACTGCAATCATTTTCAAGAAGATGAGTATAATGAGTCTCAAAAGGCATTTTTAACATTAATCATTAATTAGAAAACCCTAAACATCGAAAACCATAACCCCAAGAGATGAAACGACAAAAGTTTTGTGGGTCCTAATGGGGGTAGTTGATACATCAACTTCATGAGGGCGTAACTTTTGCATACAATCTCTGTTTGGGGCACATGATAGCTCGTTGGAAAGGTCTAGACAAGAAGTACACATTTTGAGAGGGCCCATGTCAAAGTCCATGGATATCACCTAGACCCTGAAATGTCAAAACAACATTGTTTAGGGCCTCAAAATGCCCCAAAAAACTGTAGAAAAACTGTAAAGGTGGAAAAATATATTTTAAGCCAATGGAATAGGTGGGTGGCCATCAATATCCATGTGGATCATTCCTCCCCTCTAGGAAGCAATGGTACCCATTGTGTTAAGTTCCTGTCGGATATGGGGAAGATTTTATTGAATCTGAACCTTGGTGAGTTGTTTGCTTTGTTGAAGAAGCTTTCCATATTATACTTGGAATTAGCTAAATGAAGGGTGTCATCAACTTGTTTTTGGAGGGTTTGGATCCATTCCACTGATCTAGCTGTATAATTTTCTGTGGTATGAGTGTGGGAGGGCTCTGTCGGTGAAGATGCAACACAAGGATCTATATAAATGGGGGATAAATGTTGGAACACCAACCACTCTTGAAAAGGGCTTTGGAAAATAGAGATATGAATAGCTTTGTTATATCTTGGCTTGTCTGGGCAGTGGGGAGGCACCCTCTTAGGTGAGGAAAAAATATGTTTTTTCTCTTCAACAATCTTTTCAATCGACTTATATTGGATATAAATATCTTGGGTTGAGTCTACAATCATTGTAGTGTCCTTTTGTTCAACTTTTGACCAAATTGTGAAGAGGATAAACTTTGTTGTAAGAGAGATTATTTTGGGGCACTATTTTTCCAGGCCAATAGTTGAAATAACCTTTGGTACCCTATAGAGATGAACCCTAGAGTAACAATGACATTATTGGGTTGAGACTCATAAATAACACGACACTTCCACATATACGACTGGACTAATAGAACATCACATAATTCCAGTGGGACAACATCACACAATACGTCATCCTTGAAGGGCTTGATATCGTAGGACAAGCGAAATTGCTGGATAACACGAAGATCTTATCCTTGGTGAAGCCACCAGATGTTGTATGGTTGCGGGTGTAGTGTTTTCGGAAATTCAAACTACTTGACAACCTCTACTAAGATTATGTTCTTCTGGATTCGTACATCAACAATGAAATGTAGTGGGGTCCCCTTCACCCACATCTATGAATGGAATAGGTGTCCCCCCTCCCCAGAATCCTTTGGTTCTTTCAATTGGATTGTTGTGGTCATGATTGTAGCAGTGGGTTCTACATCAATGATATGTTTCCTTTTATTATTTTCTAAATCAGAGTCCGAGTTGAGGCTTGAATTTTTTCTTTGATCTCGACCACCAATGATTGTTTCGAGCGACATTCATTGGTGTTGTGCCAAGGAATTTTTTGGAAGTTGCATCACTTTACAATATCCTTCATCTTCCCATTACCCTTCTTTTCCCATGGCTTGGAATGGTTGTCTTGAGGTTGGTTTTTTTGTGAGTTAGGACCGACTTTACCATACTTTGGTTGTTGCAGATTTGCAAACCCAAAATCCTTCTTATTCCACTACTTAAATTTCTTCTCGATTTTGATAACATATCGATAAGCAGCTCCCACTGACAAGATAACCAAAAACTCCATTTTTGTTTGGATGTACCTATGTATATACCCACACTATTTTAGAACTAGATGCCACTCAGAGTATTAACGTATGGATGGTATTTGTGAACTCCAACACTATTTGATCCCTCTATTGATGTAGTGTGGCCCATCTCATGTACTAGTCGCTATAGTTTCCAACATGTAAATGTTGTTCCTTAACATCATCCATAAAAAAATCCCATGTGGGTTTGACCTCAAACATTCCATAATCCTTTGTGGAATTTTCCTCACAATAATTTTCCCACCAATTTTTGACATGGGGACAATGTTAAGGAGCTCAAAGGTGATCTTTTCCCTATCAAAAATAATTGTGGATAGAGAAATAACCTTCTAGAAGATTTTAGTGACAATTGTATGACATGTTTTTAGGGACAATTGTGACAGTGAGAGAGTATGAAAATTGGTATAGGTTATGATAGGATTTTAGTGACAATTGTGACAGTGAGAGAGTATGACAAATGGTATAGGGTATGACAGGTTTTTAGTGACAATTGTGCTAGTGAGAGAGTTGATTCAGTTACAATGACAAGTTGTCTACATTTGGAATTTATATTTCAAGGAAGTTGGACGGGGCAAGGATAGGTGATTGTAGCCACCTTTCGGTTGAATCCAAAGAACCAGGGATTTGGATTTTCCTTCAGGTTGGAGCCTGGGAATTATGGGGTTGGAGCTATAGAATTGGGGATTTGGAGCTTCCCTTAGGTTGGATATTGAGAAACTAGGGGGTTGGACCCTCCTTTTGGTTGGAGCTAAATAATTGGAATTTGGTGCTTCCTTGAATGCGATTCTTTGACATATAAGAAAATCATTATGTGGTTTTCTCCCACATTGGGTTTCCACATAAAATACTGGTGTAATGTGTATTGTGTGGATGTGTCTATTATTTTTCATTATGAACTGATGGATGTTAATGTTTATGATGCAATAATATATTGATGATTAACTAATGAAAATTGTTGAAAAAGTTAAAATAATATACACTTGTGGTTAAAAGAAGTATAAATTGCACATTGTTGATTCAATCCCCCTCAGTAGTACAACATACTTTCATCTTATACTTTTTTTTTTGACCATGTAGGGTGGAAATTAAGGATATAAAATATGCTCCTTAATGTGTCAGGTCAAGAAAAGAATGGATGACCAAAAACATTATAGTAAAATAGTATCCATGCGAGGCAATGTGAGGAGATAGAAACGATCCAGATTATTTTTGAGAATGAAATGAAAGAAGAGATATTACAATGAAATACACATAAATATTGTGAGAAAAAAATAAATACACTAATACATGATTTATATTAATGAAATAAGTGTATAGAGACTGTAAAAATACAGAGTGAAAGACTCACTAGAATGGTGGCAACTTATCTCTGAGAAGAGATATGATGGCTACTTTCATTCGCAAGAAGATGATTTACAATGAGACTCTAAAGGCCTTTTTAACATAAAGAAAAATCCAAAACCCTAACCCTGAAAGATGAAAATCCAAAAGGTTTGCGGGCCCCGATGGGGGTAGTTGAAATGTCAACTTCCCAGGGGCGTAACGTTTGCATAGAATATTTGTTTGGGTTGCTCGATACACTGTTGTAAAGGTCTAACCAAGAAGAATGATTTTCGATTGGTCTAGGCTAGTGCCTCCAACAATCGCTTGGACCCCAAATGCCCAAAAAACATCGTTTAGGGCCTCAAAATGACCCGAGAAGTTTGGAACCCGAAAAACTACCAAGGTGGAAAACTGTTTTTCGAGCCAGTGGAATAGGTGGGTGGACATCGATATCCAAAAAAATGATGAAAAATTGCCAAGGTGGAAAACAAATTTTCGAGCCAGTGGAATAGGTGGGTGGCCATCGATATCCACAAAACTGACGAAAAATTGCCAAGGTGGAAAACAATTTTTCGAGCAAGTGGAATAGGTGGGTGGCCACTGATATCCACCTAGATCAATCCTCCCTCCTTAGGAAGCAATGGTCTCCATTGCGTTGAGTTCCCAGGGGAGAGGGGGAAGCGTTTGTTGAATGTGAATCTTGGTGCATTGCTTGCCTTGCTGAAGATGTTGCGCTGTGGATGGCTGTCACAAACCTGTTGTTGGTGGGGTTGAATCTATTCAACTAGTCAGGCTACATGATATGTCTATGTGCAGAAGGAATATTAGCACTTTGTTGTAGTATTTTAAGCCTGCTTCTGTTGGATAGAAGGTGCTTGGGCCAAGGCTGTAGTGGTTGTAGTATCCTTATGTTCACCTTTCGAATAAATTGTGAAGAAGTTGAATTTGGTAGTATGAGATACTACCTTGCGACATTTTTTAGGTGGGAAAATAGTTGGAACTACCTCTGGTATTCTGTAGAGATGACCCCCCAGAATAACAATGAGACTACAGGGTTGAGACTCATAAATCGCATGGCGCTTCCACATATATGGCTGGCCTAAGATAACATCACAAACATCCAGCGGGGAAACATCACATAATACCTTATTATTGAATGGATGGATGTCGTATGAAAACCTACACTATTGGTTGACATGAAGATATCGTCCGTAGTGAAGCTACCCAATGTTGTATGGTTGTGGGTGTGGTGTTGTTGACAATCCCAACTATTTGAAAACCTCTGCTGAGATGAGGTTCTTCTGGATTCCTCTATCAAAAATAAAATGCAGTGGGGTCCCCTTCACTCGCATCTATGAATGAAAAAAGTGCTCCCCCTCTTCAGCATTTGTTGGTTCTTCTGGTTGAATTGTTGCGATCGCGAAAATAGTAGTGGGGTCCACGTCGATGATCTGTCTTCTATCATTATTTTTTGAATCAAATATTGAATCAGGGTTTGGCTCATTTTCTTTGATCTCGTCCACCAATGACTGTCTTGAGCGACATTCATCGGTGTTGTGCCAAGGCATTTTGTGGAAATCGCACCATTTTCTTGTGTCCTTCTTCATATTTCCGTGACCCGTCTTTTCCTATGGATTGGATTGGTTTTTAGGAGGTTGTTTGGGATCCAAAAATGAAGGTATTATTGATAAATTTCAAGTTAGTTTAATGTACTTTATGCATCAAATCGATAAGAATGTGAAATACATAAACTCATTAACTAGTTGTGGAATATTAAAATGTCACTTTTACTTCATTCTTATTAATGATTAAAGAGATCAACCATTGATAATCATGCTTCAAATTAAGAGAAGAGAACATCAAAACATAAAGAGAAATAGAGACAATAACTTGTTAATGAATTTCACCAATCATTGGCTACGTCTTCGGGCTCGCTTCCAAGTGGAGGACCTCTTTATTGCTCTTTAAAATGGTCAAGTTACCTTACAATGGCTCTTTCTTGTTACATAACATGCTTTAGATATGTTGTTCAAGACCTCCTTGCTCAGGTTTATACATGCCCCATCAAATTCCTCTCAAAATCATGACAAATATGCCTCTCAAAACATGAGAAAAGGCCAAAAATTACAAGCTACTCCTTCAAATCCTTGCATCAAAAAGTCCCCCTCAAGCTTAGAAAAGCCTGGTTTATATATTTTTCAGGTTCATATAAGGAAGCTAAACTTCCCCTGAAGATCTGGCCTCTTTCTGGGATCAAATCCCCCTCCAAATGGCCAAGATATCCTCAAAAAACCAATTTTAGGTCATTAAATCTCTTATTACAGGCATAAATTAAATAAAAATCCAATAAAAGGGTAAAAAAAAACCCACTTTCCAACTTTAATATAAGGGCTAAGCCCCCAAACTTAGGCGCACGCCCTCTTTACATGGTCATATGCATACATATGGCCAAGCACCATCCCTTTGGGCTGCGTTCTGGCCCTCTAGTTGCACTAGCCCCCAGTTTTGGTGCGCTCTGCTTGGAACCTCGGCCTAGAATTATCCACACCCTAAGGGATAGGCCCCCGAACTGTGCTTGTGGTTATATGGATGTGCTGAGGTTCAAGGGCTAGGCCCTATCCAAAACCCATGCATATAGTGGAGCACCTAACATCCTTTGTTGTGGTCACATGGGTGGATATGTCCACGGGCTAGTGTTACACATGATTTTGGTCACTCTGGTGATGTCTCTACAAGTGATGTATTCAGGCTCCCACAAGGACATTTTTCCTGAGAAAAGTGACTATTGTCTTCTTCCAAAAAACACATTTTTGAGATGAGTTCATAGGCTGCCTATATTACAGGATGCAAAAATTCTTCATTCTCGCAGGCAACCCAAACTTAGGGTGAGAATTATTCGCGGTCTTCTTTATAGGTAGGGTGTGAACCTGTTTCAAAGATTGGAAAAGAGAAGAGGTCACGAAGGTTCTAGAAGGGAATCTTCTAGAAAATGAGTTGGCATTAGCATGGTTGGCATCCTACTGACTTCTCAGATTTAGTGGGATCATCCTCATCCATTTAACCATCTCTCCTTCTCCTATATATTGAAAGGTTTCTCATGGAAAAGGTTAAGCAGGATTGAATGAAGAATTGGTGAAGGAATTTTGTGAAGAACTTTATTTGGATAGAAGCTTGAAGACTCTATTTGGTCTATCAAGTTGTATTGGATCTTCTTCATGAAAATTTAGAGCAAGTGTGTGTTTTGGAACCAAGGGTCACTAAAAGGAAGCTTGCAACATTAAGGCGATCTGATTGTATCTTCTACTTTCATTTAATATAATACAGCATCATGTCCCTTTCCCATAAAATTACTCTTATTTTATTGCATAACTTCTTGATCATATGCATAGGTTGACATTGAATACACTTAGCTATCTTCACTTTTGTTGGTTTTTGTTGTCTTGGACCTGATTTCACAAGAGAACCGGAGCGAAGAGGGAACAATAGAGACCTAAGGAACCGATATAAAGGTATGTCACTCATTCCTTCTTAGTAGTAGATTCAATGATTGCAACTTAGGGAAAGAGTCGTGTCATGTCCTATTTTATTCTAGATCCAGGTGGATCTAGGGATATCTGTTAGTGTCCGTACCTACTGATTTATCCGGTAACAACTAGGGCTTATCCCTAGCTCCCTTCCTCCTCCATTACACATATATTACAACTTAAATACATTTATTGTGGCTTGTATAAACAAGCTTCACACATGGCGCGTTGTTGTTGGAACTTTCCCAAAGTTTGTGCTCGTTCATAGGTCGTGGGTTCAAAACCCATGGATTCCAAAATTTTTTAAAATTGCCACACAACTATTGACTGGGTGCCATGTGGCTGGCCATGCCTGGGCCACGTGGCACCAACACATTTGCTCGAATATTGACAAGTGTCACTCTGCCATTGGTCCAAGTTTGCATCATCTATTCAGTCACATGTTGCCACTTATCTCTTCCACGTTAGCATCATGAGATAGTTTTGATGACATCATCATTGAATTTTTTCCAATTGACCTTTGACGTTTTTGTTGTTTGAGAAAATGGTCAGAGTGTGATAACTCTTGCATACAAAGCTCATTTGAAAAAGTAAATATATGGATGGAATCAACGTGACAAGCCGGTCTCAATGGAATTGGTTTCACTCAATTCCGAGAACTTTCATTTTTGAGCATTTTCTGAGCCTGGAGAGTCTCTTGGATCATTCCTCTCCATTTTGGAATCTTTTGGAGCACCAAAAGTCTTCTTTTACTCAGGTAAGAAGTGAGGGTACTACCTCCCCACTTGTCCTGTATCATCCATCCTCTCTTCTGGGACAATGATCACCTGACTAATCACAACAAACATGAAAATTGAGATACCATTGTTTACCAAAGTAATCACCAATTGCACAATCATCTACATTCTTTGTCGCAGTTAATAGCCATACACCACTGAATAGCAACAAACTAATAAAAAATAGTAGACATGTTAATGAGAATGAAACGACATGCTTCCCCTTTTGAACATGAACAATAATCAAATTATGCAGTTGAACCTCATGATGTACCTCCGGTGACACTTCATGACTATTAGAAACATATGGACTCATCTCATGTTTAGCATCACAAAATTCCTGTTTTGTTATAGACATAAGTGTTAAAATTTTGCTTGCATTTACCATTCTTTTTAAATTCCCTATAGCTGCAAAAGATCTGTTAGTTTTCATGCAATGAGCACGAACAGTGTACTTCTTCCCATCTTTCTTGAAGCAATATTTATTTTCCTCCCTGTAGAATATGGATTTCCTATCATAAAGGTATGGTATTCCTAGTACAATTCCACATATGTCCAGTGGTACTATATCAAGCTCTACTTCATCAACATAATTTGAAGTCATTGCAAACTTGATTTTACATTGCTTGGTTACTTGTAAATTATTATCACCACATATCCACCCCAATGGATATGGTATATGGTGTGGCTTTGTTTCAAGTCCCAAGTTATTTACAACCTCTTCACTGATTAGATTGGCTTGTGATCCACTGTCTACAAGAGTATCAATTTTAACATTATTTGTTATGATCCTTATGTGGAAAAGTTCACTCATTTTACACTTGTCATTTACAACAACTGGTTTAGAAGAGCTAGTACTTGCAACAAAATTTATACCTCGGATTCCCATAGCTACAACCTGTGTCTCATCACCGGAATCTGATCCAAGATCCACTTTAATTATCGCAACTGTGGTATTCTTCCTTACTTGGTTAGCATACTTCTTTGGCTTCATTTCAGGATGCAATATCCAACAATGATCTTCATCATGGCCTACCTTCTTGCAATGCTTGCAAGTAGGCTTCTCCTTTCTTGTTGTGGTTGTCCTCTTCTCTTTCTCTTTATCCTTTCTTTTCCAAGTATCTGTAGAAACACTATCACCAACATTCCCTTTACTTGATTCAATGTGAATGTCTTGTACACATACTTCATCAAAGTTAGATGGATTTAGCATAAGAATAATATGCTTGAGATAAGAATGTAAACCACCAATATACTTTAGGAGTGTCTCTTGTGTATATAAAGGAATACCGAAATTTAATGCTTTCTTACGAAATATTTGAGTATATTCTTGTACACTTTGACCTTTATCTTGCCTTAAAACTTTCCAATTCATCATTTCTTGTTGCATGTATGCTAATGGATATAATTGTTTCTTCAAAGCAGTGATAAAATCATTCCAGGAAGAGATTGTTTTACCATTTTTATTGAGATCATCCTTAGTTTTTCTTTCCCACCATATGAGAGTTGTTCCTCCCAATTTGAGACTTGCAAGTTGGATATTTGTTTCATCATCAACAATCCTTTGTATCCTGTAATAGACTTCTAACTGCCTCACCCAAATATCTATCTTTTCTGCATCTAATTCACCATCATAAGTGGGTAATTGAAACTTTACATATAACTTTAATAAAGGCATATCAGAAGAATGATGAGTTTTTTTAGGTTTCTTATCCTTGGAGGGATTTACACTTGCTTCACTTGTAGATGATGAGGATGAAGGAGAAGAAGGTTCTGAAGGTCCACAACCTCCAACTCCTCCTTCTGCTCTTACTGAAGATTCACCTTCTTCAACTTTTGGATTCCTTCATTGTCCTCTTTCATGGTAAAGTTCCTCTACCATGGCTTTCATTAATTTAAATGACTCAAAGAATCATCCTCATATGCAAAAGGACCTAGTTTTCTCGATGAATACATCTCTTGTTTATGCGGTCTCCTTTGAATCTATGTATTAAGAGCCTCAAGTTGGCCTTCTCCTTGCTTGAATTTTTCTCTGGTGAGCATCCAATGATTTCAATTCTTGTCAAAACTTCAAAACCAAATTTTATGATACCATGAACTTGATCCAAAAACGAAGGTATTATTGATAAATTGCAAGTTAGTTTAATGTACTTTATGCATCAGATTGATAAGAATGCAAAATACATAAACTCATTAACTAGTTGCAGAATATTAAAATGTGACTTTTACTTGATGCTTATTAATGATTAAAGAGATCAGCCATTGATAATCATGCTACAAATTAAGATAAGAGAACAAAAAAACATAAAGAGGAATAGAGACAAGAACTTGTTAATGGAGTTCACCAATCGTTGGCTACGTCTCTGGGCCCACTTCCAAGTGGAGGACCTCTTTATTTCTCTTTAAAATGCTCAAGTTCCCTTACAATGACTCTTTGCTGTTACATAACATGTTTCAAATATGATGTGAAAAACCTCGCATCAAATTCCTCTCAAAATCATGGCAAATATGCCTCTCAAAACATGAGAAAAGGCAAAAAATTACAAGCTGCTCCTTCAAATACCTGCATAAAAAAGTCTCCCTCAAGCTTCAAAAATCCTAGTTTATATAGTTTTCAGGCTTATATGAGGAATCCCAACTTCCCCTGAAAATTTGGCCTCTTTCTGGGATCAAATCCCCTTCCAAATGGCCAAGATATCCTCAAAAAAACCAATTTTTTGTCATGAATTCTCTTATTACAGGCATAAATTAAATAAAAATCCAATAAAAGGGTAAAAAAAAACCCACTTTCAAACTTTAATATAAGGTCTAAGCCCCCAAAATCAGGTGTGTGCCCTCTTTACATGGTGATATGTGTACATATGGCCAAGCCCAAGACCTTTGGGCTATGTGCTGGCCCTCTAGTTGCACTAGCCCCCAGTTTTGGTGTGCTCTACATGGAACCTCGACCTAGAATGATCCATGCCCTAAGGGATAGGCCCCCAAATTGTGCTTGTGGTTATATGGATGCACCGAGGTTGAAGGGCTAGGCCCTATCCAAACCCCACATGTATAGTGGAGTGCCTAAAATCCTGTGTTGTGGTTGCATGGGTGGATAAGTCCATGGGTCGAGTTTTAGCCCCAACCCCCTTCCTCCTCCATTACACATATATTACAACTTAAATAATTTTATTGTGGCTTGTATAAACAAGCTTCACACATGGCACGTTGGTTGTTGGAATTTTTCCAAAGTTTATGCTCGGTCATAGGTCATGGGCTCAAAACCCATAGACCCCAAAATTATTGAAACTTGCCACACAACTGCTGACTAAGTGCCATGTGGGTACCCATGCTTGGGCCACATGGTACCACCACATTTGCTCGAATATTGACAAGTGTCACTTTTCCATTGGTCCAAGTCTGCATCATCTACCCAGTCACATGTTGCCACTTGTCTCTGCCATGTCAACATCATGAGATAGCTTTGGTGACATCATGCTGACTTTTTGCCAGTTGACCTTTGACTTTTTAGTTGTTTCAAAAAATGGTCAGAGTGCGATAAATCTCACATATGGAGCTTGTTTGAGAAAGTAAATATATGGTTAGAATCAACGCGATGAAACGGTCACAATGGAATTAGTTTCACTCAATTCCGAGAAATTTCATTTTTGATCATTTTCTGAGCCTGGGGAGCCTCTTGGATCAGTTTGTTAGGGTCGTATTTATCATATTTTTGTTGTTGCGGATTTGTAGACCCGAAATCCCAATTGTTTTGGTTCTTAAATTTTTGTTCGATTTTAACAACATATCGATAAGCAACACCGAGTGATGAGATTTCCAGAAAAACAATTTTAGTTTGGATGTATCTGTGTAGGGCCCCACGGTATTTCATAACCAAATGTTGTTCAGAGTCTTTGATACCTATCTTGGTGCACAAGGTATGGAAGGTACTGGTGAAATTCAAAACTGCTTAGCCCCTCTCTTACCGCAATGTGGTCCATCTCATGTACTGGTCCTCATAGTTTCCAACAAGGTAATATTGTTCCTTTACCGCATCCACAAAAAAATCCCAAGTGGGATCTGCCCCATATATTTCGGACACCTCTGTGAAAATTTTCTCCCAATAAGTTTCCCACCAATGTTTGACATGGTGGAGAGACTTAAGGACTGTGAAGGTGATCTTTTCCCTATTGGAGAAATTATGAACAAAGAAATAACCTTCCAGTAGATTTAACCATTTTTCTAGGGCATCTGCATCTATCTATCCTTCAAATATGGGAATATCAAAATTAACTTGTACCTTGAAAGGTGAGGTGCTTCCAAAGTGGCCGCTTGATGAAGATGTTCCTGCTGCTATTGACAAGCATTGAAGGATGTGGGAAAAATTCTCCATCATTTTATCCCTCTGTCGCGCGAGAGCTTGCTCAAGCAACAGATGAATAGAATATTCTTCCCCATCATTTTTCTTTTCTTCCACCATGGAGGGTTTCTTGGGTGTGTGAGAGAAATTTTCCTCAAGAAAGATAAGCTCAAGACCCAACTTGCTATACTCGGACCTTGTCGGGGACATGCACTGAAAAACAATCAAGAGTAGCCTGCTCTGATACCACTGATCTGGATTATTTTTTAGAATGAAATGAAATCATATATATTACAATGAAATGCACATAAATATTGCCAGAAATAGAGAAATACAGTAATACATGATTTCTATTAATGAAAGAGATGTATAAAGATTGTAAAAATACATAGTAAAAGACTCGCTAGAATGGTGGCAGCTTATCTCTGAGAAGAGATGTGACAACTACTCACATTTTCAAGAAGATAATTTACAATGAGGCTCTAAAGTCCTTTTTAACATAAATAAAAATCCAAAACCCTAACCCCAAAAGATGAAAATCCAATAGGTTTGCGGGCCTCGATGGGGGTAGTTGATACATCAACTTCTGAGGGGCGTAAATTTTGCATACAATCTCCGTTTGGGGAACTCGATACACTGTTGGAAAGGTATAACTGAGAAGAAAGATTTTTTAAATAGTCTATTTTAGTGCCTATGCTAGTCACTCGGACCCAAAATCCCCCAAAAAAGTCCTTTAGGGCGTCAAAACGACCTCGAAAGTTTGGAACCCAAAAAACTACGAAGGTGGAAAACTGTTTTTCACACCAGTGGAATAGGTGGATGGCCACCGATATCCACCTGGATCAAGAAAAGAGGTCTGGAGGTAAAATATTACCTACAATAAAAAACCAAGGATAAGCATATATGGACCATCCCCAAGGTAGGCATACTTAGACTCCAAAGAGTATCAAAGCATGGCCATCAAACAATACACTACAGATCTATGACATGAAATATAAGACCATGACAACGAAAGAATACACAGTGGATCCATGGCATCAATAAGATCATAGCCACAAGAAAATACAATGTGGATCTATGTCACAAAATGTACATTAGGAAGACAAATATCACTAAGGAAAGTGCCCCGAAGTACTCAAAGTAATCAGATACAAGTGATATACTCCATCACAACTTGGAAGGGGATGTTGTAAAGGAATGATGTATCCTCAATCCCAAGGTATTTGTCCCAAACCAAGATGGTATGAATCTACAACAAGAAAATATATGAAATAATGTTGAGCATGGTAAACACTTCCTGATTACTAGTCATCGATGTATACCATTAACAAACACAAGGGGACCCATCGATGAGAAATATGGACCCCAAGGTACCTAGTAAAATATAGCAAGTGTGAATAGAGGATCTAATTTTGAACACTCATAGAATAAATTGACCAGGATTAAATGATGATAACCCATTGTTAATCTTGAGGAGACCTTCCATTAAGGATTGAAAGCTCCAAGGTACTAGCTAGTTTCTATATCCCTCTACTAGATAATTTGTTGAAGTTGATAGGAACATATTCATATAAGGGGGACCTTAATGTATCCCCCATCAATCGACACTAAACATACACAAGAGATGATGTGAAGATAAATTATCACCAAGTACAAATGACATAGGGATGTTCGACTCAAAATGTCACTAGCAAATTTGGGTCATTTTGCGACGGCTATTTCGATGATCTTGCGACGTTATGTCGTGGAATTTGCAATGAATCTAGACTCTCTAAAACATCATTTTGTGTCATGTAGAAATTGCGACGAAATTGAATAAACGTCACAAGAGCGACGCCCCTAGGGAACTTATCACAATTGCGACAGAAAAGAAATATTGTCGCCAATACGACAGTTTAGGCAAAAATGTGAAACCAACATTTTGTCTCAATTGCGACGACCCTTACGACGACAACTTTCATTTTTTACATAGCAAAACTGTCGCAGCTATTTAAGTTGTCATCGCAATTGTGAAGACAAATTTTCATTGTTTACATAGAAAAAGTGTCACATCTATTTAAGTTGTCATCTCAAGTGCGATTGCAACTTTTTGTTGTTTACATAGCAAAATTGTTGTAGCAAGTGTGACGACAACTTTTTGTTGTTTACATAGCAAAATTGTCGCATCTATTTAAGTTTTCATTGCAAGTGCGATGACAACTTTTCGTTGTTTACATAACAAAATTGTCACGACTATTTAAGTTGTCGTCACACTTGCGACGAAATTTTTTGTTGTTTATATTGCAAAACTGTCGCAGCTATTTAAGTTGTCGTCGCAAGTGCGAGGAACAATATTTATTTAAAAAAAATAAAAATTATTTGATTTAATATTACCATTTTAATATTAATATTAATACAAGATGCAAATGAATATCTTAATGATCTTATTAGAATAGTTTATCATATAATTAAGGTGCAACAGACCAAAGAACAAGTGAATGAGAGATTCCAAGAATATCAAAATAAGATGAAAATTATTTTTGATAGAAGAGTTAAAGAGAGATTTTACTCTTTTACTCCATGAGATTTGGTTCCACATCAATGTTACCAAGGAAGAAGATGGTAAAGTCAAGGATATTAATGGAATAGGGCATCAAGGAACAATTATGCGACAAGATATTATCAAATATTTAAGGAATCAAAGAAAAGGAAGCTATCAAAGAATGACATTGAAAATAACTAAATATGGATGGATGAATAATCATATTGTATGAGAGCATAAATATAAGTAACTCGATTACATGGTTTCATCACATGCAAAAGATTTAGCCACAAATCTTTTACGATAGTTTTTCGAATGGGGGTACTTATGTTATGACTCAATGGGGGGTATATATGGGGTTGAATGTATATGTAATTGGATTGAATGCATATGTGAAACATTTGAACATATGATTTGGATATATGGATGTACTTGGGTTATTTGGAGGAATTTGTTCCTAACTATAAGGAAGTTGTGCTCCACACTCACATTTGGCGTCACTGTGTATATTGATTGAGCGTGTTATTTTGAGTATTTGGACAATAACTCTTACTTACCCCATAGATTTTCCTTCTAGATATATACTAAGGGCAATTGGTTTACATGGTGTAATCAACAAAAACTGAAATCAATTCTATAATTGTCATGTTTCTTGTTAGTTCAAACAATATTTTTCTTGACAAGCAGTATCTTGTTAAAGTGTTGCCATCCTCTTTATTTGGTCATCTTGAAGTCATTGTGCATTTTTCTCTAAAAGAAGGTTTCATTTTCAATAAATCTTATTCTGATTATAATATGAATGAACTTTGCTTAATAGCCAAGCTTGTATGGAGATGATTTCATTCATTTTGGAGAGTGGTAGTTCATGTTCCTAATATTTTTGTATCCCTAAGACCAATATATGGCATGCCCATTATATTGTTTCCATGCTTTGACTACAATGCACACCAACCACCCAACTTAAACTCACATCAAACAAATACAAGTGCTCTCAAGACTCCAGCTGAACCGCAAACAACAATAACACAACTTGCTGAAAAACATTTCAGTGTTCACAGTCCAATTGAAAACTCAAATCAATGAAGATAAAATGACCAAATGAGTGAAATGCATCTTGTTTTTGGGTTATATACCTTTAGGTTTTCCTTTGATGTGTTCCTGTTCATATTTCTCCCTCCAAAAAACACATTTTGGCCTTTTCTCCAAGTCAATTCCATGTGGGATCCACCTTTGCTTAATGGGCGAGTTTTGTTAGGTTTCAACAAGTCTAACAAGTTCGAGTTGGGTTCAACAAGTTTTGACAAGTTTCATTTATAGGAAAGTTTCACAACAAGTTTCCACTAGTTATTCATTTCAGCGTTGACCCAACAAACCCACAGACCTTCGACATGTCTCACAACATTGCTTCAAACCAAGGTTGTGAGACTAAGACTAAAAAAAAACTCGGTCAGCTTAGGATTGCACAAAACTTGACGGCTCAACAAGACTTGACAAAACTCTAAATTGAAAATTAAAATCAAATTTAATTAAAAAAAACTCTCAAAATACAAGAAATTTTATGCAAAAAAAATAATATGACATTTTTGTCCATAAATCTATAAAATAACAGTTTATTTGTCAATTCATCTCATCAAATATGATAATATAAAATTTTGCACTTGAAATGTGTTCAAAAACTAAACCATAAATCAAAATTTCAAAGAGCTTGGAATCCATCAAATAATAACAAGTTCAACAGTTAAACTATTGTACTACATAAATCATGACATAATCATAAACTCAAAATAGACAATGTCTCTAATGTCGAGTATCATTTATTTTGTTTCCTTCATTTGATCTTGAAGCATGAGAGTGTGAATGTATTTTACGAGATATCAAAGCATGAGATTGAAGGTATTATAGAAAACCCCACTAAAACAAGTTTCCTTGTTCACAATCACACTATAGATTGAAACACAATCACTCAAGAATAAATGAGAAAATGAGTTATATGCCTTTAGGGTTTCATTAAAGATGTTCAAGGTCTTTTTTTCCCTCCAAAACCCAATTTAAGCCCTTTCTCCAAGTGATTTGCATGCGGGGTCTGTGTTTACCTATTAGGGGTCAAAATCACGAGCTCTATGCAAGTTCTAGAAAGTTTCCATGGGTTCCAACAAGTTTCATGTGATTTTATAGTCTCTACAAGTTTTGTCCACTAAACTACAGTGAGAAATTTCAAATTCAAGGGATGAGAAAGAATCTAGATTACCTTGCTCTTAAACACATCCTCACATTGGCCATACAATTGTGGCATGCAAAGAATATCACACCAACCCCATTTAGTTTTGTGAACTTTCAAAAGATCCTGACAATGTTCCTTGAATTTACTAGAACAACTTCAATAATTAGGATTATTTATCAAGAGTATGATACTATATGGCATAGTTATCATACCTAAATATGGTTCTCACATGATATCCATGACTTTATTTTGCAGAGGTTTTTATGGAGACATGATATCTACCCTATTGCTCATAGATGATGACATCCTCCTAGTCTCCTTACAAGAACAATGAAATATGATTGTTATTACATTTTTGGGCAAGGCTAGGCAATTTGAGTTCAACCTTGGTAAGACCATGTCATGATTTTCAACACCACCAATGAAGCACCACTGAAATAACATTTCACTTTTTCCTTCAAAATATTTCAAGGCCAAGACTAAGTTTATGCCCAATAAATAAACATTAGTCTTCTTAAAGGTTGTGCAATGTTTGTTCATATAGGTAAGTATATATGTATACACGAGTATGAGCACATAAACAAACAAGTTCCATGAAATAGCCCTCCACTTATTCACTTCTATTATATAGTCACTTGACAACAATTTAGGTAATAGAACATAGAATGCTTCGTTATATGCACTTTATGTTAGATTTGGTGGCTCTGAGGTACTTCCGCATAGGCAGCGCCCAACATGTGGAAGTGCCCAAGCACATTTCTCCCTAGTGAATTTATAAAGTGATTTTATAAAGTAAGTTGAGCTTTTATTTTTTAATGTGTAAAAGTGAATTTATGAGGTTGTCGATCACTTTAGTGACTTAAGTGACCTCAACAAATGATTAAGTCATGACCGTTGATCTCATGAGGGAAAGATTAGATCTTGACCATCAATCTCATTGGGAGACCAAGTGTTAAAGGAGTTACACATTGGAAATTGCATAAAGGCAACACTTGAGAGAGAGAGGGCACACACTTTGAGGAGAGCTTGAGAAAGAAGCTGAAGAGTCACTTTTCTCATGAAAGAGATTGAGCTCATGGAGAAGTGAGAGTAACAACAAGAGGAGGGTGCATTCTCCAAAGGAAAGAGGGAGGCTCATACAACTAGAGGAGGGGAATGATTTCCAAGGAAGGAGAGGGTTCATACAACTGAAGGAGGGTGTGATTTTCAAGAGGAGAAGAGGGCATGTTTTTCCATAAATTACAACATTAAATGTTGAGTTGACAACAGTGAAAAGGGAGGTCGTACATCACTGTTTAGAGGTTGTACAACAACATAGAGGCACAAAAATAGAGGAAAGAGGATGGAAAATTTTTGTAAGTGTTTGTATGTACGAAATTAGTGCAGAACAATATTGCTAATGTGCACAGATATCAAGATTTTATTTGTTGTTAAAATGATTGTACATTGCAGAAAATGGGGATTATTTTGTGTGTGTTTTAGCACACAAGTAGAGGAGGTTTGTTGGCACATTTTTCAAGAATTTTTGTTGTTGTAAACTCTAATATGAAATTTCTCTGAGCTCAATAAGAAAATTCTCCTTGAATAGGTTTTCCCAAGTTGGGTTTTTTTCCAGGGGAATTACCCATAAATTACTGAGTGATTTCTTTGTTGTTCATTATTATTTCCGCTGCTATTTTAGTTTCATATCTCTGTCATATAGTATTTCTGATTTATTGTTGAATATTTATAGGAGGTTGAAATATGCTTATGACTTAGTATATATCTGAGCTAAAATTTCTACATGGTATCAAAACTGGTGCTTTGAGGTTTAGCAGACAAGAGAATTGGCACTTGATTTGCAGTGCGTTGCAAAGGGGTTTTTCCTAGAAGAAGGGAAGGGAAGAAAGTAAATGAAGATATGCAACATAATCCAAAGAATACTATGAATCATGAAGATATGCAACATAACATGTTGTCTATAGGGAATCATGAACCTTTAAGTGAGATATGGATATTGTTATAATATTTTTTGTATCAAAGATGGCTATGAAGGATTTAACCATGGTTGGGGGATAAATCCAAGGAATTAGGCCTTGAAAACATAGTATTGGGTTAATAGGCCATGATTAAAGCCATGAACTACAACATGAGACATTTAAAGGGGATCTTTTGCATATGGGTTGGATGAAGTTTCCATTAGGATCTTTTGTGTAGTAGGGATTTATGTTGGGGCATCGACCATGATTAGGTGATGAAAATAGGGTCCTTAATCCATAAATTATGATCAAGGCCTTTAACTACAACATCATCCCTTTAAAGGGGATATTTTTCATATGAATGGGAAAGGGTTTCCATTAGGATTTTTTGTGTAGCCGGGAT
>ML777553.1:394147-440087 GCA_009831015.1 Picea engelmannii | reverse complement strand
TGATCTAAGAAAGTAGAAATTCAAACACTATTCTAGCTTTGTTGACATGTGGGCATGTATGGGCCCGTTACAAGAATGCGTTTGACAAATGAAACTAAGAGGGGTCTCGAAAGAGTCGTTGTCCTCTCCTAAAAGTTTTGAAATTTTTGTTAAAGGGAGATGAGATCGTTTTCGCAATCTTTTTCTGATTCTCAAGGTCACTTGATGACGTGAGAGAAGAGCATACTCAAGATAGTTACTTGCAACTTCTAGTCCTGAATGTGAGTTTAGATGTGATTAGTATCTGATGTTCAACTTAGATTATGAATCAAAGCAAGCCATCCACGTGGCAAAAAGCAAATAAGGGGGAAATGAC
Source organism: Picea engelmannii (assembly GCA_009831015.1). Classification (NCBI taxonomy): domain Eukaryota; kingdom Viridiplantae; phylum Streptophyta; class Pinopsida; order Pinales; family Pinaceae; genus Picea; species Picea engelmannii. Next base: position 439,732 of record ML777553.1, on the reverse strand, counting down.
TTTTATCCACCTAAGTGCCTATGTTTTCTTGACTATCCCATTTATAAGTTGAGGGGTCTAAGTGGTGCAGTATTTAGAGCATGCATGAAATCGTTCTTTGAGAAGGAAACTGACTTCCCCCACATCCAAAACCTTACAATGAAACATTTGGTTCAAATGCGTGGCTGTTAGTATGGCCAAAGGCGTGTCTGCACTTGCACGCGCACTATAATAGAAACCAGAGCGCATGCGCGTGTCTGTGTGGTGGAAAACCCGCGCGCTTGCGATAAATTACTGAGAAAGAAATTTTGAATGGATTTCTCTCGATTCGCCTGTGAATCGACTGTTTTGCAGGTCGACGGAGGCCGGTTTGTGTCCCTGCAGGTTAATAAAACAAAAAGGAAAGAGAATTAAACCCAATTGAGGGAGGATTTGATACCTAAAGTCCCCAGCGGAGTCGCCAGTCTGTTGGCGTTCAAATCATCACCGGGTGAGCAAAAATAGGAATGCTAGCATGCCCTGTTGGGCTTGGCAAGGCAGAACAGGATGCTGTGGAGCAAAAGGGTTAATATAAACAAAAACAAACTATAATCTAACTATGAACTGAAAGCAAATAATACTACAAAAATGGACAAAGAATATTAAACATCAGACACAAGTGTCATCAAAGGTTTTAGGTAGGTGCTTTATTGAAACCAGAGCACACGCAGAAGATAGGGACCAGGGGTTCCTTCTCCCTCCAGCGGAAGGCTCTTCGGGGCCCTCAACACAATGTTTTCCTTACAACTGAATAGAACTGAACTGAGTGATGAAAGAACTCTAGGTTACACTGCTGATGAGTTGTTTGTCAAAGGCTGAGCTCTGAGTCATCTGGACAACGTAACGATGCTTCGAATTCCCTGTTGAAACAATGAGTCCTCACAGCCTTTTATAGCAGTTTCAAGGGCGGTTTTGTAACCTTCTCCAGGTGTGAATAGGGGCACATTAGGGTTCACTTAGGTCATTTAATCCACCATTTTTGCAGAGCTGACTCTGATTTGAGGGTCAAATCACCTTGGGGGCCGGTCTGTAGGCGGTCGAGAGGCCGACCTATGCAATTAATGCACCGTATTAGCAGATGCACGGATTTTTGTGTGGACAGTCGCGCGTCGGGCGCGCATGTGCGCAAAACACGTTTTTGTCCTGCGCATGTGCACGCATCAAGATGATGTAAAGAACCTTTCAATTTTTGATTACTTTGTATAGTTTTTTGCCCTTCTGGAGTGCTGTGAGATTAATTCAGTGCCATGAGTGACTTCATTGCTGTTTTGATGATGTGGAGTTCTTGTCGCCATGTGCAGACGAAATTTCAGTGATAACAAATATATTATTTCACCGAGAACAAGTCTCAATACCCCACAATCACAATATTTATATCATGACATTGGAGTAGATTCCACATTAGGAACATCAAGAGTAGTGACAAGGCTGATACACTCATAACCCTACAAAAATATCTCGTCAAACAAATAATAATGATTTTGGTGTAAGGTCTAATGCCCATGGTACTAGGGACAAAGATAATTGTTGGAAAATTATCGATGGTGTTGGGGAGATGTTGCATTGTTTAGAATGCCTTAATGGATAGTGTTACAATGATGCATCCTCGTTGTTGCAAATCCTTGTGATTATGGAGAAAGTGAAAGTACACTCAAAATTAATTTACACTCGTGAAACCCAACTACATGCCAAGTTAATTCACACCCTTGATGTCTTAGTGGGAAATTACATCCCATGATGGGTTATAGTTGGACATTGTACTTGAAATGCAATTAAATTCCTTGGTAACTTGTGTCATTCATGAGAGAAACCTTACTCCTCTATGTTGATCCTAATTTGTCTTATCCCTTCCAATGTTGTGTTGCCATTGATGGGTTCTCTCTTGAACTAATTGCTATTGTGTTGTTGGATTTCATGAACTTGGCTTTGGTCGTTGAACCTATGGGTGGAAACTCATTTCCACTCATTTGGGTATCCTAAAGAAAAATTACCATGGGGCACTTGGTCATTTGATGGATGAAACACAACACAATTCACTTAGTTAGTGACCCTAGTCCTTCTAACTATTCTATACCCATGCACTAAATCCATCAACATATTTATCAAGACACAAGTTAAAATTATAATCCATACAGCTAATTTATGCACATACCCACACACCCAACCCATGAACCTAATGCATGAAATTAGAGCACACAACTAACCACTATTAATGTTAGTGTTGGATTAAGGGTGGATGTAGCTATCACATCAACCCAAGAAATTGCAACCTAATGTGATAATTACTCCTAATTCCAAACATGGCCACCAAGGCACTAACCCAAAACCACTATTCTAAGCCACCCAAATATCCTAATGCACTTAACCCATATAACAATTGACCAATGTAGTTAATTGATGCACTTAACTCACACAATTGACCAATGTAGCTAATTGATGCACTTAACCCACACACTTAATTTTGTGGCCCATCAATGAACTTCTCCACGATAGAAAAAAAACACACTTCATTGCATTAACATTCCATGTTGCTAACAAACCCATTTTCCATAATATTATATTTGGGTACTAGTAAGGCTTAGAATAATTCAAAAGCATACATAGATAATACAAATAGATGTCATGATTAGGGAAGAGGGAACACATTCCCTTAAACCCTACCTCCCCATCATCTTAACAACTGACCCCATCATTACATACTTAGCACCTTAGGACATCCATCTCAGATACTGACATGTGGTTGAAGCATGGCTATGTTCTTGAAAGAAAACACATAGTACTATCCCAAAGGCACAATTCCACCATTATTAATTGTGATAGGAGGTTATTTGGTGCTTTAGCACCATCAATAACATCTAGGCCCACCCATAGTAGGTCATATCAAGGAATTTTTAGAATCCCAAACCCCTAAACCCTTGAAAAATTAACCCTAATCTTTAACCCTTATAACCCAAAACATGTACATTAACTATTACAACTATCCATTATTACTACTAGTCTATCACCTATGTTAACCCTAATCACTAACCTCTATAATTTCTGACTTATAAACCCCAAATAGCTAAAGCCTAACTTATTAACCCTAAGCACCTAATACCTTAATCTCACAAACATTAATACTTATAATACTCAAACCATATAACCAATTTACTCCAGAACACTATAACCGTTATCATCCCTAACACCTAACCCTTAGTTCTTACCATACCTAACCCCTATAAACATTAACCCCTAATCCCTATAAAGCACAATTCTAAGCCAATATAACCTTTATCTGACTTGTAACTCCTAATGAGCTTAACTACCATAACCCTAACTCATATATTCATTAACCTTTAACTCTTGTAACATTTATAATGGATAAACCCTATTCTTAAACCCCTATAAACCCTCACTACTATTACCTTAATTGGTATAAACCCTATAACCCTTAGAATACCTAAATTGAACAAATATGACCTCTAATCCTAAAACTCTAATATATGATAACCCATGAACCATAACCCCTAACCAAAATAACCACTAGCCAATATAATCATTCTAACCCTTAATTTTTAATTATTATGACCCTTGATTGCTATAATTGATATTGCCCCCATGCCACAAATTCTAAAACCTATTACCCATTTAACCTTTGTAACCATGAATCCATATAAACCATTATAATTGTTTTAATTACCACTAACCACATAAATCACAATCACACTTAACCCTTAATTCCTAAAAACCTCGACCAATTTTGAGATATCCTCCCTTGGAGGGTTTGGAGGCATAGCTTTCTACATAAAACCAAACATTTCCCCTCACATTCATGTTCATAAGAAAGACCCTCTCAATCAATACATATGAATGAAGATTTCAAATATTAACATTAAGAATATTTATATAGTTGTATGTTACTTCGTGCCTATCAATTCTACTTTTTATAAGAAAAAACATTTAGATAATAATTGTCCGTACAAAAAATTAGATCAAGATATCTACAACCTAAGAAATGAAGGTAATATCCTCCTTCTAGGATACTTTAATGCTATAACTACAACTAATAAAGTTATTTTCTAAGTAATGAATACAACCCCAATACTCTTTGGCTAGATGAGGACCTTTTTTTTTCTAACAGGTACAAAATAAACTCTAAAGACCAGACTGAGAATTTATTTGGTACTGAGCTAATCAATATTTGTAGCTCTCAAGATCTAATAATCTGCAATGGTCTAATGAAGTGGCCAAATTCTAACTGGATGACTTGTATCCATGGGCTGTACAGTAATGTCATGGACTATGTGATATCAAATATCCCTATATACAACCAGATTGTAAATTTTGACCTTTTAAATGACCATGAGCCTAACTCTGATCACAGGCCTTTATCCCTAACTCTGAACTTTGTCATTGTAACACACCCAACCCCTAAGCACCCTTTTAAGGAATGAGGTATTAAATTTTCTCTTTTTCTAAAACTCCTAGAATCCCTTTAATAAGGAAACCATCGTCCTCTTCTTGCCAAGAGCTTTCCAAAAACTGTGAATTTTCTCAAAACGAATCTCTAGATCAAAATTTATGGCCCTCTAAAATTTTAAGGTTTTATCGGACAAATGTCTCTGTATTTCCATGTGGCTCCACGTCATTGTGGCCATCCAACGTGGCACTAGTGTGCCTTATACATAGGATGTGGCTGTTGAATGTGCTTTAGTGTGGCATTGTCGTGGAACCTACCACTTGGCCACCTAACCTTTGGGTCATTCTGTGCTTAACGTGGAACTCCACTTCCTCCCGAGATCCGCTCTCACCAGATATCGACACTTGTCCATTGGGTGATTGGGACCGTGGAACCTTAGGACCCCAGGCCTCAAAATATCAAGACTTCGACTCTTTTACTAACTCGTATAGGCCAAAAGGCTTGATACGAGATGAGCTAGTGCCTAGGACATGCGACCCTACCCACAACAAGACACTTATTCTGACATGTGGCCCTGCCACTATCTTCCACATGACATCACACGTGGCAATTTTAACACTTCGACACATGCCACTTTGTTCCTCTACCTATCCATTTATGTCAAATCTCCATGCCACATGGCACCACTCACGTCATGACACATGGACTAACATGGTATACACATCATCATTGTACTTAGAGTTTTCCTAACAGGATGTTGGCACTTTTATGCCTCCTATTCATTGAATGACATCATCCGACGTCATCTCGGATCTTTCAAGCATCGACCATTGACGATTTTTGTAAGGTCTATTTCCCAAAATCTCCTGATGGATGAGATTCGAGATACAGTTGGCATCTCAGGGCATGTGGCCCTATCTGGTCACGCCAACTGGCACTTGTACCACTTGACACATTGAACTCATTTTCCCTATGGATCTTTGTCTAGATATGCCAAATCAAGGTGATGTGCGGAACCTCCAAGGGGTGACATGTGGACCTCCCACATCATGACATGTGGGTCATTCTTCAAGTGACACATCACCACCGGGTAGCGAACATCAAGTATTTCTTTACAAACTGAAACCTCAAAAATATCAGAAGCCCGACGTTCGGTGATTATGAGATGGTCTAATTAGGGTAATCCCATGATTAAGGGAAGAACTACTGCACTAATCTTTAGGGTTTTGGGTCTATGAGATCTATGGATAAGATATCTTGTGCTCAGATCCAATGACTGTCAGGGCTCTTTTCATGATCTCGATGTGGTTGTAGCTTCAAGCATCAGATGGTGGAGATTCAGAGCATCTGTCTGTAGATCGACGATTCTCATTGAAGTAGATTTTGGATCGCAACACTTCCCTTTTCTCTTGTAACCTAACACTCCTCATGGTCTGGGGTCCGATTGAATTTTCTCCACCGAGATCTACAGTGGATATTGGTCCACTCCCAGATCCAATGACTCAAATTTATGGAGCTCACCATAGAGCTTATGCTTGACGAGGGTCTCACACTTGAATCACCTGCAACTAGACATGGGAAGGTGTCCCTTCCATGACATTGTGGCTGCAAAATTGGAAAGGTATGACATTATGACATCACCCCCTCTTGCTCTCTTAGTATTATTAGAGTTTAAGGTATGTAATCAAGGGTTAGAACCCTAGTCCCTAGATATCAGGTATCGAGACTTCCCAATGAGTTTATACCTAGAAATCTTCCGGGGTCCTATGCTTCAGTGCCTCATGATGCAAATACCCCTTTTGATATTTACCTAGTAGATTGACGAACGAGATTTCTTGGACTACAGATATGATGATCATGTTTTAAGGCACTCTTTCAAAGTTTTGAGCCCAACATGGACCCTTTCTCAACCCTTTGACAAATCAAGGTTCGCCATGTAGCATCCTTGTCCACTCTGTCTACCTACATGGAATCCTCATTACATGTGTCGACAACTCCTTGTTGATTCTTGTATATATTTAATAAAGATTTTGTAACCCCATGTGGGAACCCTGCCCAATGGGTATTAGATTTCAGGTGTTTTGACAAGGTTGCAAACTCAGAACCTTCTGATATCTTGAGAATTGGTACATTGATACACCGGCATGAACCACCTCTTGAGCTTGGTTATAGAACTTCGACGACTGAGATTGCTTAATGCTTATATATGACGACTGAGATTCAATCATTGATTTTCACAGGGATTTTTCTGATTGGAAAGGCCCATCTTTGGACGACTGAGATCTACTCCAGCTTAGGAATTGATGACTACCAAGTCTCATTACTCATACTCAAATTTTTACATTCATTTATTTACTTATTAATCTAGTTTTCCTTTCACAAGAAACCCATTTTGATGATGGATATTACCATGTGCATGCCTAAACCATGAAATCAAGCTCATTTTATTTATCTTAGAGTCACTATAGGATTCTCATATTCAATGTACAATTACATGTGGAGCCTCGTGATTATTTTCAAACACACAAACTTGTAGAAATTACAAGAATTCAATCTTTTAACGGGCATGACCAATTTTGAGTACAATCACTAGATATAACCCCTAAACCATTGAAAATTTAACCCTTATAACCCTAAACATGTACGTTAACTATTACATCTATCCATTATTAGTACTAGTCTATCACCTATGTTAACCCTAATCACTAACCTCTATAATTTCTAAGTTATAAACCCCAAACAACTAAAGCCTAACTTATTAACCCTAAGCACCTAATACCTTAATCTCACAAAAATTAATACTTATAATACTCAAACCATATAACCAATTTACTCCATAACAGTATAACCCTTATCATCCCTAGCACCTAACCCTTAATTCTCGCCATACCTAACCCCTATAAACATTAACCCCTAATCCCTATAAAGCACAATTCTAAAACAATATAACCTTTATCTGACTTGTAACTCCTAATGAGCTTAACTACCATAACCCCCAACTCATATATTTATTAACCTTTAACTCTTGTAACATTTATAATGGATAAACCCTATTCTCAAACCCCTATAAACCCTCACTACTATTACCTTAATTGGTATAAACCCTATAACCCTTAGAATACCTAAATTTAACAAATATGACCTCTAATCCTAAAACTCTAATCTATGATAACCCATGAACCATAACCCCTAACCAAAATAACCACTAGCCAATATAATCATTCTAACCCTTAATTTTTAATTATTATAACCCTTGATTGCTATAATTGATATTGCCCCCAAGCCACAAATTCTAAAACCCATTACCCATTTAACCTTTGTAACCATGAACCCATATAAACCATTATAATTGTTTTAAGCACTAACCACATAAACCACAATCACACTTAACCCTTAACTCCTAAAAACATGGACCCTTTACATGTTATCTATATAACCCATGTTACGACTAACCCCAATAAATATTAACTTTTATCCAATATTAACCCATTTCCACTAACCCTAAGTGTTTAGCTATATCCACTAATAGTTATATACATAAACCCCACTAAACCTATATCACCCCTAACACTTAACCCTTATAACCCTTAAATTTGAAAACCCCAAACCATAATAACTCCTTACACATATTTCTTATAATCTCTTAACTCTTTTAACCCAAAAACCCTCCCATATCGTTAAGGCATGCAGATAGTCTATCCAGGTCAAATTTCAATGCATACAGATACAGTTTGAAAACATTTCAACATTAGCCCCATTCACATGTCATTGTTTTCCGCCTCTAGTATCTTGATGGTGTTGATTAAGAAATCAATGAAATAGAGGGATTTTTCATCAAAACTATGACACAGATACATTGTATATACATTAATGTAGAACCTGAAAGAAAAATAAAGAAAGACCGATGAAAGCCTAAAACTTGTGTCAACCAAATTGGGTACTTTGAAAGAAAATTAGGGTTTATGGTTTACATGATGAATTTATGATGGAAGAAAGTGGGTTTTTCACTCAAAATTGAGTCCAGAAACTGTCCCATATCATTAAGGCATGCCAATAGTCTATCCATGACAAATTTTAGTGCATACATAAACTGTTTGAAAAAATTTCAGCGTTGCCATTCACAGGTTCCTGTTGTCGGTGTCTAGTCCTTGTGAAATTTCCATTCCTCGATCATCGATCCTTGATCATAGTTCCTCATTCCTTGTTCCTTGACCATGGTGTAGTCCCAAATATCCATTATGTTTGTACAAAATTACATACTAATGGCATAAAATGTCCCACACAAAGACCAAACTAATATCCGCTACATAAGTCTTTTGTCTTTTTTCAATGACTATGTAACATATCTAAATTCTAAGAAGATTCAAATAGGACCCTTAATTCTCTCCATCCCTAACCCCTATAAGCATTAACCCCTAATCCCTATAAAGAACAATTCTAAACCAATGTAACCTTTATCTTACTTGTAACTCCTACTGGGCTTAACTACCATAACCCCTAATACAACATTTCGACATGAAGAGCACTAAAACAACATCAAAGCCTACCATAACATGGCCCTACAATCTCGAGAATACAAAGGTCATGGCTATGTCAATTGACATAGGTGAAAGGGAATATGTGTCTAGTGACACCAAAATAACAGGAGAATCATTAGTAGAGAATTAAGTTATTTCTTTAACCATGGGTGACATAACACTATCATTCAATAGTAAAAATGTTACATTTCATTGTTTGGCACCATGTGTACTGAGGGATTGAGACACCATATCCACAAAGGAAACATACCAAGAATATTTGTCTTATGAACATTAAGATATGGTACTATCCATTTTGAGGTTTTGCATAGAGATTGTTCTTATAGACTACACTACATTGCACCATCATATAAGCCCTACACTCCTTAAAAACCATGTAACACCATTCTCACCATACCTAACCCTTAATTTTCGTATAACTAGAGGATTGCTTATAGAAAATAAATCATTTGATAGTGGATCATGTAGCATTGGAATATGGATAATCTAATTTTTTTGTTGCTATAATATAGAATCAAAACTTATAACTAAACCCAAAGGGAATAATCCACTCAAGTGAATGATGAGAAGAAAACTTAACCATCACATGGCTTGACCAATGTTACCACTGGTAAATGTAAAATTCAATGAAGGTATCCCATGACCATACTAACTAAGTTGTTCTTAAATATAGGTAATATATACTTACTCAAAAAATTAATGTAGAAATGAAGAATGAACCTCAACACATCATATAAATGGGAATTGAGTGGAGGATAGAATTGCTAGCCAAGCAATTAACATATTTAAGAATAGAAAGAATTATTTGCATGGTCCTATAAATATGGAAGCTAACCCATTGTTCAATAGGGGAGTGGGGAAAGTTATCCACCCCAAAATATGGAAGCTAAATCCAAGACCCCGAGGGGACAAAGGTTGAATTATAATTTCGTGGGAATATTCCATTAGAAAAATCGTTTCCTTTCTTAGATGTTATGGTAGATAGTTGACGACATTTAGAAGAATAAATACAAGGAAATATTGGAAGAGCTCGAGGAAATTTCAAGAATGACTTAGCTTATCCCCTCAGTGAATAACAACTGACCAAACAATGACAAATATTAAAGGTTGATGAGACATATAAAATTTCAACGTTGGCCCCATTCGTAGGTCCCTATTGTCGGTGTCTAGTCCTCATGTAATTTCCATTCCTTGTTCATTGTTCCTCATTCATCGTTCCTCGTTCCTCGTTCCTTGACCATGATGTAGTCCCCAAGATCCATTATTATTGTAAAAGATTACATACTAATGGCATAAAATTATCGACGAACGTTTTTCGTCGATAGTATAGCAAATTCGTCGCAAGATTATTTACATTCATCTCTCTTGTGACGATATTAAATGATGCTTGGATTCATTTCATATTTGGTTTGTCAACTTGAAATATCAATTTGATACTTTGCAAGCTAGTTGGACCTTCAGTCAAATACAGATATGAAACTTGGAATCATTAACATATCTACTAGAACATATGAAAATTAGGGTTTATGGTTTCCATGATGAATTGATGATGGAAGAAAGTGGGTGTGTCACTCAAATTTGAGTCCAGAAACCCTCCCATATCGTTAAGGCATGCTAGTATTCTATCCATGACAAATTTAAGTGCATACATAAAATGTTTGAAAAAATTTCAACGTTGGCCCCATTCGCAGGTCCATGTTGTCGGTGTCTAGTCCTTGTGAAATTTTCATTCCTCGTTCCTTGACCATGGTGTAGTCCCCAAGATCCATTATTTTTGTACAAAATTACATACTAATGGCATAAAATTATCGATGAATTTTTTCGTCGATAGTACAACAAATTCATTGCAAGATTATTTACATTTGTCTCTCTTGCGATGATATCAAATGATGCTTGGATTCATTTCATATTTGGTTTATCAACTTGAAATCTCAATTTAATACTTTGAAAGCTAGGTGGACCTTTCATCAAATACAAATATGAAACTTGGAATCATTAACATATCTACTAGAACATATGAAAATTAGGGTTTATGGTTTCCATGATGAATTGATGATGGAATAAAGTGGGTGTGTCACTCAAATTTGAGTCCAGAAATCCTCCCATATCATTAAGGCATGCCAATAGTCTATCCATGAAAAATTTCAGTGCATGTAGAAACTATTTGAAAAAATTTCAACATTGGCCCCATTCGTAGGTCCCTGTTGTCGGTGTCTAGTCCTCGTGCAATTTTCCTTCCTTGTTCATCGTTCCTTGTTCCTCATTCCTTGACCATGGTGTAGTTCCCAAGATCCATTATTTTTGTACAAAATTACATACTAATGGCATAAAATTATCGACGAACTTTTTTCGTCGATAGTATAGAAAATTCGTCACAAGATTATTTACATTCGTCTCTCTTGCGACGATATCAAATGATGATTGGATTCATTTCATATTTTGTTTATCAACTTGAAATATCAATTTGATACTTTTCAAGCTAGTTGGACCTTCATTCAAATAAAAATATGAAACTTGGAATCATTAACATATCTACTAGAACATATGAAAATTAGGGTTTATGGTTTCCATGATAAATTGATGATGGAAGAAAGTGGGTGTGTCACTCAAATTTGAGTCCATAAACCCTCCCATATTGTTAAGGCATGCCAATAGTCTCTCCATGACAAATTTCATTGCATACATAAACTATTTGAAAAAATTTCAACGTTGGCCCAATTCGCAGGTCCCTGTTGCCCGTGTCTAGTCCTCGTGCATTTTTTGTTCCTCGTTCATCATTCCTCATTCCTCGTTCCTTGACCATGGTGTAGTCCCCAAGTTCCATTATTTTTGTACAAAATTACATACTAATGGAATAAAATATCCCATAGAAAGACCAAATTAATATCCACTACATAAGTCTTTTGTCTTTTTTCAACGACTATGTAACGAATCTCAATTCTAAGAAGATTCAAATAGGTAACAATATTTATGAAATCTTATATGATCATGATGGTATAAAAAATGAAAGAGATTCTCTTGGTTTCAAGAATAATTTATCCTCTACTGAACAAGGCCAACCATGTGAAGGTGGAATCTCACATGGACCCTCCCCTCTGCCTCACATCACTCTCAATTGATCCCCAAAACCCAATCTATAAAATATAAAATAATCGAAAGCAACGTCCTATTAAGATTCATGCATAGAAACTACAAAAACAAAAATTAATGAAGGTACATGAAATTATGTGTTTCTAAATGATATTTTTAGTCTACCATGTACTTTACTATATTGACAACTATTTTCAGGTTTCAAATAATAATTAAACAACATGTAACCTAGTTGTCGCATAAAACTTAAAAACATGTAATTAACCCATGAAATTAAAAGTAAATTATTTTAAGAGAATAATTCATGCAAATTAAAATATTATATAGTCATGTACCTAATCCAACCTCAACATCTATGTAATCGCCCTTATTCTCTATCTTGATCTTCTTCATCGAACTCAACATCTGTATCATCATCTGGTTCTGAAATGATGTTGAAAGGATTGATGATATCATAATCATCATCAATGTCATTTTTGAGCATATTTTCATCAACATCATCATCAGGAATTGAAATATTGTCTTCTATGCCTAGATCATGATCTTCTTCGTCTTCTTCATCTGTCGACCCTCCATAATCTTCGAGCTCTATATGATATTCTATCGAATCATCTTCTTGATCTTCAATATCATATTCTTCCTGTAAATGAGTATACTTAATTGGACTTCCTCTTGGATCATATCTAACAATAAATGACCAATCCCTTTCACCTGGAACATTTGAGTAAAAGACCTTTTCACATTGGATTGGAAAAACATAGCAATCATGTCCTCTTTCAAACATCATTTTTCTAGTCATTGGAAATCCATTGGCATGTTGAATAACAGTTCTTTCCTCATCACGTTCACGCATTTGTAACCTATACCATTTGACATCGAACACAACTAATTTGAAGGAATTAAAGTCACACTCAAGTATCTTGTTTAAATACCCATAGTATATATTTTCAGATTCTTGGGGATGTCTGTCCCTCCTAGAGGAAACATTAATAACCTGGAACACTGTGGTTATCCCACTATCAGAAGTTTTCATTGTTTCATCTAATTATTTGATGCGAAATTTACGACCATTACCCCACAGCCTTGTGGTGTTTCAACTGCAATATGTCAGATATGTAAAAGATGCATTGTTAATTAATAAATTAACATATATTTATATAACTTCAAAAGTATCTGAAAAATATAGTACACATGTATTCACATTAGTATAATATAAAATAGCTCAATAAAATGGGTGAAATTGCTTACCTGTCCATCTTTCAAACGATATGCTAGATCAATTTCCCTCTGCGTAACATTGGCATCTTCATTATGATGTACATCTCTAACCAATTCAGATAGTTTTTTCCATGATAACCTACCTCCATTATGTTGTTTACATCTTTCAATCCATACATTCATCCAGTCAATATTGTTTGCAATGTATAAATGTAGTGCATCCCACTCTAGAGAAACTAAATAAAAAAAACATAATTCACCAATATTAAATATTAGTTATAACATACAATATGAAGCTAATTATAAATATTTATAATTTATGAAATAAATTATATTAATATATTAATGAGTATGATCATATATACCAAAAAAGGAAACTTTATATGTATTAATAATATAAATTTTCACAAATATTAATATATTACCTCTCATTTTTTTCATTTGACATTTCCACAACAGATGCTCCTGGTCTTTAAATTTTTTGATGGAGTTCACATCACAAATGCGATTCATTGCATGCATAGTTGGTGCTGCTAATTTAGGAAGATACTGACTAATATACACCATGGATTGATATATCATATATCCCTCCACCGTAGAACGCTCAGGACGTGCTCTTTGTCTAACCAACGACTTTAATGATTTCAAGTGCCTCTCCACCATCCACATTGACCTTGTGTGAACAGGTCCACAAATTTCAATCTCCTCAACTTGGTGTATGAGGTAGTGTTCTTGTGCATTGAAAAATGTAGGAGTGATATACTTTTGAATTTCACACATTAGACGAGGAATTTCTCTCTTCCAATACTTTATAGCATCTTCATGGATTTATTTCAATGAAAACCATCTACATGAGATCATGACACAAGAACATAACATGTTTCAACATAACATAATATAATATATTACATCACATTACAAGTAAAACATGTGTCATTAAGTACAACAATAATTTGAAAGAACATTTTGCATATAAATGACAACTACGTCTTACCTCATGTATTTTCCAAGATCATATATAACTTGTTTGACGTTGTTGTCAAATTCGTTTGGGAGAGATAGCAGTAGAACATATTGTAACAACAAAATGAATCATTATCTGTTTCAACCAAAGTAGATAAGCAAAAATAAAAAAAATAAAATATCTATAAGGACAATATATATAAATATGTATACCAAAATTATTACCTTAATGAAGGTATGCCAATCATGTGTTTTTACCCCACCAAATTCACCTTTCTTCGTTAAGAAATTTTTTTTATGTTTGAAGAAAAAATCGTGGGATATTTAATTCTTTGAATGACCTCTTTTACATCATTGCTTTGTTGCTTTGTTAATAACCATGGAAGGTTATTTCGGTCTAGTACTCCATCTGATCTATTTGAATATCGGATCACACTTTGCATTGCATGATTGGCTTCCTGAATGTCAATACAAATTTTGACAATTTTTTCTTTGTCCCTCCTACCATCTATGATTCGCCATGACGTTTCAGTCACATTCTTCCCAATATGCATTGTATCAAACAAATGAGCTATTTTTAGCTCCTACTAGTAGGGCAACCTCATGAATTGAGTGAGATAAGAACCTCCTAGTAGGGCAACCTCATGAATTGAGCGAGATAAGATTTCATTCCTTGTGGAAGCCCATTATTAATACCTTCATGATGATTGCAACCTTCATGAAGCATAAAAGAAATCACAAAAATAATTATCAAATACAGCAAAATAAATTCAATGATTAAAATAAACGTTCAAAACATTACATGAGCTACGATACATTATGAAATTGAGTACCTTAACGATTTCTATTATATTCCAACGTCCATAGGTGAGGTGTCATTCTTCGTGGTTTTAAACCAGTCTCTTCATTCCCATTGAAAAGATGTTTGTCAGTAGTATGATACCTATGGTTCTTAGGAAGAAGGTGCCTATACTCATCAAACACCATATTTCCTAAACTTTTTGAATGAAGATACTTCATCTTAGGGCCACAAACTAGACATGCAAATTTACCCTTTGTTTGAAGACCTGCAACAAATGGATTAATGTCAATTATACGATGAGATTATTTAAAAAGTAAACATGCACCATGATAACATTAAAATATTATATATTATTAAAGAGCAATATTAGAATTCTTATACATACCACAAAAATGTGTTAGTCCAGGGGAATCATGAATTCTCCATAAAAGTATTCCATGGAATTTAAATTTCTTCTCCCCGATTGGTTTACATATGTCATACATTGTGATGCCAACCCATAACTTTAGTAGCTCGTCGATAAGAGGCTCGATATATACATTCATATCTTTAACCTAGTACTTACCTAATATTTGTTTGAAATTACACATAATTACTAAAGGAATGATATAATGTAATATATATAATTAAATAAATAAACAAAAGATATTATGCATAAATTGAAACAAATGAAAATGTCAAATTCAAAAAATTAATGTAAACAAATACCTGGAACAATCATTGTCAACATTATGTGCTCCCTCTTTATTGACATCCAAGGAGGAATGTTATTGTTGATAACAAAAATAGGCCACACTGAGTAAATAGACCTAAGCTCTTTGAATGGATTAACACTGTCAGCTGCCAATGAAATCCTAACATTACGAGGTTCATCTTTGAAATATGCTCATTTTTCCTCAATTTACCTAAATGTATAACCATCGACAGGCATTCAAAGAACACCATCTCCACTTCTGTTACGTGCATGGTAATCCATAAATTGTACTATTCTTTCACACCTGAACAATCGCAGCAAGCGTGGAATTATGGGAATATGAAAAAGAACCTTTCAAGGAACCCTTTTTTTTACTTGATCGGTTTGATATATACCGATAAGACATTGCGGAAATTCGGTTTTTGAAGCATGTTGTCCATAATATATAATATGGTCATTAGGACATGCATCTATAGTTTGATAATCCATTCCAATGTATTTCATAATGGCATGCAAACCTCGACATGTGGGAGGTAAAATATTTGACGATAGTAACAAAAATTCACCTAACAATATACAACATAACAAACAACTAGTTAATGTAAGAATATTAATCGTAAAAATTGCATTCTTATTTTACACATTAATTAACACTAAAAAAAAATAAAAAAAAAATAAACATTTATGTATAGTATGAGATGAAACATATTACATACCTTAGTATCTGTGTCATACAAGTGTTCGAAAAATTATTCATAACCTTTAATTTCACCAGCAACAATGTAGAGGAGAGAAGATTTTCTCTTGATCCTTCATAAAGTCGTTTATTTTCCTTTTCTAATAGAGGTTCATCATAAATACCAACATTTTCCCCATCCTCATTCGGCTGTGAAAACAAATCTTGGATCATTTGATGTGTCCCATCATCTTCTTCTATGGGATCATTAACTTGATTTGTCCCATCATTTTCTTCCATGACATCCTCATTTTCTTGGTCATTATGATGTTCCTCAGCTTGTACAACATCATTTCTACTAATACTTGGTGCAATATTCTGCAGAAAGTTAGAGGGAAAATCTAACTTTATAATTACAAACAATCATGAAAAATTAATGTATACTATAACAAACATTCAAACAATATATATACATCTATATATAATTTTATATAAAATTGACAAAATAAAAAAGATAATGGATATATAGCTAGTTACCATGGGACAATATTCATTCGATCTGCCATCAATGTGACCATATTTCCTATAATTTTTTGTAGCTATTGCTATTAAAATTCTTACGGGACATCTGAGACAACAATTTTTACAAGGGAAATAACATCTACCATCACCCTTTTCACCTTCTTTACTTTTTTCCCCACCTCTAACAACATTCTGCAACATTTTTCTGCACAAAAATACCCTTTCGGAATTGTCATTGTTATAGCAAGATTGTCGCAACATCTTTAAGTCGTCAAATATTTATAGGACAATTTTAGGTCACTATCATCACAATTGCGATGATAGTGACCTAAAAATATTTCTTTTCCACCTAGGTGTTTTAGGTCATTTTCAACGGTCAATTTCAAGGTCAATTATTATGGTCAAAGTTCGTCGCAAGAGCGATGGACAAACTAAAGTCGTTGCAAGAAGTTTAGGTCATTTTCAACAATCAATTTTAAGGTAAATTAGCATGGTCAAAGTCCGTCGCTCTTGCGACGAATGTTGACCATGCTAATTTAGTCAAACTGTTGGTGTTGAGATAGCGGTGATTGTGGGGTGGATTTAGAAAAAATGAACTTTTTCTCTTACATGTTGTGACGAAAGAGTACTTTTGTCGCAACTGGTCATCGCAAATTTTTCAATATGTAGTAGTGAGTCATGAAAATAACAGATGGTCAATTTAGAGTTAAAATTCTCTTGAACATATAGCACGACATAATATGACTTATAAGAAAGACTCAAGAGACAAATGGATATAATGAAACAATGCAGGAGGCATTTAAGAACTCTCCATGATGATTGGAAGAGTAACCAGCCAGATGAGTATTTGTGACTCATATTACTGGGGTGGCTCCTAGTAAAGATAAAACCCAACTGTGAGATGAGGAATCAAACAGGTGTCCTATTCAAGGGTGATGCGACTGTCGATGCCATTTCATAAATAGATAAATGGTAAAAAAAAACCACTCTTTTTTTATTTTTTAGTGTCTCTTTCATGGTTTAACGAGCACAAAACAAATTTAAAATTATACTCATGATGGTGTCCTTTTTGTTTCTTTTAAGGAGTCTAAAAAATAGATAAAAGTGTACTTAATAATGTTTTTGTCTTGTCTTTTAATGAGTCTGGAAAAGAGATAAAAGTGTACTTGGAAGTGTGTTTTTCGTGTCTTTTAACAAGCCCAAGAAAAATATAAAAGTGTAGTCGTTATGTGTCTTTTTCATGTCCTTTAATGAGTACAAAAAAGAGATAAAATTTTACTCGATAGTTTATTTTTCATGTCCTTTAATGAGTCTGAAAAGTAGATAAAAGTGTACTCATTTCAAGAGGATGAGTGTCTTAAAAACATGCTCCTATTTTCCAAGTGCATGGAATCAACCTAAGAAAATGAATGCAAATGATACTGGCAAGTGAGATCCACTCTTAGTAGTTGTTGTCTCCATGTGTAGGTGGAGGAAAAATAGATGCCAAATAATGCAAAAGCTGGATGGTTAAAGGCTACTACAATAGTAGTAAGTGAGATCTAGGAAAATAGTGGTGCAACAACGGGATGAATGACATGATAAAAAAATGCATAGGAGACCTTAAAAATATTAAAAATCAAGAACCCCGCAAGATATGGTTAGAATATAGATGAATAAAGGAAAATTAGTCTCAACGTAAATTCATGGAGGGACTACATAAGGGTTCTTGGGTCTATGGGGAATCACAGCATGGGCACCAGATGAAAATTTGGGTTCTTACTTGGGCACCTATGGACGAAATTCACTATCAAACAAGTTAGGATGTGAAAAAATAGAGTGGATAATGTCGCATCCTGACAGGATCGAACCTAAGGAATATATCGACAAAAAGGATGATTAATAATGTAGATCGTGGATGTAGGGAAAAACTTATCCCTATATTCCAGTTTCAAGAAAACGTACCTCAAATTTAATGGAAGTCACCATTTCCATAAAAAAAAGGTCCCTATTATCTTGTCAACACATGTAAACTAGATTTTGGGGTCAAAATGCATAGTAAAATATAAAAAGAAAAAGAAAATATTTTTGGATTTTTTGGATATTATATAGGGAAATCAAAAATCACTCACGCCACAAACCTATGTACAAGGCACTACACATCCTGAAAATTTATGCAAAGTATATCCCATTGCTAGGCTCAGGACAAGGATCCTTTTCATCATCAATGAAATCATGGGTCATTGCCGACAACATGTGGCACCCCATGCTAGGGCCATGCCACATAGAACATAATTTTCATGGCTGAAGATACTCATCATGAGTGGTTTTGATCTATGAGTGATCCTTGATGATTCCCATCAAGACATAAAGGAGGTAAAAAAATGAAAATATTTGGAGGAAGGTAGGACAGAGAGTTCGGTGGCAAGTTCCAAAAAAGAAATCCAAGGTGGGAAAGGGCTAAGACTAGGAGGTTTATTGATGCCCCAACAAATGCCCCCAGTCCCAGATCAAGATTCAATGTGCTAACTCTCATCACTTCCAAAATAGGAAAATATTATTGATGTGTCATCTTATACTTGAGATCATCTATGGAAGCCATGGCATCCATGATGGCCTTATGCAAAGGAAACACAATACCTAGGAAATCATGTGAAATTGAAGAGTCAACAACCCATGTAGGCAGAGTAGGATGATCACACTCCATGTGAGTATGGAATTCCTAACCAATATCATCAGATCTTGATGGGATTTATAGATCAAAAATCTTAACCATAGTGAGAAACATACTAGCTCCATTAAATTCAACATCCTCGGGACGAGGTACAACCCAAAGATTGGAAGACCCAAGGGATCCATTGGTAAATGAAGAAATCATATTTATAGGATAAATAGTTGTAGTAAGAGGTGGTGGGGGAAGAGGGAATGTTCCCATGAGTGAAGAGTCTTCGAACATCCCTACACCAGCACTCATGTAAGACTATTGGGAATCACCAACTAATGGTATATTAAACCCTACATTGGATCCAAGGTCTGGGGTGAAAAATGCAAGTTGATTGATTGTCACTATTTTCCCTTGATGAGGGAAGCATAAGACCTGAAATATGGATGAGAAAATTTCATTCATCTCATAGAACCAAGTGCTCTCAAGTAACAAATTGTACTTAGAAGGTGCATCGATGACCTACACAACAACAAAGACAATCTTAGAACCTAACTTGATGGGTAAGGTGGTGATAATCCCATGGGGCTAAAACATATGTCCATCGAATGATTTCAATAATGTCATAGATATATCGATATTTGGAGAGCCAAGGGACTTCCAACATGAAATAGACAAAATGCAAGTCGAGTCTCCTTCATCAATCATTGTGCAAAAATTATTTTTCCCAACCGATCCCACTTTGATACTGAAGAAAATTTGATGGGAGAACCTATGATGAACCTAATCAGAAAAAAAGGCTATCAAACTCGAATCCAAGGAATCCACCTTGCCTATGGAAGACAAAAAGGATTTCTGCTATGCTGGGAAACTTTCGAGGACTTCGAGTGTGGAAACAAAACATGGTTCTTGGGCAAAGTATTCCACAATATTGTAGTGGTGGGAGGCCTATGTATTCATGTTATGTTTCATGCATCGAAGAACACCCTTCGGGGGTTGAAATAGTGTGTAAAAGAATGGCTTCATGATTTGAAGAGGAACACCAAGATGGGAAGAATATGTTAGCTCATGCACAACATGAGTAGGATCAAAATTGTGGTAGTTCGTTGCTCAATTATGCAAATTGATCTTCTAGTCACACATGAAAATGGAATAATTCGAGGATGAAACCTATGTTGAGGGGTATCTTCTGTGCCCCATTGAAGAGGGATATGATTTATGGAAACCATGTGTTGAGGTTGAGGGGGAAAAGGATGAGTTAAGACAACAATTTGTTGGGGGCCCCTTTGCTGAGCCAAAAGCCAATGGACCTCATCCATTCAAGGACATTGATGAGTAAGGTGGTCCTCCCCACAAATAGTGCAAGGGAACCGATTCTTCTTATTCTCTTTTGTGCCCCCCCCCCCCCCTTGATTGTTTTGGGTGAGAGTGATCCCTTTCTCAGTATTAGAGTTCTTCTTTTTGTTCATCTTCTTCTTTCCTCCAAGTTGTCGAGGATTATTTGGTTGCATGGATTGCACGAAATTCACCACAAAGGTCTGAGTGAGGATCATTGTAGTTGGAGCATTATGCCCAGTAGCCGATGGGTGTGACGAAATGGACATGTGACCCATCATGTTAGCTAACTGTCCCACAAAGGCAAGGGAAACAAAACCCACCAAATTGTGAGCATGGGGTATTGGATTTGGATTTCAGAGATCTATATATGGCTTAGGAGCATGTGATATAATATCATAAAGAGTTCCCTACTAAGAGTAAACAAAATTTAAGTGTTGGGTAAAAATGATGTTTTTCTCTTCTGTAGCTTTCTCTTACATAGTTATGTTTTTGACAATGGGTGGTAAGAGGGACTTTGTAAACCACTCAATTATGTTTTTTTTTAGAGTATGGGTCTTGATCATCCTACGTGTTTGTCTCCACTCATGTATATGATCAGAAATGTGAGTGGAGGTATCCTGACACACAGATGCCAATAGCTCTGTTCTAATCTCATATCGTATGGGAAATTGGTAATGTATTAGAAATGCCATTTCCAAGTCATTAAAAATTTTAAAGAAAGATCCTTATAACTCAATATACCATTTGGCGACACTTGTGGTTATGGATCTTTGGAAAATACACAACCTCACACTATCATCCATCAAGGAATTGTATGAGCACCACAAATGATATGTCATGATGTGCATGGAGGGACCCTCTCCCACATTTCCATCGAACTTGGGCATGTGTGATGGTATCTTAGTTGGCATGGACGACCATGAAGGGTTGTGGGAAATAGGGTCATTTGTCAAAAAAAACAAGTTAGGTAAGTATAATGAGGAAAGGAAATGATGTATGAGAAAATGAATATTGGGAGGAAGAAGAGGTTCCTAAAGTCCAGATGAACTTTGCGGTCCCCCTACATTTTTTCTACCAAAGGGTTATGATGTTCTAGAAGAGTGAATGTCCCCAGGGATGGTGGCACTTACAAGAGTGTGGATGCTCCTAGGACTAGACATGCACCCAAGGGGATTTATCCTAGGGGTAGGTGTAGACCCTAAAGGAAATGTGTTCCAAAAACTAGTATCAGGGAAGAACCCCCGATGATCGAAGGTATGAATAAAGGGGAAAGGGGAAGCCTCCCTATTGTGGAAATTTTCCCCCAAGGGACGTTCCCCCAGGGAATGATGTGATAACCCATGAGAAATTAAACCATCCTTGTGTATTACTCCCCCCTGCTTGACTAGGGACAACACCAAAACCACTAGGAACTTTCCATTCAAAAGATAAACCAAAACTTGATAATGTTGGGACACTTATAGGAATGGTGGAGGTGGAATGAATCCCACTCCCCATGATGAAACCAATTCTCAACCCCCCACTAGAGGAATATTTGTTTGTGGGTATCAAAGCTGATGGGATGGGTGTGGGAATTCTAGGTAGACTAATGGATGGAAAATAGGACATGATTGATGTCTCTCAAATAAAGGGACTCGTAGGAAAAGACATTGATGGTGTAAGTCCAATGGTGCTCAAGGATGGTAATGTGGAAATCATGGGGATGCTCCCAGTCCAACTCATGGATGGGCTTGATGGATCAACAACATTGGACGAAACACTTGGGTTTAACATGGTGATCCAAAAAGGATCCATAGAAGGCTAAGAACAACTCAGAATGTAAAGAGGCAACTCAGGACACTCATAATGGCTTCAACAAACATAGAAAGGGAAAAATTTCAAAGTTCCCAAAACTTAGTGAAAATGGCATGATCGCGAAGAGTGCATCTCAAGCTTTCTAATGGCACAAATGACTCATCAAACAGAGTTACAGATCAAAAAATATAAGGGATCAAAGTTTTGGTCAACCTAGCCCATTCAACAGGGATGATTCAACATCTGTACTGTTGATGTCAACATCAGTATTATTGATGTCATCATCCATACAACACACATGTAAAGTGCAGAGGGAAATATGTGTCATGATCACGTCAGCATGCCACATGGCAGCACTATAGGCTGCCACATGTCACTCGCCAAATGGCTTTTCAGGGCTCCATGTGGACTAGTAAAAAAGTGCCACATGGCATCCCCAAGTGACGCCATGTGGCACCACCCAAAAGGAGCCACATGTCTCGTACGAAGCTGATGTAGAGGTGACATCTGAAGCCAAGTGGGTCAATCAGTGGATGCCATGTGGCCCAATCGGAGGGTGCCACGTGGCACCCTCGAAATGCACAAGGAGGCTCAACAAATGAATTATGATCTCCGTTATCAATTTCTTTGTGTTCATATTGTATGCTTATGTCTCTTTCCTTCTGAGATTTTCCTTTTTTATGGTGTACTTTTCTTGATGCTCATTTAATACAATTCTTTAATTAGTCACATGATGAAAAGATACGAGATCATGTTGGTATTAGAGAAGTCGTCTTTGAATTGAATTATTGAGCATGAATGCTTACTAGGGCCAAGCATAAGCAGGGTGAATGAACTCTTAAGAATTTCAATCCCGAAGTTGGTCATGCATCTCGAAGGAAGAATATGGCAAAAGATGACAAGCATGATGAACAAGAGAAAAAATTTCACATGGCCTTTTATCGCATGTCAGAAATGGTCGAACGAATGTATGGAGATTATGAGAAGAGGATGAAAAATAAAGGGAAGAAAAAGGAAGAACCACCAGATGATGATGCTTTGGTAAACCAAGGGGTTGTAGGAGACCCTTCTGATCCTCCATCTTCACCTTCAATTTCTAGTTCTTCTTCCTATGAGCATTCTCATCATTCTCAACATTCTATCCATAAAGCCTCTTTTAAGAAACCGTTATTAAAGATTTATGTACAATATACTTTACCTATGTTTTATGGAGATTCCAATCTTGAAAAACTAGATAATTGGATCTGAAAGGTTGAAGTATACTTCCATATTCAACATATTGATGAGGAGGAAGTTAAATTGCAACTGGATTCTCTTCGGTTGGAAGGCACTACTCTCGTATGGTGGGAGAGAAAGATACATGACATAAGAAAGTGTGGTAATATTATTTCCTCATGGTTGGAATTTAAATCAAAGATAAGGAAGCAGTTCTATACATTAGGGTATTTACATAAAGCAATGATGGAATGGAAAACTTTGAGGTAGAGTAAAGGTTAGACTGTACACAGTTTCACAAAAGAATTTAGTAAGAAATATCTAGCATTGAACATTCCTTTGGATTCTTATGAAACTTTAATGAAGTATATCGGTGCACTTCACAATTATATTAGTAATACTTTTATCTTGTTTAACCCCACTAGTTTTGATGAATTTTGCGTGCAAGCCACTCACCTTGAGAATAGGGGAAAACATGTTCAAGAAGATCCCACGACGAAACCTTCCAATTTCCCACAAAATACTTTCAATAAGTTTAAAAGGAGGTACAATAAGACCTCTACAGTAACGAGAGGAGGAAAACCATCTTGCACTCATTGCAAGAAGGGGGGTCACGATGAAGAACACTATTGGAAACTGCATCTAGAAAAGAAACCGAAATAGTTCGATGGAAAGGGGAAGACAAAAAATGTTGCTACAGTGCAGCAAGATCTTGGTTCTGAATCAAGAGATGAAGGAAATACCACATTGGTTGGAGTACAAGGTAAATATTCCCTTCATGCTAGTTCAAGTTCCAATAATGAATCTCAAATTGATGAATGAAAGAGGAATGAGTTATTTCACATACGAGTTGTATCTAAACATACTAAGATAGATACATTATTTCATCTGGGTTCCCAAGTAAACTTAATATCTGAAGCACTTTTCAAGAAGACGGGTCTTGAAATGAAGCCACATCCGAAGCCCTATCCTCTTGGTTGGGTATGTGATGAAGAAAAACTTAATGTCACCAAACAATGTAGGGTCAGATTTTCTATTGCTTCAAAGTTGATTGATGAAGTGGATTTGGATTTTGTACCACTTGATATATGTGTCACAGTGTTGGGAATTCCTTATCTTTATGATAGAAAAGCAATCTTATCCTGTCATGAGAACAAATACCACCTTACTAAAGGGGGAGTGGAATATATTGTTAGTGCTCATAGCATGAGGGTAAATACAACACTTGTTAGTGTTGGGAAAATAAAAAGAATCATAACCACTAATAAGTGATATGTACTCATGGTCGTAAGAATTAATTGATATTGTTTCTAAGTATAATGATATTTTTCAGGAACCATATGGATTACCTCCTAACAGGGAAATCCAACATGAGATACATCTTCAACAAGATTCTCCACTTCCTAATGTGGGCATGTACATGATGTCAGTTGTGGGGATGACAAAGATCAAGAATCAGGTACATGTCTTATTGGATCAAGGGGTCATCAGGACCAGTTCATCTCCTTGTGGTTCTTCGATCATGATGGTGCCAAAGAAAGATGGCACATGGCGAATGTGTGTCAATTACTAGGCTTTAAATAAAATCATGGTGAAAAATCAATACCCTCTTCCTCGCATAGATGATTTACTTGATCAATTGAAGAATGTTGTTTATTTCACTAAGTTGGATTTGTGTAGTGGATATCATCAAAGCAGGGTTGCATAATAGGATGCATGGAAGACTTCCTTTAAAACCAAACGAGGATTTCTTGAGTGGTTAGTTATGTTGTTTGGGCTTTGTAACGCTCCAACAAATTTCATTCGTGTGATGAATGATGTATTCAAGCCTTTTCTGGATGACTTTGTGATTTTATATTTAGACGACATTTTTTTTTTTAGTGGGACTTGGGATGAACATGTAAGGAATGTAAAGCAGGTATTGGATACTTTGCAAAGGGAAAAGTTGTATGTAAAAATGTCGAAATGTGAATTTGGAAAGACTTCACTTATATACTTAGGTCATATCGTGGGAGGAGTACAATTGAAGATTGATCCTTCCAAAATTGAAGTTATTGTAAAATGTCCTGATCCAAAAAGTGTAACCGGAGTCCAAAGCTTCTTAGGTGTAGTTAAATATTGGAGGAGATTCATTCCCAATTTCTCCTTTATAGAAGCTCCTTTGCATGCCTTAACCAGTGTGAAGGAAAGCAACAAAAATCTTTTGACACTTTGAAGGAGAATATCAGTACTGTTATAGCAAGATTTTCCTCAACATTGTTGTCTTGCATAGAGGGCCTTTTTCCATTTCCCTATGCAGACTTGTCATCCCTTTTTGATAAATCCAGAGATAAAAATAGAAATTTATCCACATATACACACCCTATCTACTATACAACATGCATATACGCGGACTGCTCCACTACAACTCGTGTACATCGAGATTTTTGCCAAAAAATACAAAAATTAAGTCAGGTTTCCATGTCACGACATGAGATATCTGATCCTTGACCTTCCATATACTGGAAACGTTCTAACTCGGCCCTTCAGTTGCATTTTGAAGGCTATAAGAGAACAATTCTGAGCTATGGAAAATAGGAGAAATCATTCAAATTTGAGAGAAAAGTTGCTCTGAAGAAATTACTTCATATTGAGTCTGCATCCCTTTGTTCCTCAAGTCTGAAAATATTTTTTAGTCCCCAAGCTCTTTCCCTATTGTTGAGAGAATCTCATTGTCTCCCTTCTATGAGCTTGCCTTTGGTGGAGGCCCAGTTGGAAGGAACTTGGTTTCTTGGTTTCAAACCATGCCGACACGGAAGTCTATAATGTTATCACTTATGTTGATCATTTATTAATAGAAATAGTCCTTTCCCGTCCTATTGGTATCATGCAAAATATATGATTATTATCCATGGGCATGTTTGTAATGTTTATTAATGGATTATGCTATCTAATGTGCTAACCTTTTATATTATCACCATATGCTTTCTCTACTTTCTTGTTGAGAACTTGTCACAGGTATAAAGTTTTGAGTCGAAGTGCTCAACGGTGGACATATTCAAATGTTGGAACGAGGTAGGCCTTTTTCTTATCTCTCTTACACATTGGTTTATATAACATATGTTGGAATTGAGTAGATTTCTGCAATCATACCTGTCTATTGTGGTTTACCCTAGACATAGAGATTTTTTCCCTCGTAACAGAATTGGTGACTCGACTGGGGAAAGATCTTCTTTCTAATGGTTGAAGTACTTTTTCTCCTTGCATTTCTCTTTTTCCTTTTTGTTTCTTGTTGTATCACTGCTTGACAGATTCTATTCACTCTGGGTCTGAGTCTTCAACCTTTTTCTCTTGTCTGGCCTTGTTTTAAATCTTGTACGCACCTTTTACCTTGATAGTTGCATACACACGCGTGTTGTCTCATTGCAAGTTGTGTATATACACATTTTTTGCCTGAACAGTTGCGTATACCACTTTTCCTTGCATGTTTTCTTGGTTTTGTGATTGTTGGGTCAGATTTCATAGTTGTCAAGCCTTAGTAGGTCTTTGTAGTGCCTGTTAATCTTCTCTGGGTTGAAAGGAATTTTGTTTGGAGTTGAATTTTTGGGCAGAGTCTTTCTCATTGTTTTTCATTTTTTATTTGTCCTTGAACTTTGGGATGTTTTCTTGGCTGCTTGGTATTCTGCTTGAGTTACTCTATTTATACACAGTAGAATTTTTATATCAGGTTGCTTATTAGTCCATGCATTTTCTTTTTGGTATATTGAAAATACAAAAAATAGGCATTTTACATTTCTTGGCATTTTTGTCTTCTGAATATTTATCATTAGCTTAGTGCATTTAGTGAAAGATTGATTTTTACTTCTGAATTGCAGAGTTGAAATTGAAAATTGCATTGTTTTTTATATGCATATCATTCATTGAAAAGTTAAAATTAGACTTTGCATTATATTTATATTTATTTTCTTGAAGAGTCATAATATTGTGAGTTTCACTTCCATACCATTTTGAGTAATCACGACCAATAAAATTTATGCTTTAAACTAAAATTGATTAGTCATGATTTTATTTTTAGGGTGCATAAACTAGTCTAGGATTTAGTGCCTTGGAATAGGATTTTGTGAGTAAACTTCTCCAAGGTAATTAAATCAACATATGTGTCTAAGACAGGGAGTTGAGAAGTCCATTGTATAATTGGTAAGATCAGAAGGCTCTGCTCACACTAGAGTTAATCACGAGGTCACACGAAGTTAGTTGAAGGGATAACCCCCAGATACTCACCTAGAATCAGAGATATTTCTATGGATTTATTCGTATTTGTGGATCTTGCTAGTACCCATACCTCTATGAGAGGCGATGCTTTCAAGGTTTTGGGCTTTGCTACCCTACCCATACGGTAATCCAGACTTACGACTGCTCACATGTGCATCGGTTATACAGTGGTTTATTAGTTTCTTGACTTAAGTATCTCATAGGTTACTTGTAGGGGTTATTCTTCTTGTACCCCGGGTCAGATAGGGGTCGGCCAACACACAAAATTTATGGAAGATTACCTCTCCGGATGGATCTGACCGACTAGTTGTTAAGCCCACGAGGGCCCCTATAACTGATTCTATTACCTCCAAACTTTAGCAAGGAGTCTCAGGTCCCTCTTGGATGAGTCATGCCTTCTTTGGAAAGGGAGGCCACTCAACCACTTTACCCTGTTTGCATGCATATTGGTTGTTTGACTTTTGGTGTGCTCTGTGCTTACTAGTTGACCTTAAGAGTTTATAATGAGTTCTATTTATCATGGATAGTAGAGTTCCTTTGGCTCCCTCATTTACTACTACCGCCCCCCCCCCCATGACGTTCATGGGGGAATTTTTTTTTGCTTTTTATATTGGTATGAAAAACTATGGAATTCAGTCTGCGCCTTAGGTCTCTAGTCATTCTCTTGTTGATATGTCATCGCACTTGCCATCCTCTGTCTCGCCTCCTTACACAAATATAAATTTTGGGTCTGGGGGAATGATGCCTCCTTCTTATACCTCTCTGTTTGGTGGGAGTCATATCCTTCAAACACATCTTATGGTAGAAGGTTGGAATCTTCCTTCCTACGAATCCACTATGTGAGAAGTAAGTGCCCAGTTAAGGGATCATTCTACTTGTTACACTCTGTCCACTTATACTTCTGCCACTATGTCAGTTCCTATGAACACTTTTTCCATGGTGGACCTTTGTTTTCCCTCTGGTGTTTCATCGAGGGGGAGTTATTTTTATAGTATGGGAAACCCCCCTCACAAAGTTCCTTTGTCTGGGGGAAACATATATCCTCACATGAGTAACCCTTGTCATGTTTCTTTCTCATCACAAGTGGATTCCTTAGTGTCGATGAACTTACAACCCTTTATGTATCAGTATGGAGGAGGATACTATCCTACCGGAGAGGAACAATGTGTAAACCAAGATCCTTCTTGGCTTGAAATTCCTCAAAACCAATATTTCCTTGGACCTTGGTCTCAAATGCCGCATTTCACTACCGCCACTAGTCCAGTCACTGTGTGTCATACTAAAATTATATCACCAACCTCTGATAGCCATGTTGGATATTGGTTGACAACCTCTGTGAGTCATGTTGAAGACCTGCAACCAGTTGATGCAAGTCATGTTGGGGGCACATGTCTGGTCACTACTAGTCACACTACACGTACATCACCAACCTCTTCTAGTCATGTTGAGGATTCATCACCAACCTCTGCCAGTCATGTTGGAGATTTTCTACTGGCCTCTGCAAGTCATGTTGGGAGCATGTCACCAACCACTACAAGTTATGCTAGGGGCATTCATATGATTGAGAAGCCTAGACGTCTCAGACGTAAGCCTAGATTACTTTGCAGGACTTGTGAAGGAAGTCACCTTACTCATGTGTGTCCTGTTACTGTTGGGATACCAAAAGCATGGGGCTCACCTAAGGGCCCTTCAAGTTTTGAGGAATCTATGGTTTCACAACACTCTGTTCCTTCTTTGGTTGATATAATAGTCATTTTGATGCAATCTCCGACTGACACCCCTTTTCCTTCAGGGGTCGATGTGTCCTTTGACCTTGTTGTCTCACATCCCGTTCAACCTGTTGTCACGTTGATGAAATATTCAAACAAAACCTCTCCTATGTTCGGGGGTGATGCATCTCTTGACCTTGTTGTCTTGCATATTGTTCAACCAACAGTCGTTTCGATGCAATCTTCGACCGACAAAACTCTTTTTTTTTGGGGTGATGCACCTCTTGAACTTGTTGTCTTGCATCCTATTCAACCAATGGTTGAGGAAGTGGTCATATCGATGAAATATTCGATCGACCCCACTCTTCACTTTGAGAGTGATAAGTCTAAGGAAGCAGTCACTCCAATGAAATTTTTGGTTGATCCTACTCTTCTGGTTCTGGTTCTATACCTTCTATTCCATATCCTTAGCATTTCTAGTACTTCACTTTCTGAATAAGAGAGATTTTTACTCTTCCCAATTTCTCTCTCTCCAAGTATTGATGAGGTTACCTTTGATTGGGATGGTCTTGTGGGCTATCCAATGCCTCTGCCTATGTATTTTATAGGAAGATACATTATCTAATATAACACAGAGATGATAATATCCATTAGCACTTTTCCCTCCTCGACTTGGAGAGCTTTGGGTCTTCCCAAGCTTGTGTCGGTCCTTTGTAAGATACTGACATTCCACAAAAGGTCTGCATGGGAGTCTTGGCCTCCCCCATGACTTTCCTCCTAGAATATCCCTAACAAGTCTGAGTTAAACTCTTTTCCGACTCGTTCAAAAAGCGAAAAGATTGTCTAGTGCTTTGTCCTTTTCACACTCGTTAAATTGGACTTGAAAGGTCACAAGTCTTAGTTAAGCTCTTTTCCGACTCATGTAAAAACCAAAAATATTGTCGAGTGATTTTTCCCTTTCACACTCGTTAAATTGGATTTGAAAGGTCATGAGTATTAGTTAAGATCTTTTCCAACTCATTACCAAAAATATAAAAGATCACCGAGTGAACTTGTCTTTTTCACACTCGTAAATTGTATTTGAAAAGACGTCTATTTGGCACAATTTTATCCCTTTTTCACACCAAGTAGACTAAAATAAATAAAAGAGGACATTTTTTGGTGTTAGGTTGTGATTGCATCTCATGCCCTCGCTTGCAGTATTGAGCGTTTAGTCGGTTCTTGCTTTGTTTTATAAACCATTGCCTAAGCAATTTTTGCATCCTCAACCAAGCATATCCTTGTTTATATCCTTCGCAATTTGACACCCTATACCCTGGAGGGAACATCACCCCAAGTGTCCATCTCCCACATGCATTTCCTTGCATTGAGCATAGGTGTGTTCCATTGCTGGAACTACTTTTTCTTACTTGGGACACTCATTTCCTCCTCTGTATATTAGCATTCATTTGTTATGAAAAAACAAAAAAAGATGGACAGGAAGGGAGTACTATATTATATTTGGCAGTAGTCGTGTTTCCTTTGAACATAGCACAAAGTTATTGAGTCCTTGTGTCATCATAATTTTGGGTTTAGCATGGCCTTAGGAAGCTGATCTCATTACAGAGTTTTCTCTACCGACTGGTTACTCTTCCAGTCCCTATAGAGAACATTATTGATGCCTCTTGCATATAATAGTTCTATTCTTCTGGAGTCTACCATATGTCTCATGCTCTTGTTCAAAGGAAGTCTATAAACATGTGTCGGCCATTCCTCAGAAATCTTGACTTTGCATGTCAGCCATACCCTCAATTTGTCTTAGAATCACATGATACTATGGTCTTATCATGCACCCTGGCCCTACTTTCATCATTGGTAGGTCACCTTGAACCCAACAGTCGAAATTTCATCATTGGTCATTGACTGGGTGGTTTCCCTTGTGTTCGACAACAGTACATATATTCACATTTTGGGATTTCTATAGTGTCTTGGATCCCATTAGCCTTATTGGTGGTTTCCTTTCCTTTGTCAACAGTTTTCATCATTGGCTGCTATTCAGAGGGTCTTTTTCGTGTACCACTTGCATTTGGCACACGTGAAAGATGCACAGGGTTGTTGGTTCATGAACATGTTCTTCATCCGATATCCACCAAATTATGAATCTCTTGCTTTGTTCCCCATACTGACTGATGAGAGATGCCTTAATGCTCTCCTTTCAGTGGGTCTCTTTCCATCGACTTTGGCTCATTTATTCTAGACACGGGACCTAGATTTTTATGAGTACCTTGAGGCTTGCAGTCATTAGTGGCAAGCTCTCTCACCATTGACAGATGGGAATACATCAATGTATCCTGATCAATGGATTCTTCAAGTGTTCGACACTGACTCATTTATTCAAACTTGTAGGAATATGCTCGATGCCTTGATACCTACTTTCATTATTGGTAGGTTTTCTTGTCTTTGTTAACGGTATACCTCAATGACCGATAATCAAACGATGTCTCATTGTGTTCGACCTCAACTCCTTTATTCACATGATGTAGACTTGCACCCTTGGCGGATAGTGTAGAAGAATTGAATACATCACTATGTGGCCGCATATTTCCTAAGTTGTTGCTTCCCTTCCATTGGACCAACACCTATTTGACTTCAATAATAATGGGACATCAGATTATACTCCATGTATACAGATATCTTCATATTGGTTTTGAGACTGGTTCTACTGAGCCTTGTTTGTGATTATGACAAATTTTGGCATATAAACACATTTGTATTTTCCTATTCATGGCCACAGACACTTATTTGGTATATTTTCCACATGGATCTTCATTGCATTCTATTGGCAGCCATGTATATAAAGTCAAAACAAAACGTAATGAGCAACTAGTCTTTCTAACAGGGTTCCCACCACTCCACTTCTGGGTTATTTATAATGTATTTCAACCATCACAGATACTCCTCTGATCTCACACATTAGGGGGCATCTATTATAGAAATATTTTCCTCACCATTGCTATCTTACACAGAGGAACTTTTTCCATTTTTGTATGCAAACTTGTCATCCCTTTTTGATAAATCCAAAGCTAAAAATACATATTTTTCCACATAAACATGCCCTATCTACTATACAACATGCGTATATTCAGGCTGCTCCACTACAACCTGTGTACATTTGGATTTGTGCCAAAAAATACAAAAATGAAGTCAGGTTTCCATGTCACGACAGGAGATCTCTAATCCTTGACCTTCCATATACTGGAAACATTCCAAATCGACCCTTCTGTTGCATTTTGAAGGCTATAAGAACACAATTCCAAGCTATGGAAAAGAGGAGAAAGCATTCAACTTTGAGAGCAAAGTTACTCTGGAGAAATTAATTCATATTGAGTTTGCATCCCTTTGTTCCTCAAGTCTGAACACAGTATTCAGTCCTCAAGCTCTTTCCCTATTGTTGAGAGAACCTCATTGTTTCCCTTCTATGAGCTTGTATTTGGTGGAGGATTGAAGTGGTGGAGGCCCAGTTGGAAGGAACTTGGTTTCTTGGTTTCGAACCGTGCCGACATGGAAGTCTGTAATGTTATCACTTCTGCTGATCATTTATTAATAGAAATACTCCTTTCCCATCTTGTTGGTATCATGCAAATATATGATTATTATCCATGGGCATGTTTGCAATGTTTATTAATGGATTATGCTATCTAATTTGCTAACCTTTTATATTATCACCATATTCTTTCTCTACTTTCTTGTTGAGAACTTGTCGCAGGTAAAAAGTTCTGAGTCAAAGTGCTCAATGGTGGACATCTTCAAAAGTTGGAATGAGGTAGGCCTTTTTCTTATCTCGCTTGCACATTGGTTTATATAACATATGTTGGAATTGAGTAGATTTCTGCAGTCATACCTATTTGTTGTGGTTTACCCTCACCATAGAGAGTTTTTCCCTTGTAACAAGTATTGCACCAGTATTAGCACTGTCAAATCTTCAATGACCTTTTGAGATCGAGACAGATGCTAGCAGATACGCCATGGGTGCAATATTGATGCAATATCATAAGCCTATTTGTTACCACTCTGAAACTTTTAACCAAGTTGTTGTTAACTATCCTACATATGATAAAGAGTTGTATGCATTAGTTAAAAGTGTAAATAAATGAAAGAATTAGTTGTTAGGAAGGAAACAATTATACATACAGATCACCAGCCCTTACAGTATCTTCAATCAAAGACCAAATTGCAACAATATCGACACTACATATGGATGGGTTTTCTACAACAATTTCATTTGGTAATCAAGTGCAAGAACGATACAAGTAACAAGGTAGCCGATATTCTTTCTAGACATCCTATTGCTGCTTCTATTATTTTGAAGAATACTTCTTTATCTCATGATAGTTATGTAGAGCAATATGCCATCGATGGAGATTTTAGAGAAGTATATGAGAAGCTAACCCATGGTGCATAGGTAGAGAACTATTGTCTATAGGGAAATTTACTCTATCATCATGGGAATCAATGTATTCCTACAAGTGAATGAGTCCATGTGATATGAGAAGCTCATACTTCTCTTGTTTCTGGGAGTTTTAGGGTAGTTAAAACTATGGCTCATTTATAGAGGTTTTGTTATTGGCCTCAAATGAAAGAAATTGTAACTAAATATATAAAGGGGTGTTTGATGTGTTCTACCTGTAATACCACTAATATAAAAATTGAGCTATACTCACCACTTCTTGTTCCATCCCATCCATGGGAAAGAATTTCCATGTATTTTGTAGGGAGTTTACCAATGAACAGAGGGGGTCATGATTATTTTTATGTCGTAGTGGATAGGTTCAGCAAGAGGTGTATCTTGATTCCATGTAAAAAGACAATCACTGTTGAGCAGACTGCTAATATTTTTTTCAGTATGTTTGGGTTCAGTTTGGGTTACCCACGTCCATTGTATCGGATTGAGATACTTGATTCCTTGGGGATTTTTGGACTAGCTTATGGATAATTATGGACACCAAATTGAAGAGGAGAACTTCTTTCCATCCACAGATTGATAGATAGAGGTGGTAAATAGAACAATGGTACTTTTTCTTCGAGGCTACTGCAACAAGAATCCTAAGTTATGGGATGAACAGATACCCTATGTAAAACATGCTTATAACCTAGCTTTACATTCATCCACTCAGTGTTCACCGTTTGAGATGTGTTTTGGGTACCTACCAAAGGTTCCTTTGGAATTAATGTATGGGAGAGATGTTGATGTGAATGAAGAACAAACATAGGACAAATCTTGCAAGTTCATCCAGAGGATCCAACAGATACACAAGGAATTCAGAGAACAATTGGAGAAGAGTCAAGCACAATATAAATCTCAACATGACAAACACAGGTTTGATCATCAGTTCCAAGTTGGAGACCAAGTATGGATTCACATCAACAAGGAACGATTGAAGGGTGAAGGCAAGAAACTCAATCCCATATGATATGGACCCTTCACTATCTTGGAGAAAAGAGGCACTAATTCTTTTCGTTTAGATCTTCCACCGTAGATGTAGATTTACTCCATTGTGACCATAGAGAAATTGAAACTTTTTGACCCTCCCATGATCATGGATCAGGATGAGGAAGTTTCAATACCTTAATTTGATGATTTTTCACTTGAGTACTTGGATTATTTACAACAAGACATCATCTTGGATAGAAGGACAAGGACTTCATGTAGGGGTGATGTTTATTATCTTCGATTAGGCTTAAAGGGCACACATCCAAGCAAGGCAAAGTGGATTGAGAAGCACAAAGTGGGGGGACTCTTCCCCCACTTACCAGTTGATTGATGAAATATTTTGGTGGTTCAAAACGATCTCAGTGGGAAGGCGTGATCCAAAGAAGGATAAGAACAACTCAAAATGCACAGAGGCAACTCATGATGCTCAGAATGGCTTCAACAGACAGAGAAAGGGAAAAAATTCAGAGTTCCCAAAACTCAGGGAAAATGGCATGATTGTGAAGAGTGCATCACAATATTTCTAATGATGCAAATGACTCGTCAAACAAAGTTATGGATCGAAAGATATAAGCAGTCAAAGTTTTGGTCAACCTAGCCTAGTCAGTAGGGATGACTTAGCATCTGTACTATTGAAACAAACATCAGTACATATGACATGATCATTCATACAACATATGTGGAAAACGTAGAGGGAGACACGTGTTATGATGACATCAGCATGCATGTGGAAACACTAGAGACTGCCATGTGTCACCCGCCAAATGGCTTTTCAGGGCTCCATATGGACCGATGAAAAGGTGCCACATGGGACCCCTAGGTGATGCCACATGGCACCACCCACAAGGTGCCATGTGTCCCATATGGAGGTGACGCCATCATCCAAGTGGGTCAATTAATAGATGCCACTTGGCCCAATCAGAGGGTGCCACGTGGCACCCCCAAAATGCACAAGGAGGGTCAGCAAACAAATTATGAAATATATATATATATATATAGCATGACCTCGCAAAATATGGTGGAGTTCCCACCATTTATGGAACACCCACCATACTCTCCGTCGAATATTCAAACTGCCCGCCAACTTAACTGTATCTTCCATTTTTGGCATATTCCACCACAATGTCTGTTGTATATATATAGGGGAGGCCCTCGGATTCAACCCCGGGACCTCCACCTAAAACTCCGCCAACCTACGACTTAAAATAACATCCTCTACCAATGCGCCAAGTGCTCCATCAATGCATAACCACCTATAATTTTATATAAAAGGAGGCCTCCGCCAGTGTACAAGATAGAGGAGGCAGATTGAGCATGCTCGTAGGGATTTTGTCATGGTTTTAGAGACAGACAGGGCATGGATTTCGATACAGTCCAGTCATTTATTGCAGAGGTAGTGACACAAAAACTGAGGCAGGGGTGTCTCTTAGGCATGAAAGTGTCAGACTCAGATCGAGGCATGGAGATAGTCAATTTTAGGTAATTTGATGCCACGAATGCAGTAGTGATGTTAGTTTTATGATCTGAGAAAATATTTTTTATATTAACTCTAGAATGAGTTATACTTATGTATTTTTCCAAATTCTTTTGTGGAGTTAATAAAAAGACCTACCCATTTGAGAGCAGGACCCAGAGACATAATCCACCAGGGACGAAATCCGTTATCAATTTCTTTGTGTTCATATTGTATTCTTATGTATCTTTCCTTTTGAGATTTTCCTTCTTTATGGTGTACTTTTGTTGATGCTCATTTAATACAATTCTTTAATAAGTCACCTGACGAAAAGATCCCGAATCACATGGTGTAAGGATTTCTAAACAAAGAAAAAGGTTCATTAAAATTATCCCTTACCTAGATAAGTAAAGGTGCTTTACTGTTATTCATAGGATGGTTAAATTTCAATGGATGAATTTCGTTGAAAACTTCAACTTCAACCAAACTAGTCTCGTCAAACCAAATATGGGACTCTTTGAATTCATGGTCACCTACTTCGCACCTCTTGAGAGGTTTTTGTACCTCCATTATGGGATCTAGTCCTTGTAATTGATCTGATGTGGTGATTCAACCATGGTGAAAATAATATGTGAAAATCAAACAAAATTCAACCCAAGACCAATCTAGACTCGAAATCAAAGAGCATACCCTTACTAAATCTAAGACGACATCAAGCAAACCAATGGATCATGGGGCCTTTCAAAAACCAACCCTCTAGGGGAGATGAAGTCCCCACAAGATTGGCTATCAAAGGTATGAAGAACATTCACAATGAATGATGTGAAAAAACCTTAACTGGTGAAAACACCCTTTATTAAGGCAGGTGCCCTCCGAGGGAACTAGTACCATGAATGAATGTCTACCCTAGGTACTATAGGAATTCCACACTTTCAATCACCTTTGTAGTTACCTAGGAATGGTCACTAAGGCTACCACCTCACAATCAATGACTATGTGAATAGTCGTAGGTCCAACCGCACGTAATGGCATGGTAACTAATCCTGAATCTTTGAAGGAGTTACCTCACACAGAGGAATGGTACTAACAAAACCCTCATATATGTAATAGGGTTTTGTTAGTGCCAAGAGTAAACCCTCACTTATATGTGACCTCATGCTTGAATCTTGTGTTAGAGGAGCTTCATAACACACTAGTTTCAAAAATGGATTTTATACTCTTTAATGACTCTAGGTTTTTTTTTGGTGGCCTTGGAGTGTTCACTCTCCAATCCTTTTCCAAGGCCATAAACCTATCTAATGTTGGTTTTCTAATCATAGAAAAAAGTCTACTTATTTTTAATTTATGAATTATTTTCTTATGGCTATTATTATGTCAAAGGGAAAATGGATTAAACTTTTATGGTGTTTACTCTTAACCCAACCAAAGTAATGAAAAAAGGATAATTCACTTGTTCAATTCGATGAATTATAACTATGGGAGGGAAAATATATATTTTTGTTTGTAAAATAAAAAATGAAACCTCTCAAACACCAAGAAAACATGAAAAACAAACTAGATCCAAACTTTTGACAAGATCGACAAACCAAGCACTTCAACAATGCACTTCATTTTTGATGATTCAAAAGTTTGTAAGCATGAAAACATTTTTTCATTTATTTTTCCAAATATGATGCAAAGGGTTTATTAATCTATACAAGAACACAATTTACAAATAGAAAATAATCAAATCAACTAGCGAGGGATGTAGGGAATTGGTAGTGATGTTGAAAAGCACACCCCAATGTCTCTACAATAATCTCAACCCAAAACTCACTATCAAGGTATATCTAATAATGCACACTAATAAAACGAGGCTAAACAAAAACAATTTAATCAATATGGGATACTACCATATCTAATCAGATCTATTAGGTGCACTTCCCAGCTTCTATGGATCACTAGACAACAATAAAGTGTAAATAAGAAATCCAAGCAAGCCACACGAACACACTTCAAACTAAAATTGAAGATGAAAGGTGTGAAAAAAGGACTCAATCAGAGACAAGATCCAAAAATGCATACCAATCTCATATCCCTGAGACTAGACAAATCAAATTTAATTAGAAGAATCTAGCAATTCTGTAATTTTCTCAATTTATAGGGGGGTGTCGTGGGTTAGATGACCTACAACATATGACTAGTCATTTTTCAATAGTAGTGAAACAAGAGACACCCTGCAGAATTTTAAAAACAAATATATCTGACTCAAATCCAGATATATTTGATGGATCCAACCTATGGGGGAGTACCAAGGAAGAAAACAACCAAATGAAAACTGAGGATTATAGGTTAGGGATTCTCAACTAGAGAAGAGTCAAATTAGATTCTTCCCCACTAGAGCCACCACTTATGTTAGGGAGAAAATATCACAGATGGATAGTAATATCTCCCTAGGATATGCCTACTGATCCTAGACAGATAGAGGGATAGACTTCTATGGATTTCCTTTAGACGTGAGTAACTAGATTCATAATTAAAATAAGAAATGGTGGAATGACATACCTTTTTATTGAAGGTTTTCCTTCGTATGGCCTGGCTGCTACATTCCTGAAGTTCCATATTCAACCTCTACAACTTTCTCTATGAATACAAGAGACAATCAATTCCTTCCTACTTCTCTTCTTAGTGTTAGAACCCTAGATCTTGCTTGGATCTAACCTAATCTATAGTAAAACAAATCATATTTGAACATTTATGCATGGAATACAAACATTCATAGGGAAAACCAATGATCTATTAATGTGAATAACAAAAGTACATCAAATCAATTACCTCTCAGTGTAGATGCACTCCTCTTGTTTCCTTTCTCCTTGATCCTCCTCAGCTCCTCAACCAAGCTAGGAAACTTGAATACAACTAATGTAGATGGA
Organism: Picea engelmannii; assembly: GCA_009831015.1. Classification (NCBI taxonomy): domain Eukaryota; kingdom Viridiplantae; phylum Streptophyta; class Pinopsida; order Pinales; family Pinaceae; genus Picea; species Picea engelmannii. Next base: position 400,029 of record ML777553.1, on the reverse strand, counting down.
GAAGCACCTCTGAATTTTGGCAACATATACTTGTAAATGATTCTTCCTCCTCATGCTCAAGATTGACCTTCCTTTTATAGATTCTCAGAAGAGGCTTGGGAGAGCTTCTAGATCTTCTAGAGACCAATGGAGACTCGAATGATGTGAGTTCCAAGGTTCATTCCATGAAAAACCAACTCATCTCTAGTCCATATATTCGAAACTTTGTGAATTTAGAAGCTTACATAGGGTGTTTTGGGTTGCACTATGGCTTACATGCGACATGTTTCTCTTCTTCCATGTATAACAAGAGACACACTGCAAAAATCATAGATTATTTTACAGGCTAAATTTCACAAATGGGATAATTTTCCATGGTTTTTCCAAAAAAACGATTTGCCAATTTCCATTTTTTCTAAAAACGATTCGCCCAAATTCCACAAAATAAATTTATTTTACCTTAAAAATCACCAAAATTTTATAGAAACTATATAAAATCCTTAGAAATTTGAATATTTTTACAAAACTATTGCCAAGCATTTTATATTTTTCATATTAAGGACTAGTAATATTAGCCCATGTTTCTACATTTTAATATAAATGTCCATCCTTAAAATCATCCTTGGTAAAAACGATCTAAATCTTAAGTTAGAACTATGTCTTGACTTTCATCTTCTATTGTGTTCGTCTCTAACCCTATAGGGTGGAAATTAAGGATATACCACTCCTATGTGCTCATTTTACATACGTACACATGCCATCATATTCACCCTTTCCATGCCCCATTTTAAAAAATATCCAAGTATGTCAAATTGTTGTGTTCTTTTGAAGCTAACTCAACTAGTAAAAATATTGCATCGATTTGAACTACCCTACACACCCATTAGATCAAGTACAATGTTTCATGAATGTTATCATGTTCTTTTTGAATAGTTCATAAATTAAACCAATGCAGTGTTAATCAAACAACATGTCCTACTCATGATCCTCACTAACATAAAAATGGTACTCCTTAACCACATCATTGGATTTGGGAGTGTTATCTCTACCATTAATATTCATATATCCATGTCTATACAAAACATGTATTAATTTAGAAACTTGAACATACATGTCAAGAATCGATGAAATTCGACCAAAAAAATAAAAAATTAAATCACATAAAAGTTTTGAAAAAACTAATAACTAGTCAGAAAGACATAAAAATTTTGAAAAAAATAATAACTAGTCAGAAAGATAGTACCCACTTTGTATCTCTCTCTATAGATCAAATGTGTGATTATTAGAAAATTCTACGACTAATAAGAGTGTTCGTGGATGAGATATGTCTCGTGATTGTTTTAAATAGGAATCTTTCCACTTGGACTGATGAGAGTGTTTGATATATTTATAAATCTGATTTTGAAACTTCCCCATGAACTTTGAAACTCGGATATCATCCTCAAGCAAGTCAATTATTTTAGATACCACACCAAAAGAAGATTATGGATTCATAGTAACATACTCATATCTCTTCCAAGTGACCATGATATATTAGAATCCAAGGTGTATGGAATCCATAGTAAATTTCCTATGGAATAGTGTCAAATCACCACATTTAGGGCATCTTGTTCCACCTACACATATTTTATTGAAAACCAAATCTTTGGGATTCCTTTTGTACAATTTCAATGACAAAAAATTACTAATTTTTGGAGGAGGAGGGTCACCTTGCCAATTCCATGTGCAAAAATCTATGAATGTATCATAATAGAACTAGAGTCCAACATGGTACCGACAACAACAAGCGTTGTGAACTGTGTTGGACCTAACATACCATGGTTTCAATTTATCAAACATCTTAATGGCCATGTTTACATCGGGTTTTCTTTCTAAAAAATCTTCAATTAATTCAACCTGCCTCATCTCCATAACATTCTTATAATTCTCATCATAGACACCTCTAGATAATCATTGCCACTAGAAAATGTTTTTGATTTGGTATAGCACAAGAATGGGTTTCCAAAAATTTTACCGCCTTATTTATAACACCTTCTGGAAGTCTTTCTTGGTAGGGCTGCCTACAAATAATATACCAACAAATAACTTCATCATTTTTGTCTATAAAAACCATGGATTTAGTATGAATTTGCAATGTTCTTCTTGAAACATAGAGTAATTTTGATAACATTGTCTCCATTTGACTTCTTGAGGTTCTTTGTGTGATGATAGTAGTTGTAATTTCACTACAAGAAAAATGAATATCAAGTTTTTTTTATTTCCCAGCCTAAAATAATTATTTCGATACATTTTCCAATACATTTTAATGTGGCTTTATGTGATTATCATATCTAAAACCCAACAATTTTGTTACCTCTTTATTTTTTGTTTTTTACCAACCCATGTAAGATCAAAGCTTGTGTAATAATTGATTTTTTTCAAAATCTTATATTTATTATGTCACTAACATGTTCTCTAGCTATCTAATCAAGAATTATGTCCTCTGTTGTTTCAATTTTGTTTGTATCTAGATTTTGTAAAAGGTTTCCACCCCATTGAAAACCTCTACAAATTCTAGTTATTCTTAACATCAAGGAGGGGATAGGTTCTTGTGGAAGTTGGTTAGATTTCATCTCTCCATATTCAAATCAATTTTGTACTTGTGTTACATATAAAACATGCGTTAATATATAGAAAAACACAATGTAAATTATAAACCCGAATATAAATCAAGAATATTCAAGTATAATACCCATTTGGTAAATGTGGTTAAAAATTAACGATATTGATCTCAATCATGTGCTTTAAACACTCTCCAATTACCTACACCCAAGGTTGGGAAATGGGTTGATCTAGAGACGTTAATCAATGGGTTGGTATGTACAATCCCTAATGATGTCTATGGTGACATCACCTACATTTTTTGGTGGGTAAAGTTCTTCCTACATGGCATTGCCTACATTTACTATTGAGTTTCATTCTTCTTGCATGGCATTTTCATGTTCTCTAAATACTGCTCCACTTTTTCTTATTCTCTCTTTAGTTTGATACCACACTTCATCTTTTTTAGGACATTTGTGATCATGATTCCTTCTATGTTTTTTCATATTACCCACCTTGATTATTGAATTACCCACACTGTATATTTTGTTGCAATTTTAGCATAATATACCGTAGAATAATATTTGTTTCCACACACTTCTCTTTTTTGTCTTTTAACCATGATATAATAAGCATGGAAGAATATATTGGCACAATTATTCTTATTTTTTGTCTTATTTTTAAAGTTTATGTGACTTTTATCACACAAACTCTCACTTATAGATATAAAGTCCAAAATCTCAAGTGTGATCTAGTGTAAGAAAGAGGCAGGCCACTGTCACCTCACCAACCCTCTTTCACTTCAGGCCAACTCTTCTCTGGCTCAAGGGGATTTCTATAGATTAAGACTATTAGGACTTAGGGAATGAATTTCAAAGTGTTTTTAAGAGTGATTCCAAGAAAAATAAATTTGATAAAATTTGGGGTAAACAAAGGGGTGGTTGGAGGCCTGAAGATCGATGTATTTTCATTGGGCATATGGAGTCAACACAAGAAGTTATGAGCTTGCTAAAGTGACGAGAAATATTGAAGATGAAAAAATTAGGGCTATAAACTTATAAACTCAAGTCAAACCTTTCAAAAAAAAACCCTAAGGATTGTTGATTTATAAACCCTAGCTGTTGTTTTCTTCTTCTCTAATGTCTAGAAAAAAGATCAAATGAAAGTAGGCCAAACCCTAGAGTTTATCGACTTAGAAACCATAGGTTTCAACCTCAAGATCAAGGCTAAGGGGATATCGATTTATAATCCTTAGCTCGACCTCCTAAATGTTTCAACAAAATTATATGGACTAACAAGGGAAGAGAATATCAACTTATAATCCTTCCTAGGGTTTCTAGCAAACTTTGTCCAAGGATATAAATATAACATGCAACTATTACACCTTTAATAGAGAATTCCCCAAAATATTCCAAGAACCAACACTTAAACTTGAAGAATAATACTTAGTACACCAAGTCACTATGCATGAAGAAACCCTATTTTCATGAAAATCCACCAAAGCAAAAAAAACATCCACTAGATCAATCATCCAAAAGTGCACATAAGTTCAAGGCCAAGATGCTCCAACAAATTTCAAAAAATTTCAAACCTTCTAAGGGATTTCTCCCTTGAGTTTTGATGATCAAAATGAGAGGAAGTGCACCTCAATTTATAGAGTAGGTTCTCAACTTCCTTTATATTAAAATATTAATATTTTCAAAGAAAAATCCCCTAATCTATCCTATGGAGGGGAAAAAGGCCCTTTTCAACATTTAAATAATCAAAATAATAAAAAACTTGGGCTTTTCATGCCACATATGAAACAATAAAGGGGAAGAAATACTCTAGGGTGACCCATTCTAGTGAGGGAAAATGGGGTGTTGGTGTAGCGTCCAACCTCCAAAATCCCTTCAAGGTGAATGTAACCCGAGAAAACATTTCGTCCCAAGTCGCACCACCAGAACAAAAGAAATCCCTGGCCGTCCTTCCCCTATCTACATTCGATCCTAAAGGTGCGTTACTTGGCCCAATCAAAGAAGGTGATCGGGTGGCACTCTTTCTTTACTTTATATACATACCGGTTCTGTCCAAGGTAATAAGTAAGTTGTTGTCCTTATTATACCTAAAGATGCAGGTTGTGGGTGGGATATATAGCATTAAGAAGGGGTGGATCCTCCAATCATCCTTTGACCTATCAAGAAAACATTTGAAATGGGAAGTAAACCCCCAAAAGGGTATGATATTCTCTTCATGAAACCACCTATGCCCTCAAAGCTCCTCCATTAGTTTCACAACAAACCCCTTCATATCTTCAAATTCCATTCAAGTGTGGACAATGGAGAATCCAAGGTCAAAACGTCCCCAAAAGCACAACCCCATCAAACCATCCTATAGGTCAACTCCACATCTATATTTAAATATTAACGTCAATTGAATTTCCTATGAGGTTTGACATATTCCATTATTCAACAAATTATATCATAAATATTTTAAGAGGTCGACCTAGCATAATTTATTTTTGTTGAATGGGGAAATCAACAACTAGTCAGGCATGTACTCGTGTGACATGTGGTTGTGTTATCCAACTGGTACCACTATAACCCCGGGCATGCCAATGTGGATCCTCACGCGACACACAAGTTAAATCGATGGTTTCAAACCAGTGACTTCACATAATGGAGTGCCTTAACAATGCACTCCATCACCAAGTATTCTACACCCCGAGGGATAAATAAATTGGAGGACATGGGTGTGGGATTTGATCCAATTATGTGTGCACGGGTCACGATATTATTTAATATAATATATATGGGTGTAGCCACATGTTCAACCACTACCTCAAGGAGCCCCCATGGCTCCATTTTAGGCCCTCATAGGAATTGAACCTTTCCCAATGGTGAAAAACTTATCTCATTCCACCATTGGATCCAACCTCTTTGGGATCTACCTAGCATAAATTATTCCATCGTCCAAACATATATAAATATATCATCACACATCCTTTACAAATGCCACTTTTTTGGGAACTCTATCACAGGGTAGGGCACTCTATCGGGGGGATTAATGGAGAAAATGTATTATACATTTTCTCTATTAATCCCCCCCACCCTCATATGGGTGTGCGGGGGGGGGGGATTAATAGAGAAAATGTATAATGCATTTTCTCTATTAATTCCCCCCCCACCCTCATATGAGGGTGGGGGTGGGAGGGGGTATTAATAGAGAAAATGTATATGGGTGGAGGGAGGAGGGGGAGCGGGGAATAAATAGAGAAACTATATAATACATTTTCTCTATTAATTCACCCCCCCCCCCCTATTAATAGAGAAACATTATGGGTG
>ML777553.1:374451-392180 GCA_009831015.1 Picea engelmannii | reverse complement strand
ATTTTCTCTATAAATTCCCCTCCCCCACCCATACATTTTCTCTATTAATTGGGGTGGGGGGGGGGGGTGGGGGGGAGATACATATTTTTTTCATAAACAGACTCAGATGAATCTATAACTCTCCCTCTTTCTTATATAGATACTATGAGAGTAAGTGTGGAAAGATCCACCCTTTTTCCAAGTCTAAGAACATACAAAACTTTGAATTTACTTTTTCCTTAACAAAGTTTGCTAATTGTTTTCATAATATATTCCTCAAACCATTGTATAGTCATCACTTGAAGGAAAATCAGTTGGTGCTTATGTGTAGGGCCAATATTCTATATAAGACCCAAGAGTATTGTTGATAGGATTAAATACCAATCCCACCTTCAAATTCATTTTAACATTGTTGTCACAGAGCATATCCTTGGACTTGGTTCTGGAATAATATGTGTTGTTGCTACAAGCGTCCTTTCAAACATGTGCAGGAACAAGTGATACTCCATTCTAATCATACTTTAAATAACCATGTTCTTCACCCTATATAAATTGTGAATTTCAGGCGAAATAGTCTTGATGTCACCATTACCATATTCATCCATTTGGAGTAGGATTATCTGGTCTGGCACACATATACTACCATGTCCCTTCATCTATATTCCAATACACCTGCCTCTATGATATGTTGGAAAACACCTTACTAAAATAGTGTAATAAATCATCGAACTTTCCCAAAAGTCCATTGCTTCCAAGCATACTGAGCTTCTTCTGGAAATGAAAAATCTGAAATTTGCAATTCATCTAATTTTTTTTCCATGACACTATCCATTTCTGAGCTCATTTTTCTCGATTCCAAAATGGTGGGTAACACAATAAATCATTGATCAAGGTCAAGGCCTCAATTGAGAAATTTTTCTTAACCCAAGATGAATTTTATTTAGAGTTTAATAAACCCTCAATCGAGGCCCTTTCAAGTTCAATCTCAATTTCTCAATAAAGGTCAATTTAATCCATCAATTGAAAGTTTTTTCTTTATCAAGGGTTTAAAAGTCATGAATCCTACCCATTTTCTGTGGGATTTTTCTGGAGCTACAACTTTTAGGGGAGAATATCTTCCATGACAGGTGGTGGACTTGATGCTAGTGGACATCAATGAATCCTCTAAACACTAGGATATTTTTTTTCCCATTTTCATTTTCATGTTAGATTTTTTGTTTATTTTATTATAAAAATTATACATAAAATAATTTTCCAGTGTTATGAAAGCACTCATAGAAAATCAACATAAAATCACACAACCAAAAAATATAAAAAAAATCATGTGGGATACCCATGGATTTTACTCTTCAAAATGGTATTTTTTGTTTTTTAGTTATGCAAATAGAAGAAAAAAAAAACTTGTTGTGGAAATGAAGGTGTATAAAATGTGATTCAAATATTAATTATTCAAATTTGAAAAATAATAGAAAACATAATTCCCCAAAAAAGTACTGTGTTCTGTGTAGATCATGTTCATATGTGTGTGTGTGTAACATTGAAATGGTTCTTGTGATCAAAAGTCACTAGTTATCTTTTCCAAAAATTTCCAAAAACAGATATATAATTAAACACGAATTTGACACATTAAATGACATTGAAAAAAATTCAAAAAATATCATTAGAAAAACAACATAATTCCCTACAAATTGTTTCTTTAATTGCATATCGAAATTCACAAGACATGTATGAATTTCAAGTTCTTCAATTTAAAAAAAAACGTATGAAAACCAACAACATCTTTGTTGAATAAGATGACTCCATTGTTTACGACTACCTATCTTGCTTTAATTTGCAACATGACCAACCTGACAATTAATGGTGTCTCATTGGAATCAATATGTAGCTAAGGAAACAATGGGTAGTTTGACTTTAACTCCCCTACATGTGTGAACCTTCCTTTCACTATTCCTTAAATGGGTAGTTTGACTTCTAACTCCCCTGCATGTGTAAACCTTCCATTCACTACTAACCTTGCATCATATAGGTAACTCAATGGCTTCCACATGGTTGAGGATATGTCAACATATTCATTATATTATTTCATACAAGAAAAGGGTGGGAGAATATTCTAGGGAGATGTCCAAATGCTTTTTGATAAACCTCAAGCCCATTACTAAAGGCCAATAAGGTAGCTATGGTTATCAATTTGCCAAACAAGTTGCATTCTTATAAATAATGCAATAATGAAGGAAATCTGGTTTGTTTTCTTTTAATCTGTCACCCTATATTAATTTATGAATTTGTCTATTAACCATTACTTCTCTAAAAGTGAGTACTTCTCTAAAAAGTGATGCTATGATTTTACATGTAGGGTTTTATTCATAGATTTATCACTCAACTCTTTCTTCATGTCTTGTCTTTCTTTTCAATAGCTATATGTTTAAATTTACAGAAAGATTACGTTTACATTTTTAAATTTTTATATGTACATTTGGGATTAATATTATGATGCATCAAGTACATGGTTAATTTGGAAAGATGTAAAAAAAAAAACTTTGATATCTATATGACAAAGTCTTAGTAGGAGTGCAACATAGTACATTGTTTAACATTCCGCACTAAGTTTTAATAAGGCTAATAGTTTGGAATCTAAGTGATTATATATTGTACACCAAATATATTTATGTATACATGAAAAGTTGTATATTCTTCTTGAGTATGGTAATTCTCTACCTACTCCATGGTATATGACATTCTCTCCTATTTTTTCATTTGGAATTTTATATGGTCTATTAGATTCTTATCCATGATTTTTTGGTTGAATGAATCATTCCCTTTGTATTCTATATTGTTGGTTTATACATTTATTTAAAAAAACTATTCACAAGCTATTCATTTACTTTATTCTTTTAAGCAATGAATAAATACATTTGCAAGAATGAATAAGAAAAATGGAGAGCATCCATTTCACAAGATTCATACACAGAAAATAGAATTGTATTGCACACTCACATAGATACATTACATGTAATATATAGTTGGAGTGATATCCAAATAATTTTAATCTTTGAGATTTAGGTTGAGAGAATATCTCAATAGTCTGCTACAAAACCTCAAGCCAATCCCCAAACTTAGCACACAACATTAATGTGAGCATTATTTATAACATCCCCCTTTTATGTTGACAATACTGAAATCATGATTACAAAATTTGTCATATGTCTTTGTCTGACTGGTCCTCATACGCACCTACACCCATCTCTGAATTTCATAGACATGCTCTTTCTCTCCCATCATCTTTGAGCTACCACTTCATACAACATAGATAAAACTGCTTCCGACCATCTTTGATGTTCTTTGTACAACCGAAGCTTCTTGACTTCCCGAAGGATAATCTTGATACTGAACCATCCTATCAATACACTTCCATTTGTTGAATTCCCTCAAAGACAAAATTTCAACAGTTATATAGGAGAATGGTCTATATAATGAATGTCTTCAGTAGTCAGTTTCACAACTTGACCTCATAAAAATAACTTGTAACTAATGCTCCCAGAGCACGACGGGTCACATAAGAATATAAAAACTTGGACATAATTAAATTATTGATTTGTTCTCATGCCATGGAGAACCACCAATTTAAAATTATGCTAATCCGTTCTATAATTTTGGTTTTGCATTACAAAATTCACGCTATACTTAACATATTACAACATAAAATAGCATAGCCACATGTACAAATACAAAAGTAAATATAATGTAATGCAAATTTTCTTTCATTTAAATAACTATATAATTTTTGACATTCCTCCTTTGTTGGGCACACGTAGATCAAAGGACTGCAGCTCCAACTCATCCTCAAAAAGATGGCTAACAAAACAGTCTTCACATCTTCCCTGATGACTACGACTTTCCATAATTTCATAAACTTGACATGCTTTGCAATAACCTCCATGAAATTAAAACTTCAAAATCGGAGAAGAGAAGTCTGCAATGGCACGTCTTCAATGCAAATCAATCGATGTAGATCTCTACAAGAATTGGGTTGTCCGCGTCCAAGTTGTTATCAACTTCTGTATCACACCTTTGTTCCCTCAACACTAGCGGTGGATCTACAGCTTCAACGCAATCCACGAGAAAGGGATACAAGACATGAAGATCAATTGTGAATAGTTCAAGACATCCACAACAGTTTGCACAACTCCAAAGACTCGAGCAATGGTTATTTCTAACACACTGTGGAATTAACACTCAAACATACACACGAAAATGCACTCATTCTAATCCTACTGCTATAGCGGAATCGACTCTCACATATTCCCAGCTCTCCCCTGAGGGATTTAAGCTAGAACCCTCTCTGATACCAAATAAGAAAAATGGAGAGCATCCATTTCACAGGATTCACACACAAAAAGTATAATTGTATTGCACACTCACATAGATACATTACATGTATATATAGTTGGAGTGATATCCAACTAATTCTAATATTGGAGATTTAGGTTGAGATAATATCTCAACAGTATCCTACAAAACTTCAAGCCAATCCCCAAACTTAGCACACAATATTAATGTGAGCATTATCTCTAATGCCCCCCTTTAATGCTTATAATACTGAAATCATGATTACAAAATTTGTCATATGTCTTTGTCTGACTAGTCCTCATACACACTTACACCCATCTCTGAATTTCATATACATGTTGTTTCTCTCCCATCATCTTCGAGCTACCACTTCATACAACATAGATAAAACTGCTTCCGACCATCTTTGACGTTCTTTGTACAACCGACGCTTCTTGACTTACCGAAGGACAATATTGATACTCAACCATCCTATGGATACACTTTCATTTGTTGAATTCCTCTGAAGAGCAAATTTCAACAATTATATAGGAGAATGATCTATATAATGAATGTCTTCAGTAGTTAGTTTCACAACTTGACCTCATAAAAATAACCTGTAACTAATGCTCCCAGAGCAGGACGGATCACATCAGTATATAACAAACTTAGACATAATTAAATTAATGATTTGTTCTCACGCCATGGAAAACCACCAATTTAAAATTATGCTAATCCATTCTATAATTTTGGTTTTGCATTACAAAATTTTCACGCTATACTTAATAGATTACAACATAAAATAACATAGCCACACGTACAAATACAAAAGTAAATATAATGTAATGCTAATTTTCTTTCATTTAAATAACTATATAACTGTCGACGTTCCTCCTTTGTTGGGCACACGTAGATCAGAGGTCTGTAGCTCTAGCTCATCCTAAAAAAGACGGCTAAAAAAATGGTCTTCGCATCTTCCCTGATGACTACGAATTTCCATAATTTCATAAACCTGACATGCTTTGCAATAACCTCCATGAAATTAAAACTTCAAAACTAGAGAAGAGAACTCTTCAATGACATGTCTTCAATGCAAATCATTCGATGCGGATCTCTACAAGAATTGGGTTGTCCGCGTTCAAGATGTGATCAACTCCTATATCACACCTTTGTTCCCTCAACATCAGCAGTGGCTCTACGACTTCAACGCAATCCATGAGAGGGATCCAAGACATCAAGATCAATTGTGAATAGTTCAAGGCATCCACAACAGTTTGCACAACTCCAAAGACTCGAGAAACAGTTATTTCTAACACACAATGGAACTAACACTCAAACATACACACGAAAATGCACTCATTCTAATCCTACTACTATAGAGGAATCAACTCTCACATCTTCCCAGCTCTCCCCTAAGGGAGTTAAGCCATAACCCCCTCTGATACCAAATAAGAAAAATGGAGAGCATCCATTTCACAGGATTCACACACAAAAAATAGAATTGTATTGCACACTCACACAGATTCATTACATGTATATATAGTTGGAGTGAGATCCAACTAATTTTAATCTTGGAGATTTAGGTTGAGAGAATATCTCAACAGTCTCCTACAAAACCTCAAGCCAATCCCCAAACTTAGCACACAACATTAATGTGATCATTACCTCTAACAAAATGGTGATGGTGAAGGTGTATTACTATTGGTAACTTTAACGGATTTAATCAAATTTGAACCTGTGATGTATGATGTATAGTTTTTTTTGTTAAAAACAAACCTAGCATGGATGATTAAACCCATTCAACGATTCCTTGTGAATGCAATAAATTAAATGAATATCTGAAAACATAGCAAATATAGAAATTAACATAATATGATGATGATTATTAATGTTTGCTAAGACCAACTTTGGTTTATTCAACCTTAATAAAGGTAAGGAGTTGGTTTACTTTAGAATACTATTTATGTACTTGAATAGATTTAAGAGAAACATTCTTAAATCACCATAGTTTTGATGAGTTAGAAGGTTAGAAAGATTGGTATTGTAACAATGATTTTGAAATTACAATCTAATGTGAGTGTATGCAAGACATTCTAAGAGGAAGTATTTTTCATCTTCAAGAGAAAGTGTTTTTCATCTTCAATGGTCTTAGTGTCACAAAGATGACAAATTATTTCCATCCACAACGTTTTAGGAATTGTCCATTGTCATGTTTCACTATGGAGCTCATGAGAGTTTGTTCTTATTTCAACAATGTTCATTTTCTTCTTCATGCAAGTTAAAATAGAAAGATACTTTTGATCTTCTAGATTAAGGTTGATCACCTCCTTATAGTATCTTGATTTTTTCTTATCCTCTAATTATTTATTGCACCACAATTTATCCTTAAATAAAAATGTAATAATATTCTTAATGTTATGACTATTTGGCAGAGAAAGAAAAACCTCTTCCTTGATTCCTTAATGATTCAACCAAGCCTTGGCATGTTTATGCCAACCTCACTTAAGACGATAGTAGTTTAAACTATAGTATATCAAATAAAAACACAAAATAAACAAATTGTGAACAATAAGACATTTCAAAGAGATATAAACATAATTTTTAATTCTTTATAAAAAAAAATGACAATAACACATTACAAATATGTATAAGTATATTTTTCAATTCTTTGTAAAAGTACACAAAATAAACAATTTTATTACTTATTTATTTTTATTTTATTGGAAAAAAGTTATGTTTTTTTCATATTAATCATTGATCTGCAGTCATACAACGTTACATCATAACCTCTTATCATGAAGACTCCAAGGATCCTCAAAAACAAATCATAGTTTTATTCTTGATGGTTGTCCCAAAGAAGCAATGTAGTGCATGCAAGAGTTTTGAGCACAACAAATTCTAACAAAAGAACCGAAATGTCAAATAAAAAAGTATGGATTTTTAGAGAACTACACTATGATCCAAACCAAAATAGCTACTCAAAATGGAGTGCCACAAATCCTCCACAAAATGGAGATAGAAAACCCTCATACATGGGATGATGATTCATCAATATTACCCATTTAGTCCGAGAACTAAGAAGGGAAAGATTCAGAGGAATAAAATTTACATGCTTACTTCTAGAATAAGAAACTCTAGAAGATTTTGGCTGATAGTGAGGATCATCAGAGGATGTGGGGTACCTCTTCAAAGACAAAAAAAACAATATTCAACTCGAAGAAATAATTCATAGCATAGTCCCCCATGAGTGGCCCAATAGAAATATTTGTCGGTGACCTTGGAAAAGAAATTACACCTCGATTAATATAAGGAACAAGAACTAGATGGGAATGACTCAAAGACACTAAAGTTGAATCCTTATCCCCCCATTAAAAGTGATGAGTAAATCTAAGTTGTTGATTCAATCTCTAGAAATATGACTAATGATGGCACCTTGATATCCTTCGATGTTGAAACACCAACCTTGTTATCAATCTCAGTGAACTTATTTTAATATGAGCCACTAGGACACCGCACAAGAAAGTTAAAATCCCTACCCATCACCACACCCATATCCACAAGTGAGTCCATCACCATACCCATATCGACAAGTGAGTCCTTCTGACTCAACAATATCTCAAGCCCACCTTGAAGAGGAGATTGATTGCAACCAAGAAGACCAGAAAGTGAAGAAATGGAATTGAGAGTAGTTATACTTTGGGAGAGATCACCTAGGATATCCAAATTTGGAACACAAATCCAAAAAACTAAAAGATCTCCCCTATTTTCCATCAAGTTTGTGAACATATTAGAGTTAATACTCTACTCGCCACATGGAAAAATGGAGGCTTGGACATCCTCTCAAGTTTGAACAAGTTGATGCATCATTAAACCAAAAACTTCCCTGCAACCTTCATTTAAAGAAGCTCTCGAAGGAATATCCTTCATTTCTTATAAGAAAAATATTTTCTAGGGAAATCCCTCAAGATATATCCTTCTTCATGGCAAAATATGCATCTAAAAAGAATATTCTGATAGTCTTAACACGTGAACCCACTGGAGCTTCCCACACTCCAATACCATATTATATGGCAGACCCCTAGTCTAGTTAATTTGCACCAATATGCAAGGAACCCATTTTAGGATTAAGTATTTTGGATCTCTAGCTAGAATGAACCCAACATATCCCCTATGTCTTGTAAGATCTTTAGCTGGGAGAAATGAGGTTGAAGCCCTAAAAGGTAAACCCAAAGAAGTTGAATCTCTTTGTGTGCTAAGGAAGAGTCAAAATCTTTAGAACAAGGAAATAAATACAACCCAACATCATCAAATATCCACATATCTCCATTCAACACATCATCATTTTCTTAATCCTTATTAAAAAAAAAAATTGAAAAAAACCTTGATTGGGAGACAAAACATTAACTTTACACATAACCATATTACCCCAAACTTTATTTATCTAAAGATTTAGCTTGGAAGATGGAGGCTTCCTCCCACAAAAATAACAATACAAAGCTAGTTTTCTTAACTTCCTGCACCTTCTATAATCCAATCACGAAGAAGGATGATCTTCCTCTCATCATGACTGATCTAAATGCAATGTTTCTTACCCCACTAACCAAAAACCTTGTTTCCATTGAATTGATCACAAGACTCCTTACACACAAGCCTCACGTCCATCCTCCTTAAAACTTTATCTTCCCCCACCTCACCAATTCTAAAAATAAGAGTGGTATGTATGGAGAACTTTAGGAGTGTCCCTGGTTCCATAAACAACAGATTCCCATATATCAATTTGGTATTCTAAATTGAAAGTCCCAACCCTAACTACTCTCCATTTGGTATTGTACATTGAAAGTCCCAACCCTAACTACTCCCCCATAAGAGTGATACTAAATATTGTCAAACAAGGATAAAACTAGTTATAACGGTGATGATACATACGGATAAGGTCGGTGACTTTTATGCAGGCGACGCAGAATCGACATGTCGTTTTGATTGGGTTGTATTGTTTTGGTTTATATGTTTGGCCTTATTTCACTCTTATCTCAGAAGTGGGCACAGCACAGAAGAGTCAGAAATCTTGCTTTCTACATAGACAAGTCGTGAGAAATCCTGTAAATTCATATGGTTGTGAGTGGAAATAACTTGCATTGATTCCGCTGATTGCTGTGAGTGTCACGAATATATTAGCTCAGGTCAAAGAAAGAAGGCAAGGCAAGGCGTTCAGCCGAGAAGAGAAAAAGGATTTCATATATTTCTATTAATGGCGCGAAGAATAGGATTTGCCCCAGAAGATTTGCCAGAGAATTTGCTAGAAGGGGAGGAAATCCAGCTTTCAGTTCTCTACTTCATTTCCAGTTTTTCCTTCATGCTGTGGAACAAGATAATACATGGCAGAGGCAGAGGGGGCAGGCGGAAAAGAATCTCCCAGTTACAAAATGATTCCCCGGGCAAAGATGAAGAAAAGATATGTAAGTCGTCCGAAGACAGAGATGGTAAAATCTCGGTGCTCACAAAGATTGCAACAATGGAAAATGAACTTAACTCCTATAAGAGCAGATGGAGGGAGATGAAAACAGCCCTGGACTCCATCAAAAACGATCTGGAATCGTCCAGGGCCATTGAAGCGGCGAGAGAAGGCCAGATAGATGATTTACAACAGCATCTTTTGGACATTGCAGAGGCAAAAACGCGCATCGAGGAGAAGAACAATTCTCTACTCTCTGAAATAAACGAATGTAGAGAAGAAAATGGTCGTCTTCAGAACAGAATAATGGAATTGGAGATTGCTGTGATTTGTCTGGACGAGGATCGTGAATCCAAAGATGTTCTGCTTCGAGAGTTGAGAGAGCGGCTTCGAAAGTTGACAGAACCTCAACATCAACCTTTGCAGGTGCTACAAAGTGGAAAACCGAAGTGTGTGAATCAAAGCGAAAATGGAAAATCAGCCAATGGTGTGCATGAAAAGCGAACACAGCTAAATGGAGTAGCCGAAAAGAATACACCATCACATTCAATGGCTGACAAACGAACACCAAACGGCATCACTGAAAAGTAATCACCAACGGCGGTCAGGTTCTGATACATGATAAAAAATAATCATATATATATATATATATATATATGTTTGTACATTTTAATAGTTAAATAGCTATACGTAGGGTCCTTACCTTTGTCAAATAAGTTTTTTTTAATATAAATGATTAGTTTAAAATTAAATTATTATATTATTATTATTACTGAAAAATCACATTATAAAAATGGTTGATATACTTAGTTCTCGTGGTGTAGAGCAATCATCATGAGAAGAAAATTTTAGGGCTAGAGTATCTTGCATCCCTCTCATGATTATGGTTAAGGACTCGAGACCCATCCATGACGCCCAAGACCTCATAATGGTGCTCATATTCAACTCATATGCCAAAGACTTCCTAGAGAGGACTCATGTTGTGGTTTCTAGGTGTTGTTCATGGTGGTTGAGCTCAATCGGTTCAATTATAGCAAAAAATCAATATTTCCATGTTTATATGTCTTTTAACACATTTCTAGTCCACAAAACTTATTCATGGTGCTTATATCACACTTGAATGTCAAAGACCCTCTACAAAGTATTTATGCATTAGTTTAAGAACTTGTTCAAGGATTTTGAACTTGGGAATCTTCAATACTATCCTTAAGAATTTGTTTTCATTCTTTAATGATGGTCAAGACCTTGCAACCCATCCATGGTCCTATGTGGTAGTGTAAGGATGCATTCATGATGCTTAATCTTGAGAAAGCTATGTTTAGGTATTGAGGTTGTTATTTCCCTTCCTTGACCATGGTCAAGGGCTTGAGGGTGTTGTTTCCTTACCATGACCATGGTTAACGCCCTAAGACCCACCTATGGTGTGGAAAAATATTAATGCAACTCATTTTCAACTCCTAATACAAAGACCCAATCTTGAGGGCGCATGTCATGGTTTCTAAGTGTTATTCGTGGTGCTAGAGATCAAGAAGATTCAATTAGGGCCTAACACCCTTGACTATGTTTAGACATCAAGACCCATCAATGTAGAAAATCTACTCATGGCACCTATATCCCACTAGATGTCCTGCAAAGAACTGCTACAAAGGTCTCACATGTTGGTTAATGGGCTTATTCAAGGCTCTTGATCCTAAGAAGATTCAACAATATATTGATGTCCTTGTTTTCCATCCTTGATCATGGTCAAGGCCTTGCAATCAATCCTTAGTGTGAAAAACCTCCTAATTGAATCCATATCCAACCATAATGCCAAATACCCCATATATATACCTCTATCATGCCAAAGATGCCTTACAATGATCTCGTGTGGTGGTTTGAGGTTGTGTTCAATGCTATAGCTTGAGAAGCTTCATGGGTTGTAGGTGTTGTTCATGGTACTTGAGACCCCAAGAAGCTTTGTTTGGGGCATAATCCCCTAATTGTCCTCCCTTAACTTTGGTTATACCTTGAGACCCAGTTGTAGGTGTTGTTCATGGTACTTGAGACCCCAAGAAGCTTTGTTTGGGGCATAATCCCCTAATTGTCCTCCCTTAACTTTGATTATACCTTGAGACCCAGTCTTGGTCTGTGACTGACCAAGTCATGGTACCTATATGCCCCTTAAAGGTGAATGATAGCCAATAGTGGTCATATGTGGTGATTTGAGAGCTTGTCCATGGCGCTTGAGCCTTAGAAGCAAGGTTTAGGGATGAAGGTTCTTTATTCCCTCCCTTGGATATCGTTAAGGACATGAGACCCATCCATCATGCCCAAGACTTCATAATGACACCTACTGTATTCAAATTAGATGCCAAAGGCTCCCTCAAGAGGGATTTTGTCATGGTTTCTAGTTGTTGTTCATGGTGTTTCAACTTGAGAAGTTCCAATTAGAGATTAAGGTTGTTGTTTTTCCCTCACCATTTTTATTCCTTGACACACATTTCTAGTCGATAAAACCTATTCATGGTGTCTATATCCCACTTAGAGGCCAATACTCCTTAGAAAGTGTAGCATCTTTGGATTCCTTCATTAGCCATCCAACACTACCAAAAAGATTTCATAGAATCATTAACCATATTTGAAGATAGACTTAACCTCTAACAATAATAAAATAAATAATTCATATGCAAATATGAAATATTAGTGGACATAACATTGCATATTTTGAATTCTTTCATTACCAATTAATCTCAATGTATTAGAAATGTGCATATTGTAGGAATCATCTATCGTTTCCACGCTCAATCCAAACAATGATATCACTAGGGTGAATGAATCTCTTATGGGGCTCTAAACTCAGTCATCCCAACCCATTACTCTTATGAAAATATACTTAATACAAATATCTCTATACCCTCATCTACCCATAGTACAAAACATGACACTCTTTTCCATTTCTCCATACAACACAAGGAAGAACTATTATTTCTCTTCTCAACAATCCCTTAGATTACTCTTCCCTTCTAATGCTCTTTAATGTGTGTAGAAAGAGTCCAACCTATTGTCTTCCTTTTCCTAATAACAAAGGGAAAAAAATATTGGCCTCAATATAGTCAATGAGTATAAATAATAGGGTTGCAGGTATGAAGGTGTTCCCTCATATACTTTGGACATTCCAACCATGGTTTCTCTCTCCAATCATCCCATTTTCTTCCACATTTTAGCATCATTTTTTTCCCTTGAAATTTAGAGCTCCCCTGGCCACAAGTACCTAGAAATATATTTCCATATTAGTCATAAGTGTCATAATAACCAAAGGAAAACATCCCCTTAACATGGGATCCTATCTCCTCTCCACCCCCATGAATAATTGCCTAATAGAATGATGATAAGATGCACAAAAAAGACAACGTGAAACCTTTTCTTCATGAGATCTACTCTATTCCCAAGGATATGAAACTCGTACTTAGTACATGCAAAAAATTTAAAGGTTGATGGGACAACTTGTAAGAAAGAATAACCCATCTAACCCCCTATCAAAATCAATAACAATGTTCCCTATTAGTCCCTTCCTAGACTCTTAGCTCCCTTTCCCTGTCTAGTGGAGTTTACCCCGCCCCCTACTCTTTTCATGGTTGGTTTGAAACAGTGGTGTGTTTTCATTAATAATATGAGTGTTTACATATTATAATAATAAGCTCACTGGCCTTTAGCATCTAGGCTCTCTAGCCTAATAATCACATAATCCTTCTGGCCTATTAAAACCTGGATCACCAACCTATATGTTCATTTATATTTTTATGTATAGTTGGGGTTCAACCTAGGGGTATTACATTCCCCTCTCCCTTATTTATGCATTGTTCTCAGTGTAGTATATACACACATACAATCAAAACTTTAATAGTTTTCAAAACTTTAATGGAAAAATAAAAAAAATGGGAAAGGTAAACACTCATTATGACTTTGCGCAAACTATAAATAAGGAAGAAAATAGAGTGTGAGCAAGTGATTCATAGGTATCCCATTACGATTTAGAGAACACTTCAAAATTTATCAAAATGGCACCACGGAGATCCCATTCCGGTCACAAGGAAAACAAGAAGTGTCGCAAAGACTAAATAGACCATAGCAACCGATGGGGAAAACTTGAATCAACCAGTAGGAGTGGTGGATGTAGATGCAATCCCATCTCTAGTCGTTGAACCAATTAGTCCCACTATTGTAAAAGAGCATGATCCGATGACAGAGGAAGTGGATATTGACACGCAGGGCAAAACATAAAAGCCTAGCACAAAGAAAAACCTCATGCAACAGATTGGATTAGATGCAACACAACCAAAGGTACAGTTAAATGAGGAAGATGATGAACAAACCGAGTCTAAATAACTACAACACCATGTAGCAAAGCCAACGTAGCACTCAGAGGAACAAGTGCAAGTTGAGGACATTACGAACCAACAAAGCTCAGACACAGAGGAAGATGAGGAAGAGAATCTAGTGGAAGTGACAGGGCCATCAATAGTAAAGAAGAAGACTAGGGAAAACCGTGTTGCACAAAGAACACCGAGCAATAAGAAGGAACTAACAGTGTCACTTCCACAGATACCTGAAGGATTCAAATTAGTTGGTGACATTTTAGGGTATGTTAACAAGCTAAAGTATGTTGATCATGATGTGGCAGACATAGGGAAATTCCCTGATTTTGTGCAACAAGTGTACCTGGATATTAAAGGAGAGGGTCCATCAGGGGATCCCATTCTAGAGCCAAAACAATGGATTGAAGGGTTATACACCACATGGATCATGAGCCTACTGGAGATTCCTCACTTTGGGAGATGAAAAGATGTAGATGCATGTGTCAAAAAACCACTGACACTAGTACATGGAGATATATTATGGATGGATAGGCTTGTATCCATATATGTGGAATTAATTGTAGAAATCATAGGTCGACCAACAGATGGAGCAAAATCAGAGTAGTACATGGATGATGAAACCAAAGATAAATCCCTAGAATATGAGATAAAAAACAAATATGGGACTGATAGAGGATCCATGGGAATGGTTATTGGACAGATAAATCAACCAACAATGAATTCCGTGACAAAACTGATGGCATTTAAACTTTTGAGGAAATGTCTCAAAGAGGAATCCTCTATAGGAATAATAGCAACAACTGCACAATGCGCAAAGGGGAGTCTACTTCGTTGGGCTCCTAAAGTTGTTCTTGGAGGATTGCAAGGATGCACAGGATTTAGGTTCATAATTTCAATACTCATGGTTATTGATATTGATAGCCCTGGTTGGATGGGGATAACCAAAATACAACGTATTTTACCAGGGGATAGGGAAATGTCGTGCAAAAAAATACAAAAAATTATGGCATACTTCAGATTCGAAGAAAAGGAAGGGGAATTCTAGTATCTTCGTCGTGATGTTTGATGAGACGAAGGATAAGTTGGCTAACGCATGAAGAATACCACCGGAAGTGGTGAGGGAGAACCAAGGAATAACTAACTTTTAGGCTTCCAAACATAACATGTGGATCCAAGCTATGAGGGATCCTAAAAAGGAATGGCTACAGTTGAGATATTGCGTCGCATAGGAAGAAGTGCAGTGGGCCATGAAGAATTGGCCTGAAGAATGGAAGGTGCTAGTGATCCCAAAGAAAGTACCAAAATCCAAGAAACAAGTAGAGGTTGGCCCTTTAAATCAGTCAACCATCCCAACAACAAACACAAGGAAAGTAACATAGCACGCAAAATAAATAGGGGATAGCACAACCACTAGAAATCGAAGGGAGAAAAACAATATATCCAAGGATTCAACTCAAGGAAAAGAGTGCACACAAAAAAAAAAAATGGAGGAGTGCACAATGATACTAACATTCATATGCCATAGGAAACAAGAGGAAGACATATCCCAGATTTGGAGATATCGGTTTCAACCGTGCAGACAAAGACACTACCAATGAAAAGAACAATGTTGTAGATAGTAGGCCAGTGAAAGAAAATCAAGGCACAAAAGGAAGTTCCTCAACTCACACTGACAGAGGATGATGGAGAGTTAGTCATATATAAAGTAAAATATCGCACAACAGAGGTGTGCTATGATTCTAAGAAACAGAGGGAGGAGATAGTCAAGAAATTGACAGAGGTCAAGGATGCACTAGAACAGTTGCAACTTACTATAATGCAACAAAAAGAGTAGGCGTAACAACAAAAACCTACTCAGGAAAGAACAGTTCCAGAATAAGAGACAATGTAGATCATAGCCATGGGGAATGGAAATTTTGTATTTCTGAGGGAATGTTGTAGGTGGATTAAGTTATAGCACAGAAGCCACTGAAATAAATAAATCATTTGGACTTGGAACTGCCCAAAATTCCAACTAAGGTGTTTTATAAACTTCAAGTAAGTGTCGCACAACAAATTCAGTTGAGGGCTCGTGAAGATGCTACAAATTTATAGTTGTTCAATGAAGTAAGACACTAGAGATTACACTTAAGCAAGTGTCATTCAAGAGGGAAGAAACAAAGAAACGTGCTAAAGAATATAGCACCAGGTGGGAGAAGTATTTAAAACCATTCCTGACATTGTGCAAGGAGAGAACATACCAACAGAGGGTAAAATTGAGAAAATAACACAAGATATGGAGGCTTATAGAACCCACATTGCAGATTTGATAGACCTCTTAGTACTAAATACTCCACTAGAATTAAGAACACAAAGGGAGAAGGAGGCTACAAGTCATACAAAGATCACTGCGATGATAATTCAAGAAATCGTAGAGCTATATAATAAGAACGCACAGTTATGGGAAAATCTACAGGAGGATGGCAAACTACAAGAGTTAGAATAGAAAGAAGAAGGTATAAATACTGCAATGAAAGAGCTGAAGCAAAATAAAAAAACGATGACAATATTGGACAGATTGAGGAGTGCATAAGAAATGAAGAATTTGCAGGCAAAGATGAAGACTATACAAGCAGATAAGCAATCAAGGCAGGCTCAATTGGAATCACTACAAGAAGGTGCAGAGAAAATGATTATTGATATTGACACAACAAAAGGTCATATTGAACAAGTTGGATTGAAGAGTGAAGAATTACTGAAGGAGCATATTACTGCGTAGATTGTGGAGATTTTAGCAGAGAAGAGCGCACAAGTAAAATATCAAGTTGAACAAATTTCAGGCAGATTTCAGGAGCTAGAGAAGTCAGTATAGGAGGCACACACTACCTGAGTGGCTCAGGACGAGCCAAAAGTGAGCGTTAGGGGTTTATTGGTGTAGGCGATTTTGGGAAAAGCATGGTAATTAATGAATCCAGATAAGAAATGGACCATAAAAGGAATGCGCACTAGAAAACAGGGAAAAACAATGCCAAGAAAGTAGGAAAGTCAAAGGAAGGAGGAAATATGGGGATCAATGAGAAAAATGGTTGGATTTTGGACCAGTCGCGCTCAGGACGTTAGAAAGTGGACAAATCTAATCCACCCAGGGTTAGTGGGTTAGGGTTTTGGTCATTTTTGTAAC
This sequence comes from Picea engelmannii, assembly GCA_009831015.1. Taxonomy (NCBI): domain Eukaryota; kingdom Viridiplantae; phylum Streptophyta; class Pinopsida; order Pinales; family Pinaceae; genus Picea; species Picea engelmannii. Next base: position 374,908 of record ML777553.1, on the reverse strand, counting down.
GGGTAATTAACCCATTTTTGTAATATAAATATTAAAACATCATAAATTAAAACTTTAAAATTAAAATAAAAAACAAAAAATTTAAAATTATATATTTTAAAAACAACATTTAAATGAAAACAAATAAATTTTAATAAAATCAATAACAAAATAATAAAAAGATAATTTAAAACCAATTTTAAAATAGAAAAATAAAAAGCAATTTTACAATACAAAACCTATTAAATTTTAATTGAAATTAAATTAAGAAAAAAAAAACACAAATTTAATAACATTTAAAACCAAAAAAAATAAAAACCATTTTACAATTAAAATAATAAAAATAATAAATTAAAATTAAATAAAAAAATTAAAAACATTACCTCTCTCTCTCTCTCTCTCTCTATATATATATATATATATATATATATATATATTATTGGGGTTTTGTTGGGGTGATGCATCGCCCCACGCCTCC
>ML777553.1:355641-374401 GCA_009831015.1 Picea engelmannii | reverse complement strand
TGTATAAAATATTAATTTAAAGTTTTTTATTTTTTATTTTCCTAATATATATTTTAATTTTTTATTTTTAATTAATCATATCAAATTTTGTATTTCAATTATTTTTTTACACATTTTAAATTGTTTTTACATCTTTTAAGTTTTTGAGGTTTTTTAAAATAAATATGGTTTTTGTTATTTATTTTTATTTTCCAATATTTCTTTATAACTAAATTTATTTTTAAGATTTTTCTTTTTTAAGTGTTCTTAAATTTTATTTTTTTAAGTTTTCTTTTAATTTTCTTTCATAATATTTTAAATTTTTTAAGTTAAAAAATAAAAATTTTAATTTTCTTTCATCATATTTTTAATTTTTTAAGTTAAAAAATAAAAATTTTAATTTTCTTTCATCATATTTTTAATTTTTTATGTTAAAAAATAAAAATTTCTAATTCTTTGGCTTATGGTAGTTTTATTTTTATTTTTAAATTAAAAAATAATTTTTTTGAATTGTTTAGTTTTGGGTAGTTTTTTTAGGTTTTAAATTGCTTTAAAAAAGAATTATATTTTTTTTTCAATTTTTTTAATGTAAATTTAAAAAAATATATAAAAGAAAATTTTAAGCAATGATTTGGGAGTCAATTTTGAGTTGTTTATCTTCAACGGTAATCATTTTCGAGGCCATAGTTTCAATTAAGTTATAATTTAGACTAAAAAAAAACTTCAATTTTGAAGTCTTTTTCCACAATCAATAGCACCAATTTTTTATTTAGTGGTAAAAATAGCCATGCTGAAAAAAACGAGAACTCTGAAGAGTTCTCATTAAGTTGGTAACTATGTTTTTAATGTTCACGACTTGGACTTGTCAATATTAACAATCATACCCATATTGGATAAAAAATCCTTGAGGATTCTGTTAGAATATTTAGACACTTAGGAGTTAGTTAAGATCTACTTGATCTAACGTGTCATTAGGTAAAAGTGTGTTTCTTAGTGTGTTTCTTTAGTATTCATTTGTAGTTGGGAAATTCGACGGTCACAATATGTTCCCGAAATAGAGTGATCCGATGGTTCATATTCTCCTTGATCTTAGCATCCATTGATCTGTGGCTTAACACTCGATTGGTCCATGATCTCTATTTAAATAGCCTGGGGGATCATTTGTTGATGATCGATTGTCAAAAAATCTCTTGTAAAATATTTCTATATTCTTTTTCTTCTGCATTAATAAACTTCTCGAAGTGGTCGCGTTGGTTGGGGCCGTGGATGTTTCCCTGTAGGGGTTTTACCACGTCAAAACATCGGTGTGTTAATATTTGATCTGGTTGTGTGAGTGGTTACTAAAGGTATTTTTCCTCTGTTGGAATACATGTGTTGTTGAACATGGTATCAGATCTTGTTTGAAGACCCACACCTGTTGTAGATCGAGATCATGAAGCCGAGTTGCCTCATCTCCGTTTTTTTCCATTTTTGTACATTTCACTGAGAGGATTGTTCCATTGCATCTGGAGCATTTGTTTAATTCATGAACTCTTTTATTTTCACTCGAAAAGGTTTTTGCTTGCCCAAGATACGACCATTTCAGCTAGATTTTGAGGTATACAGCCTGAATACACCATTTTAAAATTTTTTGCAGAGTATTATTTCAATTTTATTTCAGTTTTATATTTTTTTTTTCTAGGTTTCTACTATTTTAGATATGTGTATTCTCTTTTCCCCATGCCCCGTGAGACCTCAAAAAATCAGAAACAGATAGGAAAATGTGCATTTTTCGGGTAAGCTAACTGAGATCTAACCCTTGTTGTCATTGAAAAGAAAAAAAAAATTCTTGTGTGAAAAGAGTTTTTTTTAGCACGCTCTCCAAGACCGTCTTCCACAACAACAACAACAACACCCCCAATCCTCTTGCTAAACAATACAATATGTTTTTCTAGCCTACTTGGTTAAAAGTTTCCTTATTAAATAAGAGGTATTGAGTTCAAGTCTCTTTTTTTGTTACTTTTTTTTTGAAAAAGTTCATGCTCCATTGTAAAGTGTATTTCACTTCAAGTATAAAAGTGAATCACTATACGTATCTTTAATATTTTATTTTAGAGTTATTTATTTTGCATGAAACTTTTCTTTTATAAAGTAACTTCATTGTAAAAGTTATCCCCACTTATTTTTATAAAAGTGGTTCACTTCATAAAGCAACTTACACCACCGCCTGGTCCTTTCGTTACCATTTATGCCTTTTTTTTTGAATGGCATAACTTTCACACCCGAAGTTCGTTTTCAATGTCGTTTTTTTTTAAATCGCCTAATTTTTTGATATATTTCCATCCAGATCATCAGTTCTAGTTTTTAAATCCATATTATCTACATATTTAATATGGCTTCTTAAAATAATATTTTTCTTACCGACACTAACTACTTCCAATGGAAATCACATATGGAGGATTTATTAAGAAGTAAAGGATTTTACATGATTACCTTGGAAAAGGAAACAAAACCTATTGATGATGATAATAAAGTCAAATGGGCTAATAGGAATGACGAAGCAGGTGGACTAATTGGAATGTCTATCTCTCCTGATTTAAGGTTACACCTTAAAGAAATTGATAACCCCGATGAAGCTTGGGAAAAGATTAAATCTGTGTTTGGTAAACACAATATTATTCGAGCACAACAATTAGAAAATCAAGTACTAACTTTAAGTCCAAGTGATTTTTATTTCATTGAAGACTATCTATCTAAGTTTAAAACACTCATAATTTTATGTGAACAATGTAAGATAAAGATGGATGAAGAGCGTTGCATATATCTTATTCTTTCTAAGCTAGGTAGTGCATATTTTGTGTTTGTATTTGCCTTTTATCCATGAGAGAGGCTATAGGGAAATCTTATCAAAAACCCAGTCTTGAGTCCTTTTTTGATGCTTTGATTAGAGAGCAAGATAAGCTTGTACAACTTGGAGTGATCAACATTGCAAGTACCTCCAACAAATCCTTAGTCGTCGATCAGAAAGAATCACAAGAAGCAACATCCTCGCCCAAGAATCACAAGAAGAAACATCCTCACCACAACAACAAGCACCATAAAGGTCCCAAACCCACTCAGACAACTTCTTCTCCTAATGGTGACAAAGGAGCAAAATATAAAAATAAGAAGACTGACATACATTGCAAATTTTGTGATAAAGATGGTCATGATGAGTCCAAATGTTTCAATAATATGGTAGCTTTAGAAGCAGTGGTGAAGAATCACAATATCAATATTGATTCTACGTCTTCTTCTTCTTCTCATGGACATGCACTTTCTGCTTCTGGTTTCTCCTTCAATACAACTTCTACTTCTTCTTCTGATGAGTGGCTTATTGATTCTGGAGCATCTTATCATATGGCTAAGGATAAAGACATATTTTCCTCTCTAAATGAATGTAACACCAAGAAAATATTTGTTGGTGATGGTAGATCTCTTAGTGTTGCAGGATGTGGATTAGTTCAAGTAGAAAATGGTCATTTCAATGATGTATTATGTGTTCCAAGTATTTCTTGTAACCTTCTATCAGTATATCAAATCACTCATTGAGGTGAAGGTAAAACCATAGAGTTTTCACCTCACCAAGTTGTAATCAAGGATCTAAAAGATCCTAAGCATGTTCTTGCAACTGGAATTGCTGATGATATTATCAGGTTGTACAAGTTTGACAACTTTGGGTCATCATCTTTTTCATCAGTTTTTGTTGCTAATAGCGACGACTTGAGAAAAATTTGGCATGCGCGGTTTGGTCATCTAAACTATCGCTCATTGCAAGAACTATGTAATCACCAAATAATGACTGGTCTTCCTCCTGTTTATGCCGGTTTTTTCTTGAAAATCATAATCGGGATAGTTTTGACAAACGTGCCTCTTGGCACGACTCATGGCCTTTGCATCTAGTTCATAGTGATTTGTGTGGTCCAATTTCTTCTCCTTCTTTTTCTAGGTGAAAGTATTTCTTAACTTTCATTGATGAATTTTCCAGACGTACTTGAGTTTACTTCTTAAAACTTAAGAGAGAATTTTTTGTCCTACAAGGCCCTTGTAGAAAAGAAATACAGACATCAAATTCAAAGGTTAAGAACAGATAATGTAGGCAAATATGTGAACAATAATTTTACAAGTTACTTCACTACACAGGGCATCGAAATGCAACACACTGTTCCATATACACCACAACAAAATGGTGTTGCTGAGAGAAAGAACCACACATTAAAATAAATGGCTAATTGTATGATCCAATCTAAGGGATTAAGTGTAAAGTATTGGGAGGAAGCCATAAACTGTGCAAATTACATAGTAAATAGCACTCCCACAAAGGCTCTTAAAAGTATAACACCAGAAGAAGCTTGGACTACAATTAAACCAGATGTAAGTCACTTTCGTGTATTTGGTAGTATAACATGGGCTCACATTCCTGATGAGAAAAGGAAAGAAATGCAGCCTAAAAGTGAGAAGTGTATATTTGTTGGTTATTTTGAATATGTCAAAGGTTATAGACTTCTTCAACCACATTGTAATGAAATTATTATTAGAAGAGATGTTAAATTTGATGAAAATCTCTTGGCCTACGAGCCTAATTCAATGTTTGTTCCTTCTTCGACCTGCAAGCCATCTTCAAAATTTGTTCCTTCTTCTATTCCTATTATGGTTTCTTCTTCAAATGATGACAGTGAGGATGAAAATCCACCTCTACCTGCTCACCTTCCTCCAGATGAGTCCTTTGAACCTGAACTAGCATAAGCTCCAACTCCACCGCTTCCTAGATGGGTCCGTTCAACAGGAGAAGTAGTTGGTGATATTTTCGGTGATCCTTCAGATCAACTTCATAAACGTTCACAGTACCAACAAGCCTTCTATTTTGGCTCAAGTTTCAGAGACTCGTGATCTAGAGACATTTGCAGAAGCTTCAGGTCATCCAGATTGGGATACAACAATAAATGAAGAGTATCGTTCTTTAATGGAAAATGATACTTGGGATATTATACCTCTTCCAAAAGGAAGAAAACTTGTTAGAAGTAAATATGTCTACAGAACTAAGTATGCATCAGATGGAAGTGTTGAAAGACACAATGCTCGGTTAGTTTCCAAAGGGTTTTCCCAAGTTGAAGGAATTGACTATAATGAAACTTTTTCCCTTGTAGCCAAAATGAAGTACATCTGCCTTGTTTTTTCCCTTGCTACCTCGCATAAATGGGAGGTCCATCAGATGGATGTTAAATCCTCCTTCTTGCATAGATATTTGCAAGAAGAAATCTACATGGAACAACCTCCTGGCTATGTCCAGAATGACTCTAGCCTTTTTTGTCACCTTGAGAAATCTCTTTATGGTCTTAAGCAAGCTCCTCGAGCTTGGTATGCAAAAATGGAAAACTTTCTTATTGTTGTTGGATTCTCTAGATGCCATTCTGATCCTAATTTCTATACCAAGAAAGTAGGAATACATCTCATAATCCTTTTCCTTTATATTGATGACCTTATCCTTACAGGTAGTGGCTCAAAACTTTTAAACCCTGTCAAAACCAAACTTAAGAAGAAATTTGAAATGGAAGACTTAGGCTTTTTGCACTATTTCCTTGGCCTCCAAATTTTTCAAACCAATGAAGGAATTTTTGTTTCCCAATGTAATTATGCTTGTGAGCTTCTTCATTGCTTTCACATGGACGATTGTAAACCAAACCTTCTTCCTTCTAGTCTGGTGTCAATATTACTGCTTCCTGTACTTCTACCAAAGTTGATTCCACCTTGTACCGTCAGTTAGTTGGTAGACTCTTATACTTGACTCATACCCATCCTGATATTTCCTTTGTTGTTGGTTTTGTTGCCTGGTATATGCAAACACCCCATGAAATCCATTGAAAATTAGCTAAAAGGATGCATCGTTATGTCTGTGGTATATTTTAGTTCAAGATACATTATAGTTCACGAGGGACTCCTTTGTTGGTTGGCTTCACTGATTCAGATTAGGCCAATGACCCTGATGATTAGAAGTCTACTACAAGGTATGATTTCATCCTTGGTTCAGGACCTGTCACCTGGGCCTGTAAATAACAACAATCTGTTGCACTTTCTTCAATAGAATCAAAGTATCGAGCAATGGTAAATGCAAGTCAAGAAGACTTATGGCTTCGACAGATTCTTTTAGAGTTTGGATTCCAGGAGCAACATCCGACCAGTCGTTGGTGCAACAATCAAATTACCATCAAGCTCACCAAAGACCTAGTTCAACATTAGTGCAAAAAACACATCGAGCTACGCATGCACTTCATCAGAAATCTCATTCATGATCAAGTTATTGAAGTTCTCTTTTTCCCTATAGAAGATCAAGTTGTAGAAATTTTCACAAAGTCTCTTACAGAAGAGAAGTTTTCCAAACTTTGATCTATGTTAGGAGTTCATGAAGTTGTCATCAAGGGGGGATAGGATCTAATGCCTCCTTCCTTCTCCTATTGTGTCACTATTGTAAATCCTTCAATAATAAACCGAGTTGTTCTTAAGGGGGGATGTTAGGATATTTAAACACTTAGGAGTTAGTTAATATCTACTTGGTATAATGTGTCGTTAGGTAAAAGTGTGTTTATTAGAGTGTTTCTTTAGTATGCATTAGTATGGATTTGTAGTTAGGAAATACGATGGTCACAATATCTTCCTGACATAGAGTGATTCGATGATTCATATTCTCCTCTATCTTAAATACCATTGATTTGTGGCTTAACACCCAATTGGTCCATGATCTCTATTTAAAGAGCATGGGGGGTCATTTGTCGATGATCGATTGTGAGAAACTCTCTTGTAAAATATCTCTATAATGTTTTTATTTTTCATTAATAAACTTCTCCAAGTGGTTGCATTGGTTGGGGTCGCGGAGGTTTCCCTGTAGGGATTTTACCGCATTAAAACATCGGTGTGTTGATCTTTGATCTGGTTGTGTGAGTGGTTACTGAAGGTGTTTGTCCTCTGTTGGAATACCTATGTTGTTAAGCATATTCATAGTTTATTTCCAATATCATGAGGACTCCTCACCATAAGAACAATATCATATCATCAACATAAAGAAGAAGATTGATGGCTATACTAGTGAAAGTAGGGCCAACACAACCTGCTTCTTCTTCTTCTTTTTTTTTTTTTTACTGGGGGAATTAGCAACTCGCGGTTCTCGTACTCGCATGACACGGGGTTGATCCCCAGGTGGCTACCACTATAACCCCAGGTGAAACCAACCAGCCCGCAAGAATGGTGCACGAGTAATTCTGAGTGATAATCGAACATGAGACTTCATTTACAAATTTCCTTCCATTTACACGGCACTTGCCAATCCATCTACACCCATGCGGGCCACAGCCTGCTTCTTTTAAACAATCTTCTGACTTGTCATTTTATATGAAAAAAAGGGTAGGAGACAAGGGACAACCTTGATTGACTCCAATATTGCAATTAATTTCTTTCAACTAGCCCTCAATGTTCTTAAAATTGGAAATAACCTTCTCATACAACCTTATTGCAATAGTCCTCAACTCGAAAGGCAATTTTATATCTTCCAACCTATCCCAATTTTTTTTCATGGGAACCATGTCAAATAATTTTCTAAAGTCAACAAAAAAACATAAAATATTGGTTTTATTATTGTGGAACTCCTCTGTATTGATCCTAAAGGTAACAAGATGGTCCATAGTTGAATGATTTCTGCTAAATATGTCATGGCCTTTAGCTCTTTTACTGTGACTTTCTAGCCATAGGCTAATATTCTTTTCCAAAATAATTCTGTATAGCTTGGCTAAAATTGGGCTAATCATAATGGTCCTATAATTAGAGGTATTGTTTCTATCCCCATTTTAAAAATAGGAACAATGAGCTTTTGCATCCAGGGTTTAGGGAAACCATGTTTTTTTCTAAATTGAAGAGCTTGTGTACGTGAGGGATGAGGATAGGCCCTCCAATTTTAAAAATTTCATCTTGGTAGCCTTCAATGCACTTAGTTGTCCCATTTCCAAGTTGCTTAACCCCAAATTCTATATAATCCAAAGAAAAAAATCCATCCTCTATAGGGATAATAGGAATGGTGTCCATGGCATTAGGGAATTCGTAAATACTTTTAAGGTAGGAATTCCAGTCCCTTAAGGGAATCATATTATTTTCTTTAGTATTATGGATTAGAATTTACCTCCAAAAGATTTATACATTATATTGCGAGATGATATTAATATAAATCATTAGAACTATAAATATTCCTAAGGATATAGCATTGTAACAATATAACCTTAAATGTTCAATCACAAATATAACTTTTAGGAATATATATAAAAAAATATATATATCTGTACAATTTCTTTCTTGAGTTGTGCAAGCAGCACAGGAAGATAGGGCCAACAGTTCTGGCCAATTTCTAGAATCGCATATTGTTCCACTCCGCAGATGAAACCCTTAAATGTTCAACCAAATATAACTTTTAGGAATATATTAAAAAAGGTATATTTCTTTGTACATTTATTCTCTGAGTTGTGCAAGAAGCACATGAAGATAAGGCCAACCTATTTCTGGAATGCACATGCGGTTCCACTCCGCAGATGAAATCGTTACCACATAAAACATTACTGAGATGACGCTCCACGCAGTAAGCAGATGTGCCATCAGTTTGTGGGAATCTATAAAAGGGGTCCACTCATCCTACCAATACTAGTAAAATCTTAAAATAGAGGCAAAAAAACCCTAAATGGTAAGTAAAAACCTAGGAATAATCAGACAAGCCATTATTATGTTAATCACTTTAATCATATTTTTTAATGACAAAGGTACATGTTTTCTTATGCAAGGAAGTTAATGGTTATATGGAGATAAACCACCAAAATACATGGCAGACTGGGCAGATAAGAGCTTCGTTTCTACAGGTTCATGACGACCATAAGGTGATCCTGTCAACTTGGTGACGAGCCTTTGAACAATAATAACAAGGTTTGGGTCTTAGGAAGGATCAGTACTGGCTAGGGTCCAGTTTTTTATACTTAGAGCATGTAGAATGGGATATAACTGTATATGGATGGAGGGAAGGAGGACCTACCAAGTGTTTTTTAGCGACCATACATTAAAAATGGAATATGAATTCAAAGATATGATGAGCCCGAAAGACGAGGAGATCTGGAAACATTCCAGGATATTTGTCTTGGATGAGGAGATGAGGAATGGGTTAGGTAGTGTCAGGAGGATGAAGTTAGTTGGGGGAACCACTTATGACAAGAAAACAATTAGGTGGGAGACAACTCTTGGAATTAGAGTAGGAATTAAAAACATGACCCAAGAAGGCACCCTCATCGATGGTCCCCATGATAGAGCGGGTGTCCAAATATAGGATGAGTCCCCATGTTGTGATAGAGGAGAAACAGTTCGACCTACAATTGAAAGAATCTCCCTTCTGGCTTCAAACACTGGACAAGATTCACATGGAGGAGTTCTACTTGGATTGATTAGTAAATAAACCGAAGAAACCTAGGGGGAGATCAAGATTTTTCCTAGGGAATATACATACAAAACCATTGTTAGCTTTGGGAAGGCATCGAGGGTGAGTGGGGGATTCGGGGTAGAAAACAACTGTGGAAACCAAGGAAAGCCAAGGGGGAAATGGTTCTTGGTGTTGATGTAGGCCTGGAGGAAGGCTGCAGTTTGCCTCTGTGTGCATTACTAGGTAGGTTATCATACAGAGCATTGGGTGGTCATGACCTATTAACTTGGGTGGAAAACACATGGAACCCACTTCTTGCATATGTGCCAGAGATGGTCTCACTTACCAAGGGATGGTTCTGTTTCAAATTTAGAACCCTAGAAAACTATGAAGATATTGTAGGGAACCCAGATTGTGAATGGAGGTAGTCTGATGTTAAAACGATGGTGTGTGGCATTTAATCTAGTGACACAATACTTCCATTAAAGGCATATTTGGTTGCTTTTACTGAGATTACCACTCTAGTTTTGGAATGCTAGGGAATTCATGGAAATAGGGAATGAACCGGGGAGGTTCATTTTTATGGAGGATAAAATTTTACTAGGAGGTGACCGGTGAATGGGGAGAATCTTGGTAGAAATGGATGTGCACAACGGGATTTTAGAAGGGATTTATATAGAATGGAGGGGGAAGACTTATGGTAAAAAACTGGACTACTTGTGAATTCCTTTCCGATGCACCGTTTGTAGAAGGACGAGGAATCTACGAAAGGATTGTCTAGGGATAATATCATAGGAAGAATAATAATATAATATGCTCAGGAAATCAACCATTGGCTATCTAGGGGAAGATCCATCTTGGAGAGAAGGAGGATCTACCTTAGAGGAGGGAACATCAATCCTCACTTTGGAGGACAATTCTTTGAGTAAGTTGAAATTCCTCTGTCCCCCCTTCTTCTCCATGCTAACCACTTAGGAGATCGTTCAACTCAATATATTGACTCCCACTTCCACCAAGACCCCTTTGGTTACACCAGGGAGACTAGCTCGAGACCTATAAAAATAAGTCATTGTAGAGGGTGTTGTTGAGAGCTCGGATTTGGAAGCCCCATAACAACTATTAACACGTCTAGAATGCGGTTAGGATGTGGCCACTATACCAACAATACAAAAATTGGGTAGTATTTCGCAGATGAGTAAGGAGAGGGTTGTTGGCAAGATCTCGGGCATCAATACACTGGTGGGGAGGGAGAGATAAGTTGGGGAGATCTCCCTAGAAGAGGTATTGGAGACCTTGGTCCTTAACTATCGGGACATGGTAAGTAAGAAACCACTGGACTTTTTCAAAGGGAGTAGATTGGTAAAAGGCGGGAAGGGAGAAAATTCAGGAAGGGGGGTTGGGCTTGAGACGAGGAGCCTCAGAAGAGATACTAAGAAGGAATTATGGAAAGGGGGCCTTGGATTGGATGTCTCGCCTATAAAAATGAGAAGTGCGTGTAGGATAGTTGGGGGAAGTAGAGTGGATTTGGACTCACAAGGTAACACCAACACTGAACAAAGGGCTCTTAGAGGACTCAAAGATCTATCCAGAGCCATATACCGATTCTCCTTTCTTTAAACATAAGGGGAGAGGGAGGGGCTCCTAAAAGTGAAACCCTTAAAAGATTGATAACATGTATCAAACATGATATTATTATGTTAAAAGAAACTATGGTGGAAGGAAAAAAGTGAGGGCCTTAGTTTCCAAATTCTTACCTAATTGGCACTGCTACACAACATATTCATTGGGGCAGCTAGGGGGCTTATGCATGTCATGGAATCTAGCCAAGATGGTTTTCCAACCATCCTTCTTTTGTGCAGGTATTTTACTGGAGGGAAACATATTATAAGGAAACATATCGATTTCCTTGTTTAATTGTTATGGTCCTTGTATTAATAGGAAAGATTTCTAGGAAGTGGTGGCAGCCAATGGTTTGTTAGATCACAAAAATCTCATTTTTGTAGGTGATATAAGATTTACAATTTTCGTTGGTGAAGTTTGGGGACAAAAAGAAATACTATACCCTTTAGTTGATCACTTCAAAGGATTGTTTTAGGATCCGAGCTTGATCGATATTGCTCCACTTGCAAACACTCCAACTTGGAGCAATGGGAGAAATGGTGAGGACCGCATTGCCAAACGAATGGATAGGGTATATATGTCATAAGACTTGGTTTAATCTTTAGGTAGGTACATATCCTGGACTATGTACCCTTTCTTCTCTGATCATGCCCTAATAGAATTGTAGATTGAGGATGGATAGAGGTTGATTCTCTAGCCATTCAAACTCAACCCCATCTGTCTATAAGAGGAAGGTTTGAGTGAAATAGTTAGCTCAGTGTGGAGGAACAAGGAGTTCAATACTGAACCCTCTGTAATGAGAATATTGGTTGGTAAATTGAAAGAACTAAAACAAAAAGTGACAAGATGGGAGAAACTAAAAAAGAAGTAGAGGTCCATAGAATTATTTACTATAGAGGAGGCTCTTGAGAATTTATACATATTAAGTAATAGTGGGAGGGCCAATATGGACACAGATAAAAATATAAAAGAGATAGAAAGGAAAAGACTAAAATATCTACTTGATGAGGAAGAAAACTGGAGACAAAGAGCAGGGTCATTTGGCTTTGGAAAGGTGACCATAACACAAAAATTTTCCATATATTTTCCAGCTATAGGAAAAATAAAATAAAAAATTGGGAAATGAAGGATGGCCAAGGAAATTGTCACAAGGGACAAGAAAAAATTGGAGCTGAAGCGGTGCGCTATTTCAAATCCTTTATGATGACATGGGACAAAACACAATTGTGGAGTAGGTGAAAGTAGTTCAATATTACCCTTGTTACTTTACAATGAGTGAAGTACATGATCTCAAAAAACCCAATACGGTAGAAGAAATCAAACTTATGTTGCAGAGCTTCGCTAAGGAAAAGAGTCAAGGACCAGATGGATGGATGGTGGAATTCTTCCTCAAATACTTCGAGATATTAGAGGAAGACTTACATGAATTTTTTGAGGAGTCAAGAATATTGGGCTCGATGGTAATATCATTAAATTCGACTTTCATTTCTTTAATTCCAAAGGTAGATAAACCATTAAAATTTGGATAATTCATGCCGATTTCTCTTTGCAACCTAGATTACAAGGTGTTTTCAAAACTTATTGGGTTACGTATGAAGTCAATTCTATCAAAATTTTTATCACTCGAACAATTTGGATTCTTAAAGGGTAGGCAAATTCTAGATGCATTTGGGGTAGAAAAAAAATTCTTACATAGTATCAAAACTAAAAAGTTTAAATCTGTGGTTCTAAAATTGGACTTATAGAAATCATATGATTGTGTTAGATAGGAATTTCTCAGGATAATACTTCTAAAGGCATGGATTGGATTGAAGTCCACTAATTGGATAATGATTTGTGTAACAACACCAAACTTTGAGGTGTTGGTTAATGGAGGACCTACCCCTTTTTAAAAAAGAAAACGATAGCTGAGGTAGGGATGCCCATTATCTCCATTACTATTTATCTTAGTGATGGAGGGCCTAAGCTTAATGCTTAAGAAAGGACTCTTCAAAGGGAATATTTCTGGTATAAAGATCTTGAGATTCATCAAAAAGTTTATGTTATTGTTTGTGGATGATATTTTGATTATGAATATGGCAAGGGCATCCATCTAGGAGTAGATAGCTTCCATTATGTCTACCTTCTATTGAGTTTCGTGGTTGGAAATTAATACATCAAAATCCTTGTTGCATTTTTCAGGCCTAGAAGGTACAAAATTAAACTTTTACAATGCTTTATTTCCCTTTAACTTTTATGGTTTGGACGTAGGCATCAAGTACTTGGGTTTTTTCCTTAATCCTACCAACTATAGGGTAGAGGATTGGGGTTGGTTGTTGTAAAAATTTGAAAAAAGGATTGGACATTGGTCCTATCGTTGGATGAAAATGGGAGGGAGGCATGTTCTGGTGAAATCGGTACTTGAAAACCTATCGGTTTACTGGTTGGTGATGACTAATGTGCCATACACAATATTAAACATGATCAGGAAACTGATGTACATATTTTTATGGTCCAGATGCAGAGAGATAGAGTGCATACACTTATACAATTGGGAGTTATTATCCAAGCCCAAAGCTTATGGAGGTTTGGGATTTAAACATATGATATGGTTTGACAAAGCATTGGAAGCAAACACTTTATGGCATTGTCTCTTCAAATATGGACTATGGCACATGGTTTTATTGGGTAAGTACTTACACTCTCACTCAGTGATCTCTTAGTTGATACATCCTTTGGTTTTCACTTCAAAAGTCTCCAGTACTTGGAGGTGTCTTCACAAAGATCTATCAGTGGTGAAACATTGGACCGCATGGAGGCTAGGAATTGGGATGTTAGTATGCTTGGGAGAATATGTCATTCAGGGTCTAGGAAATAAATCTTACCTCACAAACAACCTTATCAATTCCTTAAGGAAGAAAGGATATCATCTCCTATTTTAGGCTATTAAAAGGAGTTGGCAAAGTCCTTCTACATTTAAGTGGAAAGTGGCCAGGGAGTTGGGATTAGGCAGCCAAGAGGCTGAGGAATTGGATGCTTTTAGCAAAGCATTGACACAAGACAGAATTTTCCTCTCGGATTCCCTGGACGATATGGTTTAGATAGGTAAATCATCCATGGTTATTATGACTATAAAAAAATCATATGGTGTTATTGTAGCAAATATATCTACAAGAAGATTCAATTGGTGGAACAACTCGATGTGGAAATGGAACATGACTCTTAAACTCAAACTTTTCTTGGTTGTTGATGGAGGACAAGATCCTCACCTAGGATATTCTACAAAGAATAGGGTGGTAGGGTCCAAGCATTTGTGCCATGCGCAAGAAAGATATTGACACATCCCAACATTTGATGTTATGTTTCCCCTTTGCACAACAAGTTTAGACTAGTTTGGACTAGAACATTTACAGTCTTCAAGATCAATGTTGGGTGGAAAAGAGAGAACATACATAAGTTATTTAATGATTGGAGGTTCAAGCACACTAAGTGTCTCAATCTTACTTCTATTATTTGTTGGAACATTTGGATGGAAAGGAACAAAGCACTGTTCGAGGAAGGCCAACCTTCCATTGATGGGGTGTTACATAGGATCCTAGGATGGGTTAGGGACAAAAAGAAGATGATACAACCCTTACTAAAGATAAAATAACCTCCTTTGATTTAAAAAATAAGAGTTACAACTTGGTTTGATGGGGTTGCATAGAGAAATGGTTAGTGTAGTGGCATTGGTGGAATAATTAAGGAAAACAATCACACTAGCTACAAGTGGTGGCTCAATTGTGGACCAGGCACAAAAAATAGACATGAACTCCTTGGATTCTAGGCCTTGTTGTCCCTAGCTATGTGGTTACACATCCTCAATCCACATGTCACAGGGGATTCAAATTTAATTATTGATTAGATGAATAAGAACAATGAGCTACATGTGTTGGGTTAAAAATACTAGAAAGAGAGGATATTGACACTTACACATGCTTTCTTATATCTTGTCTTCATACATTATTACAAGGAATTCTACTAGGAAGTAGATGTTCTATCGAAACAAGCTCTTGCCTTACAGAAAGTGACTTTGAAATTCACTCAGTTGGAAGATGGTCAAGCTAGCCCAACACACTTCTTCTGGATTTACTCACTGATCTCAAGCTATCTTGTTCATCGCTAATACTTGTTGGGTTTTGATTGGTTCTGGACGTTTCTCCTCTTACTTGGCCGAGTCTGTAGGAAGTTTTTTTTTTTGTTTTCATTAGATCTAATGGACTGATAAGGGAGATGTCCCTCAGTCTGTTGTTTTTATTTACCAGCTCTGCGTAGTTTCCTGGGTGTCTTTGCTTGTTTCGTGGATCTCCTTTTTTTCTTGAGCCAACACATTATCAGTGGAGTCGACTGTAAATTTTTGGTTTTCCCTAGAGTTGGAATCTGTTTATATTATTAATATAAATGTGCAATTTCTATGTGGAAAAAAAAGGAAGTTAATGGTTAAAATCATAGCCCTTCATTTATTATGATGATCAAGAATATTTTGAACATATGAAATATAGTCCATTAAAAGACCATCTATAATTTAAATCCCATTAAATGTCGCCATTTCCAATAGGTGTACACCTATCAACATAATTATCCAAGGAAGTAGAGTATGTATATTATATTAGATTTCTCCTTCATTAAGTTTTAGTTGAAATGTATATATATATATATATAAATTAATTAAGAAGAGTTATTCCATGTTTTTGGCCCTTGACCAAGTTTTGAGGAAATATTGGTTGTGTTTGACCATTTTTGGGACTTCGATAGGATGGTAGAAGATGGAGCGCCCAGGTAGAGTGGAGATCACAGGATCCCAGCCACTTTGTGGGCTTGTAGACCCAACAAAGGGTTTACTAGGGTTTCTGTAATGGGTTATGGAATGTCGACCCATGGGTTTATCCATATTTAGACCCTTTTGTAAATGTATAAATAAGAAGTAGCTAAGCAATGTAAGAAGTAGTGTTAGCTATGTCCACAAAATGTTTGGATTAGTGCAAGAGATTGGAAGTTGCATTGTGCAATCTGGCTATGTAAAGTAAGGCTTTGTGCTATTAAGGAATTGGCTCTGTGCCTTGACCTAGTCTAAGGAAGGTGGATCTAGTGCGTTGTGCGTAGATCACCTGTCCATTGCAAAGTTATGATTTGTGGCTTTGTGCACATGAGAATATGAATGTAAGAATATCAAAGACTATTAAAGAAGAAGAAGAAGTTGGTGGATGTAGCCCCACACTGGGGTGAACCACGTATATCTCGTGTCTTGATGTTCTTTGTGAGATGTTGCTTATGTGATTTATTCTTAGTGTTTTTATAATGAATGAATCTAATGTTGTATCTTAGTGCTTAATAATGTTAAAGATGAATGAATGCTAGCTATGAGTCAATGCTATGTGATAAGATATTTTAAGGGCTTGATCTTGATTATTACTGTGTTGTTTTGTACTTAGGGTTTGATCTGAGATGTGAATACGACTCATGAACTAATGCATATTGTTGGCTAAGTGCTCTGTTAATCGTTATAATCACAAATCTGTGTCCCAGCTTGGTTGTAGACACCTGAGTAATGCAACCCCCCTTGCCTCTACCTAGGGTGAGACTTCATCTGCTTCGCAGGTGTTGCTGAAAGGGATGGTAGTTAGGGTTTTGTTGGTGTTTTGTTGAAGCGTTGAACCCAGTGTGTGCCCCCGTGCCAAAAAATGTTTTCATTGATGGGACTCAAGGCTTCAACAGTGCACCAAAAAAACCCTAACTACTGTCCCTTTTAGCAACACCTGTTAAGCAGATGAAGTCTCACCCGAGGTAGAGGCAGGGGGGGTTGTAGGACTCAGGTGTCTACAACCAATATGGGACATAGATATGTGATTATAACACTTAATAGAGAAATTATCCAACAATATATATTAGCAAATATCATTGACTTAGATCTAACATTCATTCATCTTTAACATTATTAAGCTCTAAACTACAACATTAGATTCATTCATTATAACAACACTAAACATAAATAAAATAAGCAACATCGCACAAATCATATCAAGACATAGGATATACGTGGTTCTCCCCAGTTTGGGGCTACATCCACCAACTTCTTCTTCTTCTTTATTAGTCTTCAATACTCTTACATTCATCTGCTCCTATGCACAAAGCCACATAGCCTAACTCTGTAGTGGACAGGTGATTTGCACACAACGCACTAGATCCACCTTCCCAAGACCAAGTCAAGGCACATATCCAACTCCTTAATATCACAAAGCCTTACTTTACACAACCAGATTGCACAATGTAACTTCCAATCTCTTGCACTAAGACAAACATATTGTGCACATAGCTAACACTACTTCTTACATCGCTTAGCTACTTCTTATTTATACATTTACAAAAAGGTATAAACATGGATAAACCCATGGGATGAAATCCCATAACCCATTACATAAACCCCAGTAAACCCTTTGTTGAGTCCACAAGCCCACAAAGTGGGTGGGATCCCGCGATCTCCACTCTGCCTGGGCACTCCATTTTCGACCAGCATATCGAAGTCCCAAAAGTGGTCAAACATGACCAATATTTCCTCAAAACTTGGTCAAGGGCCAACAGGCCCCCAACACTCACATGTGACTCAGATCCGAGCAACACTGCTTCAAAGGCTTCAAGATTAGCTCGAGCTACCTCGACTTGTTTCTTCACCAGAGCCTCCTGCTCGATGAACTCTTGAATTAGTTTCTTTGTAAAAAGACCTTCCAGTCATTGTTCCACAGTCATAACCACTTGTTCCAGCTACAATCCTTGTCCTTCTATTTCTTCAAAAAGTGTGCAGGATTCATCTTGCATTGGCTGGAGTCTCTGTGTAACCTCCATGACTTTGCTCTGGATGGAAGTAAGTTGTTGCTAGACTGTGTGTTGTTCCTATGATATTTTCATCCTCTCTACTGGAGTGAGAAACTTCATTAGCGCCTGGATGGTCGATGCCTACTTTTTCACCTCTTGGAGTTGTGTTTCTAGTTTCTTAAGCTCCAGATCTTCTGTGAGGTGTTCGTAGGTATGTGCACTATGATCAGTCAATTTCTTACATTCTAAGGCAAGTGCCCTGATCCTTCCAATTGCTCTTCAACAGTTGAGACTTCATCTGCTTCATAGGTGTTGCTGAAAGGGTAGGTAGTTAGGGTTTTGTTGGTGCGTTGTTGAAGCGTTGAACCCCGGGTCTACCCCTGTACCAACACATGTATATGTATAATGTAACGTATTAGAATATGGTGTAAAATGATAAAAACAAATTTTTTATGATTAAGAAAAAATGTTCTTTTAATAATTAAGAAGTTACTTAGTCCTCATGGTGTAGAGAAGTCGGTGAGGGAGTGCACTGTTAAGGCACTCCGTAAGTGAAGTCACTGGTTTGAAACCTCTGGGGAAACCTCAAATCTATCCATGTTAGGTCCATGTCGGGTGTGATCCCTGGGTGATTTTGATGTCTTACATGCCCCTGGGTCGTGGAATCTCCTCCACAGGCCAATTCGGCAAGTCAGGGATATTTATCTAACAAAAAGAAAATTAAGAAGTTACTTTAATACTTAAATGAAAAAGTTTCTTGAAACAAATTTGTGTAATTATAAATAACAACTAGATCTTATGTGCCATTAGGTTTGCATTTTTTATTTATTTTTAATTATATATATTTTAAAAAATCAATAAAGTTATTCAATCCCTTAA
>ML777553.1:323390-338554 GCA_009831015.1 Picea engelmannii | reverse complement strand
AGAGAGAGAGAGAGAGAGAGAGAGAGAGAGAGAGCTCTATAAGTGTGTAGTTTCATCGTAGATGAATATGTGGATCATATTTAAAAATCTCATTGAAAATAAAGATAATAGTAGGGAGATGGAAAAAATGAGTGTATTTTGGTTTATGCAGTGTCAACCACTAGCTTTATCATTCTAAAGCTAATCCAAGCCACAAGCAAATTCATTCAACATGTGGAGGAAAAAAAACAATCTTGTCTATTTTTTTTAAATTCACAAGAAAGGGCATGTGTTGCACATGCAGACATTAATTATGCATGCTCATTATTTTTGCATAAAATAGAAACCAGGTAAAACTCCCTCACCTTGGCATGTTTCAAAGAAAATATTTAGCACTAAAACCTTCTTTTACGGGTAGTTATCATAGTTTAAACCGCTAGATCCATTCCCTTTATGAAAAACCACCCAATGCCACCTATAATACCACTCAAAGGTGAAAGACCCCATAGAGGGGGCATCTGTCATGGTTCTAGGCCTTGTTCACAATGTTTGAGGCTTAGAAGGTACATTTTCTAGCACAAGGCCCTTGTTTTCCTTTTTGGCCATCATTTATGTGCCTAAACCCATCACTCTTGACCAAAACCATTTAATGGCAGCCATACCCAACTTAGAGGCCAAAGAACCCATGGAAAGGTCCTATATAGTGTTTTAATGCATCTATCATGACACTTGAACCTAAGAATATTTATTAAATTCCCNGCCTAAACCCATCACTCTTGACCAAAACCATTTAATGGCAGCCATACCCAACTTAGAGGCCAAAGAACCCATGGAAAGGTCCTATATAGTGTTTTAATGCATCTATCATGACACTTGAACCTAAGAATATTTATTAAATTCCCAATGCTCTTATTTTCCTTCCATGAATATTTATTAAATTCCCAATGCCCTTATTGTCCTTCCCTCAGTAAACCACTCAAAAATGAAAGATTCGCAAGAGAATGAATGATTTTTGGCTTGTAGGTGTTTTTCATAGTGATTAAGACTAAGAATCATCATTTAGGGAATAAGTCCCTTGTTGTCATCCCTTGACCTTCGTTAAACATTGAGACACATTCTTGGTTCACAACTAACCTAGTCATGGTACTCATAGGACCCTTGGAAAAAATTAATAACCAATAGAGTTTTGATTTGCTAGTTCAAGGAACTGTCCATGGCTCTTGATATTGAGAAGAACATTTTAGGGCCATATGATCTTGCATCCCTCCCATGATTATGGTTAAGGAATCAAGACCCATCCATGATGCCCAAGGCCTCATAATGGTGCCCATATTCAACTCATATGCCAAAGACTCCCTAGAGAGGGCTCATGTTGTGGTTTCTAGGTGTTTTTCATGGTGGTTCAACTCAATAGGTTTAGTTATTGAAAAAAATCAATATTTCCCTTGGCCATGTTTATATGTCTTTTAAAACATTTCTAGACCACAAAAATATTCATGGTGCTTATATCCCACTTGAATGCTAATGACCCTCTACAAAGTGTTTAAGCATTAGTTTAAGGACTTGTTCAAGGATTTTGATCCTGGGAATCTTCAATATGATCCTTAATAATATTGAGGGCTCGTGTCATAGTTTCTCAGTGTTATTCATGGTGCTAGAGATCAATAATATTCAATTAGGGTTTAACACCCTTGTCCCCCCCCCCCTTGACCATGTTTAGACATCAAGACCCATAAATGTACAAAAGTTACTCATCGAACCTATATCCCACTAGATGGCCTACAACGAAACTCTACAAAGGTCTCACATGTTGGTTAACGGGATTATTCAAGACTCTTAAGCCTAAGAAGATTCAACAATATATCGATGTCCTTGTTTTCCATCCTTGACTATGGTCAAGGCCTTGCAATCCATCCTTGGTGTGAAAAACCTCCTAATTGAATCCATATCCAACTATAATTCCAAATACCCCTTATATATACCTCTATCATGCCAAAGACAGCCTACAATAGTCTCGTGTGGTGGTTTGAGGATGTAATCAATGCTATAGATTGAGAAGCTTCATGGGTTGTAGGTGTTTTTCATGGTGCTTGAGCCCAAGAATATTTGTTTAGGGAATAATCCCCTTATTGTCGTCCCTTAACTTTGGTTATACCTTGAGACACACTCTTGGTCTGTGACTAACCAAGTCATGGTACCTATATCCCCCTTAAAGGTGAATGATATCCAATAGTGGTCCTATGTGGTGGTTTGAGAGCTTGTCCATGGTGATTGAGCCTGGGAATCAATGTTTAGGGGTGACGAATCTTTATTCCCTCCCTTTGATATGTTTAAGGACCTGAGACCCATCCATGATGCCCAAGACTTCATAATGGCATCGACTGTATTCAAATTAGATGCCAAAGTCTCCTTCAAGAGGGGTTTTGTCATAGTTTATAGGTGTTGTTCATGGTGTTTGAGATTGAGAAGTTCCAATTAGATATTAAGGTTGTTGTTTTTCCCTAACCATTTTTATTCCTTGACACACATTTCTAGTCGATAAAACCTATTCATGGTGCCTATATCCCACTTAGAGGCCAATACTCCTTAGAAAGTGTAGCATATTTGGATTCCTTCCTTAGCCATCCAAAACTACCAACAAGATTTCATAGAATCATTAACCATATTTGAAGATATACTTAACCTCTAACAATAATACAATACATAATTCATATGCAAATATAAAATATTAGTGGACATAACATTGCATATTTTGAAGTCCTTCATTACCAATTAAACTCAATGTATTAGAAAAACATAAAACAATTCCATATTGAGATAACCATGAATGATTGTCTACAATTAATGTCATTTCCACCAAACTAGTTAATGAGGAGTGATTTTCCACCCCACCCAATTGTAGGAATCATCTATCGTTTCCACCCTCAAGCCAAACCATGATACCACTAGGGAAAATCAATCTCTTATAGGGCTCTAAACTCACTCATCCCAACCCATTAATCTTATGAAAATATACTTAATACAAATATATCTATACCCTCATCCACCCATAGTACAAGAAATCACACTCTTTCCCATTTCCCCATACAACACAAGGAAGATATACTATTTCTCTTCTCAACAATCCCTTAGATTACTCTTCCCTTCCAATGCTCTTTAATGCGTGTAGAAAGAGTCCAACCTATTGTCTTCCTTTTCCTAATAACATAGGGAAAAAAATACTTGGCCTCAATATATTCAATGAGTATAAATAATAGGGTTTCAAGTATGAAGGTGTTCCCTCATCTACTTTGGACATTCCAACCATGGTTTCTCTCTCCAATCATCCCATTTTCTTCCACATTTTAGCATCAATTTTTTCCCTTGACTTTTAGAGATCGTATTGGCCACAAGTTCCTAGAAATATATTTCCATATTAGTCATAAGTGGCATAATAACCAAAGGAAAACATCCCCATAACATGGGATCCTATCTCCTCTCCACCCCCATGAATAATTGCCTAATAGAATGATGATAAGATGCACAAAAAAGACAACACAAAACCTTTTCTTCATGAGATCTACTCTATTCCCAAGGATATGACACTTGTACTTAGTACATTCAAAACATTCAAAGGTTGATGGGACAACTTGTAAGAAAGAATAACCCACCTGACCCCCTATCAAAAGCAATAACAATGTTCCCTATTAGTCCCTTCCTAGAGTCTTATCCCCCTTTCCATTTTTAGTGGAGTTTATCCCCCCCTACTGTTTTACATGGTTGGTCTGTAGTAGTGGTGTGTTTTCACTAATAATATGATTTTTTACATACAATAATAGGCTCACTAGCCTTTATCATCTAGGCTCTCCATCGTAATAATCACATAAGCCTTCTGGCCTATAAAAACCTGGCTCACCAGCCTATATGTTCATTTACATTTATATGTACAGTTGGGGTTCGACCTAGGGGTATTAAATTCCTCTCCCCCTTATTTATGCATTGTCCTCAATCTGGTATATACACACATACAATCAAAATTTTAATGAAAAAAGAATAGAATGAGAAAGATAAACACTCATTGTGACTTTGCGTAAACTATAACTAAGGAAGAAAACATAGTGTGAGCAAGTGATTCAGAGGTATCCCATTACAATTTAGAGAACCCTTTTAAAAAATAATAAAAATGGTGCCACCAAAGATTGGATATCCCATTCGGGTTGCAAGGAAAATGAGAAGTGTTGTGAGGACTGGATAGAGCATAAAAACCGATAGGGAAAATTTGAATCAACCGGTAGGAGTAGTGGATGTGGATGCAATTCCATCTCCAATCATTGAACCAATAATTTCCACTATTATAGAAGAGCATGATCCGATGACAGAGGAAATGGATATTGACACAAGGGGTGAAACAAAAAACCCTAGCATAGAGAAAAACCCCATGCAACAAATTGGATTAGATGCATCACAACAACATGTATAGTCAAATGAGGAAGATGATGAACGTACATAGTCTGAAGAAGTACAACACCGTGTAGCAAATCCAACGTAGTAGTCAAAGGAACAAGTGCAGGTTGAGGAAATTATGAACCAAAAAATCTCAGTCACAGAGGAATATGAGGAAGAGAATCCAATGGAAGTGACAAGGACATCAACAAGAAAGAAGAATACTAGGGAAAAATGTGTTGTGCTAAGAACACTGAGGAAGCAGAAGGAACTAACACTATCACTACCACAGATACTTGAAGGAGTCAAAGTAGTTGGTGACATTTTAGGGTATGTTAACAAACTGAAGTATGTTGATCATGATGTGGCAGACATGGGGAATTTCCTTAAGTTTGCATAGTAAGTGTACCTTGAGAGTAAAGGAGAGGGTCCATTAGGGGATCCCATTCTGGAGATGAAACAATTGGTTACATGGTTATACAACACATAGATCATGAACCTATTGGATATTACTCACTTTCGGAGAGGAAAAGATGTAAATGCATGTGTCAAACAACTATTGGCACTCATACATGGACTTAATTGTGGACTTAATTTCATAAATCATAGGTTTACCAATAGATGGAGAAAAACTAGAGTAGTACATGGATGATAAAACCAAAGAAAAACCTTGGAAGATGAGATAAAGAATAAATATGGGACTGATAGAGGATCCATGGGAATGGTTATTAGACAAATAAATGAACCAACAATGAAGTTCACAACAAAACTGATGTCATGTAAAGGTTTTAGGAAATTTCGCAAAAAGGAAGTCGTTGCAGGAGTAATAGAAGCAGTCGTGTAGTGCACAAAGGGGAGTCTACTTAGTTGGGCTCCATATCTCCTAAATGTGTTCTTAGAGGATTGCAAGGATGCACAATATTTAGGTTCATAATTTCACTTCTCATGGGTAATTATATTGATAGCCCTTGTTGGATGAGGAGAATCAAAATACAATGGATTTTACCAAGGGCTAGGGAAATGTCGTGCAACAAAATACACAATATTATGGAATAATTCAGATCTGAAGAAAAGGAAGGAAAATTCTAGTATGTTCTCCATGTTGTTTGATGAGATGTAGGAGAAGTTGGCTAATACATGGAGAATACCACTGGAAGTGGTGAGGAAGAACCAAGGAATAGCTAACTTTTAGGCTTCTAAACATAACATGTGGATCTAGGATAAGAGAGATCCTAAGAAGGAATGGATACAGTTGAGATATTGCATCATAGGGGAAGAAGTGAATTGGACCATGAAGGATTGGCCTAAAGAATGGAAGGTTCCAGTGATCCCAAAGAAGTTACCAAAATCCAAACAATAACTAGATTTTGGCCATTCAAAGTAGTCAACCATCCCAACAAAAAACACAAGGAAAGCAACAGAGCACACAAAAGAAACAGGGGGTGGCACAACCACTAGAAAGTCAAGGTAGAAAAACACTATCCTTGAGGATTCATCTCAAGAAAAATAGTGTGAAAAAAAATGAAATGGAGAAGCGCATAATGATATTGATATTCCTATGTCAGAGGAAACAAAATGAAGAAATCTCCCAGATTTGGAGATACCAATTTCAACTGATGTTGGCGTCAAAAGTCACTCCTGGATTTCTTGTAGGAGCAGAGCCCGACACCCATCAGTTTTATGTCATGATAGTTTTTAATGGATGATCATATGGGTAGAGACTCGGGGAAATATCATTCTAACTCAGGGACTGGGTCTGGCATGAAAGGAACAAAGGAGGTCTTGATCTAACTTCATTCAGTGGGTTGATTAAAATATGAGTAGGTGGAAGACTTGGCAAGAAAGGTGAACAAACAACTTTAGGCAACAGGCTTCCAGCGGTTTGCAGAGGAAAAACTCTGAATGCAAGATCTTCTTGGTTCAGGGTCTCAAGAAACTGAAAGGGGACTTGACTGGATCCTCCAATTCCAAGTCACTCAACGTTGGGAAAATCACAAGAACTGATTAGAAACAATGTAACTGCTACAGTGATCCAATCCAACATCATCCTATAACAGCTACAACTCGACTGGATCCTCCAATTCTGAGTTGTTCTAACACAGGGTAAACAGAGACGTGAAAGAAACTGACATTCATAAGGCAAGAAGTCTCAAAAGTCCATGCATAACCAGAATAACAGTGCTTCGTTAAAGCTTTACAACCGGGAGCTTTGCTCAACCATCGATCCCTACAAAAATGGTGAAAACGCCTACATATACTCAAAACAACAATGACAACAAAACCAAGACGTTGCATTAAACACATTGTGTCTGCATGGCTTCTGACAATCTGCAGCCGCAGTCTCTGAATGACCGTGCACCTATGGCAGACGCAATCGAACTCCTGACAGTTCCGTGGGCGAATCGACGTGCCCTTAATTTGTCATCGGACTTTCCCATTATGGTGGAGGCAATGTCTAACCACCACCAACTACTTCAATAACTGCTTCATTGGGATTGAGGATGGCCCGGCCAACTCAACACCTCTTCGACGTGGAAGACCGTTTGATTTGCCACCTGAATTAGCTGAACGACCTGATGAATAGGCGTGGAGGCCAATGTGAAGGATGGGGTGCATAACGGGAGTGGTGGCGCCAACACTATTATGGTGAGATATGAAGTGATGAGGTGTGAGAGGGGTTACAGGGGAAGACACATGGCGGAAGGAAATAAGCGAAAGGAGGGGGCGGGGCCAGGAGATGAGATATAATGGGCATGTTTCAGTGGGAGGCTGACGTGGAAGGGAGTGGGACACATGGTAGGTGGTGAGCGGATGATGAGATGGGAAAGGGACCACACAGACCAGAAGAGGGGAGATGGACAGATGTTGGAGGATGAGGAAGGGGATAAAGGGAGTGAGCCTCATCGCACGGCCAGGTGGAGAATAGATGGGAAGATGACATGACAGGGAGGGGGCCCCACGTTGATTAAATAACGAAAGAAAGAGGATGTCTGGATTGCCTGTGCGCCATTGATCTGGGCGCTCTTGATCACAGCCGTCGGAGAGATGCGTCCTCGATTCCAGACCCCCCCTTCCGCTTAAAGGTAGAAAGGCGGGGGGGGTCCGGAATCACCCTGCACGTCGTTGATCCGGGTGCTCCAATCATGNCCCCCCCCCCCCTCCGCTTAAAGGTAGAAAGGCAAGGGGGCTCCGGAATCCCATGTGCACCATTGATCTAGGCGCGCGAATCTCTGTCGTCCAAATTTGCTTGTTGCTTAATCACAATCGCACTTACGCCCTGAGATTATAGTAAATGGGTTTTTCGCACACTCCTTCGCATTCTAAGCCCCCTTACCATAAATTTCGCTAACATTAGGCTCCATGGGGGATAGAGTCATCCCTGTGATGCTCTAAGAACACTTTTGCATCTTCAATGCCTTTTTGTTGGGATATGGAGTCATTTATTAAGCTGAAAACAAAAACAATATTTACAAAAACAAAAAAGCCGATTGCGGCTCACAAAAAACATTTTTTCAAGAAATGCCCATTTACTGGGGCACTAAAAACTTCTTTGCCTTCCAGATCCTGCAACCTGTAAGTGTTGTTTGAAAATACTTGAAAGGCCCAAACCAGAGGGCATCAAATTTGTTGTGCTTGCCCCTGTCCTACCTGGGCGCATCCCATTTGAGCACCAGATCACCCTGCTCGATTTCTTTCTTTCTGCCCTTCCTGTCAAAATCCTACTTGATCTTCTATTGATGATCGTAGGCCCTGTTCATGACCTGTTCTCTAATCTGCTGCACTTCCACCATCTGATGAATCCTTCTGACCATATTGTCAGGCTCTCTTTCAAGGTCCTAGAGGAATTTTTCCACAGATAAGGTGAGCTAAGTAGGGAAAATGGCCTTTGTTCCGTAAACAAGTTGGAAGGGTGAGATGCCTAGGGACTTCTTTGTTGTCACTCGATCAGCCCATAGAGAAAATTTGAGCTTTGAATCACGGGCCCTTTTATTGTCTTCCATTAATTTCTTAATGAGCTTGATCAGACTTTTATTGGAAGACTCTGTCAGTCGATTTCCTTGAGGATAATAGGGAGTAGAGTGAATCAGTGAAATCTCAAACTGTTCACAGAACTTGACCAGAGGCTCAGACCTGAAAGGGGTGTCGTTGTCAGTGAAAATTTTGTTAGGACAACCAAATTTGGCTATGATATCTTCCGGGAAGATGATAATTACTTTGTGAGAAGTGCTCCTGGTGGGGACAACTTCTATCCATTTGGTGAAATAGTCTGTCGCAGTCAGGATCCATCTGTGCTGGCCACTTGAGGGAGGATGAATTTCTCCAATGAAGTCCAGTCCCCACTGCTGAAAGGGTGTTGAAACCACTACAGGATTTAATGGCAGAGATTTGAGCTACTGCTTTCCTGAGAACTTATGGCATTTGATGCAAGCTCTGATTTCTCTGCAGACATCAGGGAATAAAGTGGTCTAGTAATACCCATCTCGGAGGATCTTATGGGCTGTGGTATTCCAGAAATGATGACCCCCACAAAGGCCACTGTGGAAATCAAACATAACCTGCTGGGCTTCTTGTGGGTCCAGGCATCTTAAAAATACCCCTAGAGGGTCTTTCCAATACAAGGCTTGATCAATGAGGCAATATCTGACTGCCTTGAGCTTTAAAGCTCTCGCCTTGATCTTTTCCATTCCATCAGGAGGCCTTAATTCTTGCAGAAAATACAAGATATCCTTGTACCAGGCATATGCTGCTAGTGATAAAGCACTCTGGAAATGCTCGTTGGATGACTCAGCTGGCTCGTTGATGAAGTTAATTCCCAAGGATTTGCAATTGGATTTAGCCAGCAACTTGGCTAAACCTCGCCCCTTTATCAATTTGGTGGGCTAAACCTCCATATCAAACTCCAGGATCTTGGCAATCCATTTACCTCTTCTCTCGTCTATGTCAGGTTATACAAGGATGTCCTTCACAGAGGCAGAAGGAACGTACGCAGTGATATTTGAGTGCAAGACATAGACTCTGAAAACTTTGAGGGCTTTCACCAAGGCATAAGCTTGCTTCTCCATGCTCTCATATCGTAGTTCTGCATCTCTCAATGCCTTGCTAAAGAAGGCAATACATTTCTCTCGCCCTTGATCATTTTTCTGCAACAAGACTGTTGCTAATGTATCACAAAAAGCAAAATAAAAAATCAGGAAATCTTTAGAATAATCAGAACTGATTAGCACAGGTGCCTCAGTCAATGCCCTCTTTATTTGGACAAAAGATTCCTTGGGTTCAGTAGTCCATTTCACTTCATTTCCCTTCCTGAGCATGGTTGTGATGTGTTTCACCAACTCAGCAAAATTTGAGACAAATCTCCTCAGAAAATTTATCTTCTCCAAAAAGGCCTGAACTTCCTTCTTAGATCTGGGAAGTGATAGGGTTTGAAGTGATTCTACCCTGCTAGGGTCAATCTTTACTCCCTCTACTGACACTATATGGCCTAATAGCTTCCCTTCCTTCATAGAAAACAAAGATTTCTTGGGGTTTAAA
Organism: Picea engelmannii; assembly: GCA_009831015.1. Classification (NCBI taxonomy): domain Eukaryota; kingdom Viridiplantae; phylum Streptophyta; class Pinopsida; order Pinales; family Pinaceae; genus Picea; species Picea engelmannii. Next base: position 328,621 of record ML777553.1, on the reverse strand, counting down.
GATAGTCCAAACCTTCGACACTTCAGGAAAACCTTCTTCAAGTGGCAACAGTGCTCCTTGTCTGTCCTGGAGAAGACCGTGATGCCATCTAGATATATTACCAAAAACTAGTCCTTCTCCTCGATGAAGGCTATGTCCATGCCTCGCTGAAATGTTTCTCTTGCATTCATCAATCCGAAAGGCATTTTGGCATACATGAATGTGTCCCAAGGAGTGGTGAAGGCCATTTTTTCCCTGTCCTCAGGCATGACTGATATCTGATTGTAACCAGAAAAGCCATCAATCATGGATATTCTAGATGCACCAGTGACCTTCTGCAATATGTGTTCCATGTTGGGAAGGGGATAATTGTCTTTCCTTGAGCTCTTGTTTAGGTTCTTGAAATCAACACAGAGTCTGATTTCCCCACTTTTCTTTCTTACAGGAACCAAATTAGCCACCCAATCGGAATATCTCAAGGGGACAATGATTTGGGCATCTAGCAACTTCTTCACTTATTTCTCCATGACAGGTAGCAACATGGGATTTATCTGTCTCAGCTTCTGCTTGAATGGCTTAGCCTCTTCTTTCAGTGGGATCTTGTGCTCAGTGACAAATGTGTCATACATCTTGAGGTCTTCGTAGGTCCATGCAAACACATTATCAAACTCCTTCAACAACTTAGTATATTCGGCTCTTTGTTCCTCGGTCAAACTCCTTGACAATTTGACAAACTTAGGCTCCTCTGGTGTGCCAATGTTGCACTCAGCTATGTCAACATCGTCACTTGAAACTCTACCCTTTACTACCACGTTGTTCCCATCGAATAATATTTCTAATGGGACCAGTCCCCTCGGAATGTGATTTCTAGGAAACTGAATAATGTCATGCTTTGCTATTTTACTCAGCAACTTGCCCCCATCAAACCTTTCCTCAGATGTGGAATCTTGGTCGATATGCATCTCTGAAAATTCTTCGATAGTCTCCAAGAACTTTTTGATCTCGAGATCATCCTCAAACACCTTCCAATGTTTGACATTGTCAGGTATGGAGGGCCTGTATTTTACTTCTACATTATACCTAAGTTTGGGTGGCAAGGGTACTTTGAAAATGCTTGCTGATGTAGCCAAGGAATCTGCCACTGTGTTCTCCTCTCTTGGGATGAAAGAAATGTTAAACGCTGAGAAGAAACTGTCAATTAGGTCCCATACCTCATTTATGTAACTCCTGAGTTGAGGATGCTTGACCTGATAAGCGCTTTTGATCTGCTGGACTACCAAATCGGCATCTCTGAACACTGCTACCTCCTGAATTCCCATTTCCCTTGCGGCTCTTAATCCCAGGACAAGAGCTTCATACTCTGCCACATTGTTGGTAGCTTCGAATTCTAATTTGTATGACAGAGATGTGGTTTCCTGAGAAGGTGACACAAAAACCACCCCAACTCCAGCGCCTTCTCGGGAACAGGCTCCATCAAAAAACATTTTCCAGATTGGGGTGATGGAGGGAGGAAATTCATGGGGAACAGTGGGCTGCTTTCTAAGTTTCAGAGGAGGCTCGGGGGCATGGATGAGCTGTAGTAAACTGGAGCCTAAATCAGTTTCCAAGGCAAAGATGGGATGATTGGTAGGGTTGGCTTCATCACTGATTATGTAGGCTAGTTGGGCTTCCCTGTATAGTCTTCTATGCTCTCCTCAGAACAATGGGATAGTAGCATATGTGAGGTCCATATGCAAGGTTCCCCCCAGTATTTTTATCCAAGATCTTGATAACAACATACCGAACTTGGGGGGAACATCGACCACTACAATATCCATGACCACACTTTTCATGGGCAGTTGAAACAAGGTCACAACTAGGTCTTTAATAACTCCAAGACACTGAACTCTCTTGGAGTCGAAATAATAGAGATCATGATAGGATCGGGTGACTTCTAGCCTCAATTCTTCCATGACGGTTTTGGGCATGAGGTTGTGAGAATCCCCTGAATCCATGAAGCAGTTGTGCAGCACTTTATCATGTATGTTCAGGGATGTGTAGAAAGGGGGGGATGAGTCATCTCTATCTTCTACCATGGGGCCTAGGACAACTACTGGTCTCTCATCTTGGAAGTTTATGGAGTCTGCGGGAAGGAATGAGGCTTCAGACTGTAAAAGCTTAGAGAAGCATTTTTTAAATTCTCCATGTTTAATTAGCTCGGTGAGGGGCACAAGGATTCTGATCTTTTGAATTTCATGCTCGAAATTAAAAGAAGATGTAGGATTTGGAATTTCTCTTACTTCAGGAACATGACTATGGACAATGGGAGAGAGGGGTTGAGCCTTCTTACCTCTGTGATTGTTTGCTACTTCATTAGTATCTTTCTCTGTTCTAGTGGATTGCTCAGGAATATCAGGTGCTGCTGTCTTTTTGTCGGACCTCAGGTTATACCTACCTCGGCTGCCACTAACCTTGTCTCCCTTGCTCAATTCATTTAGCTGACTATCCATGAGAGACTTCTCATAAGCTGCCTGAGAGAGATGAGGAAAAGGAGGAGTGTCTCCTAAGCAGTGGATTTCAGGATCAAGCTCATATGTTTCTCTTTCTTCCTCATTAGCCACAAAATTGTTCTGAAGAGGGGCCTAAATTTTCTGGTCTTCTCTGTCTCTTCCCCTCTCTCTGTGTATAGTCGGGGGAGTGATATTGTTTGGCCTTCTAAAACCCCCTTTGATTTTGGCACCCTGAGGGCCCTTGTTCATTTTCTTCCTTTCAACTTTCAATCTCTCCATCTCTTCAGACATAAATCTCATCATCTTGGTTAGTTCATCTACTTGAGAGTGGGGCACCGATGGGCCAGAAGTTGATGCTTCAGATTTTCCCTTTCTTCTGTTTGCGTTGGCCTTGTTCCTCAGTCTGTCAGCTGCTAATATGTTGGATTCCACTTCTATGGATGCATCTTGCATTTGAGCTAAGGAGGTGGCTCTTCTTTCTCTCAATAAAAGGCAGAAATCAGGGTCAAATGCACCAGCATAGGAAATTTGGGCAGAGGCTTTTGAGGGATTTATCTATGCAGGAATCTTGTTATACATCTTATTGAATATTTTGGAGAAGTCAGAGATAGATTCTCCTTACTCTTTCTTCAAATACCCAAAATCTATCATGTAATACATGAAATCTTTCCTATCTCCCCACTGCCTCAGGAAAACATTGTCCAGAGCTTCGATCCCAACGATAGATCTGGGGGCCAATCTTCTAAACCATTTCCTCACCTTGTCATCCAGGATTTGGATGAAGAATCTCAGCTAGACATCTTCATTTTCAATGTTTAGGTTGTCCGCATAACTGTAGAAAGTAGCCAAGTGCTCTTCTGCAGTTATGTCCCCTTCTCCTGTGAACTTGGGCATGTATTTCAAGTAGTCTCTAGTAGGGAGAGGATTCATGGGATGGGGTAGGATTAAGGGAGCGTATCTGGCAGTGACTATGGCATCCATTCTATTCAGAGGGGGATTAACACCAGCCATAGGAATATTAGGTAGAGGAGAGCCTGGAGGAGAAGGAGTGCGAACAAGAGATATCGAGAGAGAGCTACCTGAAGGAGAAAAAGACAACGGGGAAAACAGAGAGAGAGGTAATGGACCTGAATGTATAGATGCTTCTCTTTGTGCAGTAGTAGTAATAAAAGGAGAGGTGGTGAAACCTTCTGAGGCCCGAGGTCTGTGCTGAGGCACATCTTCCAGGGAGGGGGGAGTGACAAGGATGTCTCTTTCTGATGCTAGAACAGGAGGAGAAAACTCAACAGGAACACTCCCGAAATTCAGAAAATGGGAAACCTCAGAGAAAGGATGGCTAGGAAGCTGAGAATAAGAAAATGGATTTTTTATGGAAGGAGGCGAGGAAATACCTGGTTCAGTGGTGGAGCTTCCTCCTTGAGTGGGCTTCTCTTTTCTGATAATCACCTCTGGATTTTCTTAAGGCATGGCGAGAGGCAGTAGTGGATGGGACCGCGTGTGTCTACCACTTGAAGCCACAACTAACCCAATAGGTTCACCGCAGTGGAGTCGTCACAATGGAGTCGCTAGGTGCACAGTAGCAATCTTCAAGGTTCTGATATCTTATGCACCTTCAGAATCAACTGATTGTTGTAGTTCAATCCCGGGGAAAATTTTCAACTTTGTCCCCAACAATGGAGCTAGAAATGTTGGCGTCATAAGTCACTCCTAGATTGCTTGCAGGAGCAGAGCCCAACACCCATCATTTTTATGTCACGATAGTTTTTAATGGATGATCAAATGGGTAGAGACTCGGTGAAATATCATTCTAACTCAGGGAATGGGTCTGGCATGAAAGGAACAAAGGAGGTCTTGATCTAACTTCAGTCAGTGGGTTGATTAAAAGATGAGTAGGTGGAAGACCTGGTAAGAAAGGTGAACAAACAACTTTAGGCAACAGGCTTCTAGCGGTTTGCAGAGGAAAAATTCTGAATGGAAGATCTTCTTGGTTCAGGGTCTCAAGAAACTGAAAGGGGACTTGACTAGATCCTCCAATTCCAAGTCACTCAGCGTTGGGAAAATCACAAGAACTGATTAGAAACAACGTAACTGCTACAGTGATCCAATCCAACATCATCCTATAATAGCTACAAATCGACTGGATCCTCCAATTCCGAGTTGTTCTAACATAGGGTAAACAGAGACGTGAAATAAACTGACATTCATAAGGCAAGAAGTCTCAAAATTCCATGCATAACCAGAATAACAATGCTTCGTTAAAGATTTACAACTAGGAGCTCTGCTCAACCATCGATCCCTACAAAAATGGTGAAAACGCCTACATATACTCAAAACAACAACAACAACAAAACTGAGACATTGCATTAAACACATTGCGTCTGCATGGCTTCTGACAATCTGCAGCCGTAGTCTCTGAATGACCGTGCACCTATGGCAGACGTAATCGAACTCCTGAGAGTTCCATGGGAGAATCGACATGCCCTTAATTTGTCACAAGACTTTCCCATTATGGCGGAGGCGATGTCTAACCACCACCAACTACTTCAATAACTGCTTCATTGGGATTGAGGATGGCTCGGCCAACTCAACACCTTTGCAACGTGGAAGACCCTTTGCGCTACCACTTGGATTAGCTGAACGGATTGATGAATAGGTGTGGAGGCCAGCGTGAAGGATGGGGTGCATAACGGGAGTGGTGGCGCCAACACTATGATGGAGAGATATGAAGTGATGAGGTGTGAGAGGGGTTACAGGGGAAGACAC
>ML777553.1:223864-323338 GCA_009831015.1 Picea engelmannii | reverse complement strand
ACATGAGATATAATGGGCACGTTTCAGTGGGAGGTTGACGTGAAAGGGAGCGGGACACATGGCAGGTGGTGAGCGGATGATGAGATGGGAAAGGGACCACACGGACCAGAAGAGGGGAGATGGACAGATGTCGGAGGATGAGGAAGGGGCTAAAGGGAGCAAGCCTCATCGCACAGTCAGGTGGAGAACATATGGCAAGATGACACAACAGGGAGGGGGCCCCACATTGATTAAACATAGAAATATAGAGGATGTATGGATTTCCTGTGCATCGTTGATCCGAGCACTCTTGATTGCAGTCGTCGGATAGATGCATCCTCGATTCCGGACCCCCCCTTCCGCTTAAAGGTAGAAAGGTGGGGGGGGGTTTGGAATCACCCTGAGCGTCGTTGATCCAGGCGCTCTGATCGTGACCATTGAAGAGGTGTGCCCTCGATTTTGAACCCCCCCCCCCTCCGCTTAAGGGTAGAAAGGCGGGGGGGCTCCGGAATCCCATGTGCGTCGTTGATTCGGGCGCGCGAATCTTTGCCGTCCAAATTTGCTTGCCGCTTAATCACAAGTGCACTTGCGCCTCGAGATTATAGTAAATGGGTTTTTCACACACTCCTTCACATTCTAACCCCCCTTACCAGAAATTTCGCTAACAACCGCGCAGACAAAGACACTGCTAATGAAACGAATAATGTTGCAGACAACAGGCCAACACAAGAAAATGAAGGTACAAAAGGAAGTTCCTCAACTCACACTAATAGAGGATGATGGATATTTAGTTGCATGGAAAGGAAAGGATCGTATGGAGGAGGAGTGTTATGATGATGAGAAACAGAGGGAGGAGATAGTAAAGAAATTGACATAGGTCAAGGATGCACTAGAGCAGTTGCAACTTACTACAATGCAACAAAAAGCGTAGGCACAAGAACAACAAACTTCTCAGGAAATAATAGTTCCATAAAAAGAGATAGTGCAGATCATAGCCATGGGGAATGAAAAATTTTGTATCAGCAAGGGAATGTTGTAGGTGGATTAAGTTACAATGCAGGAGCCATTGAAAGAAATAGATCATTTGGACTTGGAACTACCCAAGATTCCAACTAAGGTGCTATATAAACTTCAAATAAGTGTCGTGCATGAAATTCAGTCGAGGCCCATGTAGATGATACAAGTTTATAGTTGGCCATTGAAGTAAGTAAGACATTGGAGATGAAACTTACCCTGGTGGCATTTGAGAGGGACGAAACAAATCAGTGCATTGAAATAATAGAGAAACAAGTGGGAGAAGTATTTAAAACCATTCCTGACAGCATGCATGGAGAGAACATACCAATAGAGGGTAAAATTGAGAAAATTGCACAAGCTATGGAGGCTTACAAAACCCACATTGCATAGTTTACAGACCTCTTAGTACCTATTATCACACAATCTATACTTTACCAAAGCCCAAGACAAGTAAGGGATATTGGTGTAACAAAACAAGATATCCTATCACTGTCACATTAATAGGAGATCCCCACCTTTTAGGGATAGGTATACCCCATTGGAGGCATCCCCGATAACCTAAAAGGATGGAAAATTAGGGTTATGGTCAAGATATATTCGCCCCTCTCATTGGTTACCAAAGCCACTAAGTCTGTGTCTGAAAATTGAGGTTAATGAAGAGCTTGATGTACCTTCCGGAGAATGCATATACAATAATACCAAGTACAAATATGATAATAATACCCTAGTATAAAATATACAATGACAATACATGCTAGCTGATATGAAATTGCAACAGTCAATAAGTTTACAACAACAATTGATAAAATGTAACAACTACACCAAATACTCCTTAGAAAATCTTGAAAATGCAATGAAAATATGGCATTAACTATGTAGAATGATAATAACTTGTCACAAGAAATTTCTGAAATGATTAGCTAGCAATTAATGTTGAGTATGCAGAGAATTTGCTGCAATTAGATAGTTGAAGAAAACATTTATAACAACAACAAATAAGTTTGTGATCTAGGCTAAACTGGGTTTAGAGATAGTTAATAAAAACTTAGGAGAAAAGTGGTTGAGTTTTTTATCAATCTTTCAACAAGAGAGAAGCAAGAACTAGTTCCTTTTAGGGATTATGGAGTCAAAGTGGACAACTTCTTCTAAGGTTGCAAATGAATTTATGATAATGCCCAAAATTCTAAGAGGGAAAATGCATAGGAGAAGTAGTAACTTAAGTCCCCCTATGCATTGACCTCAAGAGACAAGATGCTAGGGTGTAGGAAATTCTAGGCCCTAGTGTCTTTCTCTCCTTAGGCTTCTTATGGAGTAAAACTTATGCAAAGATAACTAAATCAAAATCCTTAGAGTGCTAGCAATTTAGGGATCAAGGGTTTTACTAGTTACTAGCTCAATTCAATTAAATCTTGGCAAATAGAAGGTAAGAAAGTAGCAATTTAAGTTCCTTACTTCAAGCATTAAGTATACCATGAAATTTCATAATATTGTATGAGAAAATAAAACCATACAAAAAACCATTCAATAGATGAAAAAAATGCATATTTTACTTACTTGCACCAAGAATAATCATGAGAATACCATGCAAGATCACCATAAAAAATTTCAAGATTGATCAAAGTTGCAAAACAATTCCTTATACAAGAATGTGCCTCGTAATTTCAGCCAAAATACCTCACTAGGGCACAAATTTTAGACCTCTTGTCTTGTATGACAAGTTGTGATGTGTAAAATGAGAGTAATTTATGATTATTTATACAAAACTTTTGACCTTTAATTAATTTTAGGTCAAAATAAGGTCGACCTGGCCAATTTACAATAAAATTCAAATTTGACATAATTAAAATTAATTTGCATCTAAAGACACCTCCAAGGGTGACATCATTCCCTTCTAGGGTGATGTTGAGGCCCATAGGTGGAATGTTGAGCTAGAAATGTGAGGCGCTTGGCCTTCAGAAGCCTCAACTGATGCCACACATGCCACTAGGCTCATAAATGCCTCCAAAATGAAAACCCTTGCTCTGGATGACATCTAGGGTTATGATGCTAACATATAGGGCCCTCAAGGGATAACGTCCATGTGGAAAAGAAAGGTCACCCTAGGTCTAGGTCTGACATGGTGCCTCCAAAGGCAATGCCCTTCTTTTTTTCGGTGCAAGTATTTAATTTATTCTTACCCCTAGTTGGGGTTGCAACATTCATCTGTGTGATTTAAGCCCCCATGAAGGTCCAAGCTAATCATTCCCTCATGTGTACCTGTTCACTGAGCAAGGTCCTACAACAACAACAAGTATTCCCTCCAGGGGTCCATAAGCCACAGGGATCATAGCATGTAAATCACATCCAATAATTAAATTACCCAAACATGTGCATCAAACCCCCCTTAACCTAGACAAATGCTCAAAGAAATTATTCAATTTGACAAGTTAGGTTTGGAGAATGTCTTAGGGTGTCCTATTGGGCTAACCTTTCTTAAGTTTGGGGTGTTTCTGAGGTGGGATCTAATCCAAGTCATGTAGATGTATGATGTGGCATGGGGTAAGTGTTTGGGCATGAGGTTCATGTAATAATAGGGAAATGTAAAATCTTACCTGTGGGTGCCTTTGTAGAGGGCGAGTTGCATTTTGTCATAAAGGTAATTTTTTCCTAGCTCATTCATTGCCTTTTGTTTGTAGATTTACTTATTTTGATATTTTTCTCTTGTGCTTCAAGGGAATGGTTGAGTTTCATTATCCTGGCTTGATGACCATAGGTGACAATGTTATCCACAAACATTTCACAAAAATGAGAAGGTTGGTTCATGATGAGACCCCTTTTCTCCTGGCTATGCCACCGAGAGCCACTACCATGGTTTGGTGACCAGATAGGTGGTAGTGTCATATCATTATATGCACATGGTCATAATAGGCTGACTCGTGATGAGACCCCCTATCCATCAACTAATACCTTGAGTGTTTATGTATCTTACCGGTCCCCTTTTCTTACTAAGAAGATTTTTACTGCTTTCTCAGGGATCCCTGGGTGGAACATCTTGAAGGTTTCAACTTTAGATTTTAACTCTTTCAAGCTACTTTTACCCTCTGGGCCTTTAGCCCCTTCTTCCCATGAGGTAAGGTACAACCCTTCCTAGTGTAGCCAATCCTAATGCCCAAACAAGGATAGGGGAGATGAAAGGAATAAATATGGAAAATGGTAAGTGTGGAGGGAATGGATGATGAATTTTCACGGACCCACCCAGTAACAACCCATCCTGTGACATATCTCGACCTCCCAAATTGTTCATGCCACCGAAAAAAAAGATTTAAATCTTTGATACCAATTTGTGACATACCCTGGCCACCCAGGCCAGGCCATTCTACCTCGTAGAACCACTCTTTCTAAGATATGATACCAATTTGTAACGTTCCCTACCATCCCAAGGCTAGGGCATGCTACCAAAATTATACTCTATTCAAACTCATATACCACATTGTAACACCCCCGACCACTTGTTGGGGCACGTCACTTGAAAAGATTCTTCATTTCTATGGTATATATATATATACAACTCAAATTTAAATAGACATAAACATTCTGCTACAACACAGATTCATGTGTAATTAGCAGTAAAACATACATGCAATAAACACAAGAAATTTTTATAAATAATAGACATGTACTTAGACACAACATGTGACAATAACACAATTGATACTTATATTTTAATTGATGTCCACCAAATGCGTGTAGATATTCCACGAACCTCCCATCCCTAGACTGCGCTTCTCACCATTCTCAGTAGTCGGTCACCCTTGATTTGGGACTAAAATACACCTGGGAAAAGGGATTCCTAAGCTAGGTTGAGACTACGAGAAGTCGCATAGTACATCAGGAAGGATTTCCTCCCAGGAGCCAAATTATGCACATAGCTTACAACCTCCCATTTTCCACATACTTGTCCCACCCCGAGAAGTATACACCTCCACTCTTCAATAGTCCATGAACTACTCCACTTCCCTTAGGGATTAAAAAATAGGATGAAAAAGAATTCTCAGAGCACTATAGTTGTTGTTGGGCTCCCTCTAGGAGAATTCACTTCCCCAAAAATCTCTCTCACATGGAGAGAGTTGCTGATGGGCCTAACAACCTACTTCTTCCATCCATGAGACTGAAAAATCGCCTCTTCAAACCCATAGACATGCCAACCTGCTTCTTTTTTCCATCTCCTAAGTCAAATGGGTAAGGGAGATAACAACAACAAAACTTGGGTATGGAATTGATGATGGCAGCAACAACCAACTTTTAAGGAAGGGTGCAGGCTCAAGAAAGTACATTTGCATGCCAGTTCCAAAGGTTGTCCATGGAGGAGGTTCAACGATGGAGAGAATGACTGAGTGTGTGAATGTGTGAGTGCGTGGAAAGCATGGAAAGAATGGAAAATAAAACTCCCCAACGAACTAATTTCCCCACATAAAAATGCATGTCCCAAGTCAGACACATGTCTTCATGAAGCTGCATGAGCTCCACTTATCATTCGTTCCCCTTTCCACGGGAACTTAGCATAACTTTAGTTATTTCCCAAACCTTAGTCTTTAGGAAATAATAATATAATGTTATTCCCTTAGAGATAATCCCTCTAGCTTAGCCCTTTTTCCTAGCCTCTTATCCCCTTCCCTTTACCTACATAGTGGAGCTTAGTCCCCCATAATTCTTTCTCCGTGGTTGATGTACATGCAACGATGTATTGTATTAGTGATATGAGTATTTACATATACAAAATTAGGCTCCCTGGCCTTCAACATCTAGGCTCTTCGACCTAATAAACACATAATCCTCTTAGCTTATAATCACTTGGCTCACCAACCTATAAAACATGTTTACAATTCATAATTACAACTGGGGCTCAGCCTTGGGGTATTACAATCCCCTCCCCTTATTTATGAGTTATCCTCAATTCATCATATTAAAATATTACAACACGATTCTCAAAAATCTTCAAAATGATGTAGGTATTTTGCCCGCATAGCATCTTCATGCTCCCAAGTTGCATCCTCGGGATAGTACCATGTCCATTGGACCTTTACAAGCTCTATGGTTCGATTTCATAGCTATTTGATCTTCTAGTCCAGTATGCACATCGAATGCACTTGAAAAGTGCCTTCTTGCTCCACATGAATGACATTCCAATAAATCACATGATTAACATCAGGTATATACTTCTTGAGAAATGAAACATGGAATAAATTATGAATAGACATAGATGCAATAAATGGAATCATATAAGCTACCGGTTTAATCCTCTCTAGGATTTCAAATGGCCCATAATATCTAGCTTCCAACTTGGAACAGTTTCTCAACTTCAACAAACTTTTGCTGGCCTTCACTTTCAAGAATACATGATCACCCAATTTAAACTTTTTGTAAGTTCTACCCTTGTCAACATATCTTTTCTTCCTGTCTTGGGCAGCCTTTAAATTATGTTTTATCTTCAACATTTTCTCTTCCATTTCCCTAAGAAACTTTGGCCCAACCATTGCTCTATCAATTGGTTTGTCCCAGCTTATTGGTGTGTTACACTTTCTTCCATAAAATGCCTCAAATGGGCTCATCTTCAATGATGCTTGGTGTAATACCCCTTAGCTGAAACCAATTGTAAATGGAAAATGAAAATGTAATTAAGATGGTGAGTTGTTTGATATCATTTTTGTATGCACCTTTCATGGCATAGTGCGTGCATGTACTGCACACTAAAATGATGAAGTGTGCACATTCTAGGATACCGCGCACAACAACTTAAGTGTGCGTGATTTTGAGGCTAGGGAGCCTTTGTGTATATGTTGTGTTTTATAGGATGGTGAGATAGTTATTATAAGCAAGGAGGCTTATGTTTTGTATTAGGTAAGAGAGCCTAGATGCTAAAGGCCAGTGAGCCTATTTTTGTATATGTCTTATCATTAATATAAAATACATCGTTGCATGTAGACCAACAATGATAATGAGTATGGGGGGATAAACTCCACTAGTTAGGGAAAGGGGGGGAATAAAAGTTAAGGAAAAGGGGCTAATCTAGGGAGCTTAAGCCAAAAATGAATATTATATTAATATTTCTTAAAGTATAAAGTATGGATAATTATTTTATCCTAAGTTATAAGGATGAGGACAACTGGGCCAAAGTAGCTCCCAACATGAGAAGTGTCAAGTTGGGAACATGCATACATATAGTTTGGACTTAGTTCATTTTCCCATCATTCAGTCATCCATTCAATCATTCTAGGATCATTCACTCACTCAGTCAATTGTCCTCCATACCTTCCTGTCACTATACCTAAACCCGTATCCATACCCATAACTGTTTGTGTACTTATTTAGCTTGGGATCTGGACTGAAGAAGCGAGTTGCCAGGACTGTGGGATATTGAAGAGGAGGGTTGTTAGGCCCATGAGCAATCTCTCAAGGTGAGAGAATTGCTGGGAATTGATTTTCGAAGGTGCTAAACTGTAGCTACAGAGCTCTGATAATTCTTGTCTGACCTGTTTCTGAATCCCAAAAAGGAAGTGGGGCAGCTGAGGGACCGTTGAGCAGAGAAGGAGCACGCTTCCTGGGGTGGGACAAGCATGTGAGGAATGAGGGACTGTAGGCTGTTAGTTTGAGTTGGCACCTGTGATAGATTCTTTCCTATTGTCTATGATACATCATCCTAGTTAGGAATCCCTTTACCCGGGTAGAGTTTAGTCCCATCCCGAGGGTGACCCACTGCTGAGAGTGATGAACATTGTGGTATAAGGCTGGGAGGTTCGTGGAAGGTCTCCACACAGTTGGTGATATACTTACCAAGATAAGTTTCAATTGTGTGATAAATTACACGATGAATTATTATTTACATGTTTATGTTTATGGGTTTATCCTATTTGTGGTGTGTAACTGTCTTTATATTTATGGGTATTTCTTATATATGTTTACTGTTATTTCAGTATGAATCTGTGAATTTACAGAATGTATTTGTCTATTTACATTTTATATATAAAGTTACACAAGAGTTCTATGTGTATTTGTTTTATTTGCATGCAGTTTGAAATTTTTTATGTGGCATAGCTCAGTTGGATGCTGGGTATGTTACAGTATGGTATCCGAGTGTTTTCTGGAGTAGCATGGCCCGACCTGGGTGGTTGGGGATGTTACAATATGGTCTTAGAGCTTCAGTTTTCAAAAACTGAGCCTGGATGGTCCGAGCAAGTTGAGTTGAAGTGAAATTTCACAGAGGATTGGAAAAATTTCAAGTTACAGAGCATCCATGGTAAAAATTAGAAGCAATTGTGTGGAATTGGGAAAAATCCCCAATTTATGTTGTTAAATTCATGGGAAAATTGAGAAATTTGGCCAAGTGGTGAGACATTCTTGATTTAATATTTGTTCTAGCAAATTTAGACTTGGAATTGCTCAAATTTGATGTTACAGTGAAGCCATGACAGATGGAGCGATATTAGTTGATTAAAATTATCAATTTGTGAATTGAGTTTGGAAAAAAAATTGTTCCTGAAATGTCAACCCACATCGATTTGTTATTGCAGAGGTTGAATTGGTGTTATCAAGGTGAAATTGAATTGTTGACTGTCTATGGTAAAAATGGGGAAAAAGTTAGGAAAAAGACCCAATTTCTGCAGCGGAATTCACAAGGAATTGATGCGCATAAAAATGAATGTGCGCAGGTGGGCGCACTTAAAATGCATGATGCGCAGCGAAAATATTGTGATATGTGGAAAAATATTGGTGTGCTGGTGCACGTGATAAAATTTGGCGCCGCACGGAAAAATATTGGCATGTGGGCACACGCGCTAAAATTTGGTGTTGCGCGAAGAAATATTGGTGTGTTGGTGCGCACACTAAAATTTGGCACTGCGAGGAAAAATATTGGTGTGCGGGCACACATGATAAAATTTGACATTGCATGGAAAATATTGGTGTGTGGGTGCCCGTGGTAAAATTTGGCATTACGTGGAAAAATATTGGCGTGCGAGTGCGCGCGGTAAAATTTGGTGTTGTTCAGAAAAATATTGGCATGCGGGTGAGCACGCTAAAATTTGGTGTTGCACAGAAAAATATTGGTGTGCAGGTGGGCACGCTAAGAATTGACATTGTGTGGAAAAATATTGGTGTGCGAGTGTGCGTGCTAAAATTTGGTGCTGCGTGGAAAAATACTAGCACGCGCGGTGTGCACACGCATACTAATGGAATGCGTGGTGTGCGCAATAATGAAAGAGCGTAGACAAATTTTGTTGGTGTGCACGCAATGTGGGTATATGTTGTCGCACAACAGTTTAGTTAATGGTGCATGTAGAGTACTGGTCCACAGTGGGAGCGTACTAAACTTAGGCATGGTGCAACGCATAGAGAAAAATGTGCGCGAAATATTAGTACGCGACACAAAAAAATTGTGTGCAACAGGTATTAGTACAAGAACCAAAATTGTGTGCGGTGGATATTGGTGCACGACACAAAAGTAGTGCACACCAGTTATTGGCGTAACAAAGAAGTGATGCACAATGGTTATAGGTGTGCAGAGCATGAATTACCTTGTGGTTTTTTTTCGCATGCTAAATATGGGTGTACAGGTTGAAATTTGTGTGTGCGAAGTCGTTTGGATGGTGAAAAATAGCAGAAAACCAACGAATCTCTGCAACATTTTATATTGTTTGAACATCATCCTTTTGTAGTGCATTTTTGAGGCCCTTAACAACGTTTTTAGCTACTCAAAAACCATAAGAAAAAATTGTACCTAAGTACATTTTGACTCTATAACTTAAATAAAAGAGCCGGAGAGAGATTTATAATGGTGTAAACCATTCATCAAACAAATTTTTTATGAGAAAGTTACATCACAAACAGTGGAGGGTAAATATTAAGACCCAACTAACTTTGAAGAGCCATAAAGTTTTTCTCCGGAATCAGATTGAGGTGCAGGAGTAGTCAATGGAAACATATTGAACCATAGAAGACAGTCCTAGAGCTGAATTAAATTTTTGGGCATGTTAAAAATTTTTAATATGGAAAGGAAGGTACCTATAACATTCCAGACCAAAAACACGAATTGGCCTAGAACTTCAACAGGTTGTAACTAGCAGCCCATAACCCAGAAATAGGTGAAACTTGGAAAGACTATCCAAAATATGTATATGAAGAAAACAAATTGAGCTCCTATGAAAACTCCAATGGAGTAGGTGAAAAAATGCATAATTACAGTGCAAAGTTGTGCTAAGTTGAAGTGTGAACAGAAAAATTAATGGGAAATTTTCAAATAACCATAACTTTCTGCTCAGTCCTCAGAATTGAGCATGGGAGTAGGCGTTGGAAAGGTGTTGGACAATAGAATATAAATATTCACCTAGAAAATTGATCTGCACATTCAAATTTTTAGGAAATTAGGAGAAATAATTCTGATATATTATTGAACCAAAATGGTTCATATTTTTCATGAAATTGTTGAGTCAGTTAACCTGACAAAGTTTTGTTGGCTGCACATTTTGCAGAGTTAACAAAAAATAGATTAGATAAAGATCATCAAAGATTCCAGAGGAATGGAATATGCATAGGGGACTTCCAACCAGGAATATGAGATTAGAGGGATGGATGTCCATTTGGGCATTGAAGGAACAAACTTCAATGGACATGGAGAAGTAAGGGATGAAAACATGAATATGGTAGAGACCATTAAAAATTTGTAGAAGGATTTCCAAAGCCATAAATCTGATAATGAAAGGATTATGAGAGCCAATGAGCAGTAAGAGGAATTCAACATGAAGTTAATGCAGAGCTTGAACATAATAGAAAATAAATTGGATAAGGAAAGTGGCTCAAGAAAATCAGGAAGTCACGGGTCTCTTGATGAGAAAAGAAGAACCATAAGTGTTAGCAGACATCCCAATCACTCCCCGAGGCATTCCAATAAGAGAGAACACAACAAATCAAGCCCATCCCCTGTCAGGAAGCATACGAGGTCTGGGGTGTATGAGCTATGAGGATAAATGAAAAAAATCAAACCTCCTGCATTTGATGGTGAACACAAGAATGATGAAGATGCAGAGACATGGTTGTTGGGCATGCGAAAGTATTTTCAATTGCATAATTATTCATCTCATGAAGAAGGAATAAATTCCATCTATCAACTCAAGGGAAATGCATCCATGTGGTGGGATCAACTTGTGCAGGTGCAACACATTAAAGAGAAAAGTGTTACTCGGAGGGAATTCAAGAAGTATTTTGAAAATAAATACTTGACTAAGAGATACTATGACAAGAAAATGAAAGAGTTCTTTGAACTCAATATTGGGAGTATGACCATAGATGAATATGAAAGACGGTTTTTAAAACTGTTGAAGTATGTTTCTTTCATCAAGGATGAGACAATTAAGATTCAAAATTATTTGAGTGGATTTCCATCATTTATTAGTGAAAAAATACAGTATGATGATCCCAAGACGTTGGAGGATACCATAAGGCAAGCTAAATGCCTATATGATCAACAAAAATCAAGGCTAACTTTCCAAAAATCTTGGGAAGACAAAACAAAATTCAAGATGGATCAGAGGAACAAGGGAACTAAGCCACCATTCTTCAAAAATAATCCTCAGGGACAACCAACTTCTAGAGAATCCAGAATGATTAAGGCAGGGGGTCAAAGGCCAAGGAAACCACCTATTCAATGTTGGGGTTGTAAATGAGATCATATGTTTAGAGATTGTCCTCACATAGGTGAAAAAGTGAGGATTGTTCACAATGTATAGAAAGATGAAACAATGGAGGACATCGACATAAATGTACCAAGGATCTATGCAGCCTTGGACAACAAGAAAGCAGAGTATCAGTCACATATGATTGAAGTGGAAGGTATGATCAACAACCAAGACATTGCTATTTTAATTGATTCAGGAGCTAGTCATAGTTATATAGATCCTAAGATGGTGGAAATTTTACATTTGCCAAGAAGCAAGCATGGAAACTCTTGGTTGGTGTAGCTTTCTACTGGAGCCAAAAGAAAAGTTAAAGAGATGGTTAAGTCATTTCTTATGGACATGAATGGACTGGACACCAGGGCATATTTGAACATCTTTCCTTTAGGTTCCTATGACTATCTAATTTGGATGGATTGGTTGGACCAACATCATGCTATCCTAGACTGTCATAACAAGGCATTTACTTTCTTGGATGAGGAAGGGAACCTAAGGAAAGTGCAAGGGATTCCCAGGGAAGTAACCATCAAATAAATTTCAGCATTGCAGCTGGAGAAATGTTATAGAAAAGGTTGTCAAATATTTGCAGCACATATGGAAGAGGCAACTAAAGATAAGGTGTCAAATATTGAAGATTATGAAGTCCTAAAATATTTTGACGATGTGTTTAAGGAAATAACAAGATTACCCCCTAAAAGAGAAATTGATTTCTCCATATATTTGATGCCTGGAGTAGCTCCAGTATCCAAGATTCCATACAGGATGAGTACACCATAATTGAAGGAATTGCAAATGAAACTTGAAGAGATCTTGAAGAAGGGGTATATACACCGAAGTGTGTCACCTTGGGGTGCCCCAGTTTTATTTGTGAAGAAAAAGGATGGGACATTGGGATTTTTCATTGACCTTAGGCAATTGAACAAGGTAATCGTGACAAATAAGTACCCTTTGCCAAGGATTGATGACCTCTTTGACCAGTTGAAAGATGCAAAAATATTCTCCAAGATTGATCTTAGGTCCAATTATCATCAAGTAATAATTAAATAAGAAGACATCAACAAGACTTCTTTCAAAACAAGGTATGGTCATTATGAGTTCACAGTGGTGCCCTTTGGATTATCAAATGCACCAATTGTCTTGATGTGTTTAATGAATGGTATTTTTAGAGAATACTTAGATAAGTTTGTCATCATATTTTTAGATGACATTATTATATATTATAAATCAGAGGAAGAGCATGAACAACAATTAAGGGTGGTATTACAAGTATTAAGGGAGCATCAATTGTATGCCAAATTGAGCAAGTGCTCATTTTATTAGAATAAAATTCATTATTTGGGACATATCATTTCAAAGGATGAGATAGCGGTGGATGTTAAGAAGATATAAGCCATTAGAGAATGGTCAATGCTAAAGAATGTGATAGAGGTCAGATCATTCATGGGCCTTGCAAGCTACTATAGGAAATTTATTAAAGCATTCTCAAAAATTTCACTCCCAATCACTTCCTTACAAAAGAAGGGTGTGAAGTTTCAATGGAAATTGGATTTTGAAAAGAGTTTCCAATACTTGAAACAATTATTAACAAGTTCTCCAATACTAAGGATTGTAGACCCAAATGAAGAATTCATTGTATGCACAGATGCATGTAAAGAAGGACTTGGTAGAGTCCTCAGTCAAAATGGGTTTGTTATATGTTATGAATCAAGGAAGTTGAAGGATCATGAAAGACACTATGCCACTCGTGATTTGTAGTTGGAAGCCATAGTGCATGCCTTGATGAAATGGAGACACTACCTCATGGGGAAAAGGTTTAAGTTGAGGACAGACCATAATGGTCTGAAATATTTATTTGATCAGCCAACTCTAAATGCTAGGCAAGGAAGATGGTTAGAATTTCTCAGTGAATATGACTTTGATATAAATAATATCAACGGGAAAGAGAACAAAGTGGTTGATGCAATCAACATAAGAGTGCATGAATTGCATGCTACAACCATTAGCATGTACCAATCATATTTGAAAGACATAATTTTGGAGGCTGCAAAATTAGATTTGCAACACAAGGAATTAGTGGAAAAATTACAACAAGGTAATTTGCAGCAGAAAATTGAAGAATATAAGCTAGATAATGATGAAATTCTAAAATACAGGGGAATAATTTATGTACCAAATTCCCATGAATTGAAAAATCTGATATTGAGAGAAATGCATAATGTAACTTATGTTGGGAACCTAGGTCATCAGAAAACTATTGCAGCTATCAAGAGCCAATATTATTGGCCAGGCATGAAGAAAGAAGTTGTTGATTTTATTGCCAAATGTTTGGAATGCCAAAAGGTAAAGGATGAGAATAGACACCCAACTGGTTTTCTACAACCATTACCCATTCCTGAGTGGAAATGGGAAGTTGTAACAATGGATTTCATCACCAAACTACCGAGAACAAACAATTAACATGATTCTATCATGGTAGTGGTGGATAAGATTACTAAAGCTGCCCATTTTATTCCAGTAAATCTCACTCACAAGGCAGCCAACATTGCTGATAATAATATGAGAGAAATTGCTCGATTATATGGTATACCCAAGATAATTGTGTCTGACAGAGATCCAAAATTTACCTCAAATTTTTGGAAAGGATTATTTAATGGATTTGGAACAAATTTGAATTTTAATACAACTTATCATCTAGAATCAGATGGACAAGTAGAGAGGGTGAATCAAGTGATTGAGGATATGTTGAGGATGTATGTGATGGATAAACCATCAAAATGGGAAGACTACCTACACTTAGTAGAGTTTTCTTATAACAATGGGTACCAAACATCTCTAAAGATGATCCCATTTCAGACACTTTATGGAAGAAAGTGCAACACATCGGTAAGTTGGGATAACCCAACATATAGAGTAGTGGTTGGGCCAGATTTACTCAGGGAAATGGAGGAGAAAATGTTGAAAAAATAAAAATAAAAGGTTGCCCAGGACAGGAAGAAAAGCTATGTTGATAAGGGAAGAACTCACATGGAATTTAAAGTGGGGACCATGTATTCTTGAAAGTGAAGGCCAACAAAAGTTCCTTGAAGTTGGGAAATTTTTCAAAGTTGGAAGCTCACTATTGTGGGCGTTTGAAATCCTAGAGAGGATTGGTCCAGTAGCTTATATGATTGCATTCCTTGCATCTATGTATTTTCATAATGTATTCCATGTATCATTTCTCAAGAAATATATACTTGATGCTAATAATGTTATTGATCGGAATGTGATTCAAGTGGAGCAAGAAGGTGCTTTCCAGGTGCATTTGATATGCATTATGGACCAGAAAATCAAACATCTTTGGAATCGAGCCATAGGTCATGTAAAGGTCCAATGGACCTAGTACATTCCTAAGGATGCTACTTGGGAGCATGAGGATGCAATGCAGGTAGAATACCCGAATCGTTTTGATTATTTTTGAAAATTTTGTTGTATATGTGTACATTATGCATTGAGGATAGTGCATAAATAAGGGGAGGGGATTCTAATACCCCTAGGCCGAAACTAATTGTAAATGTAAAATGAAAATGTACTTAATATGGTGAATTTTTTGAAATCATTTGTGTATGCACCTTTCATGGCATATTGCGCGCATGTAGTGCGCACTAAAATGACGAAGTGTGCACATTCTAGGATATCGCATGCAACAACTTAAGTGTGCGCAATTTTGAGGCCAGGGAGCCTTTGTGTGTATGTTGTGTTTTATAGGTTGGTGATTAAGTTATTATAATCTAGGATGCTTATGTTTTGTATTAGGCCAAAGATCCTAGATGCTAAAGGCTAGTGAGCCTATATTTTTATATGTCTTATCATTAATATAAAATACATCATTGCATGCATACCGACAATGATAAAAGAGTATGTGGGGATAAACTTCACTAGTTATGGAAAGGGGGGGATAAAATTTAAGGAAAAGGGGCTAATATAGGGAGCTTAAGCCCAAAAAGAATATTATGTTAATATTCCTTAAAGTATAAAGTATGGATAATTATTTTATCCTAAGTTCTAAGGATGGGGATAGGTGGGCCAAAGTAGCTCCCAACATGACAAGTGTCAAGTTGGGAACATTCATACATACAGTTTGGATTTAGTTCATTTTCCCATCATTCAGTCATACATTCAATCATTCCAGGATGATTCACTCACTCAATAAGTTTTCCTCTGTACCTTCCTGTCACTGTACCTGAACCTATATCTGTACCCATAACTATTTGTGTACCTGGTTAGCTTGGGAGATGGACTAAAGAAGCAGGTTGTCAGGCCCGTGGGATATTGAAGAGGCTGGGTGTCAGGCTCATGAGAAATCTCTCAAGGTGAGATAATTGCTGGGAATTTATTTTTGAAGGTGCTAAACTGCAGCTACAGGGAGGTTCGTGGAAGGTCTGAACACAGTTGGTTATATACTTACCAAGATAAGTGTCAATTGTGTGATAAATTACATGATGCATTATTATTTATGTGTTTATGTTTATGGGTTTATCCTATGTGTGGTGTATAACTGTATTTATATTTATGGGTATTGTTTGTATATGCTGCTTGTATATGTTTACTATTATTTCAGTATGAATATGTGCATTTACATAATTTATTTTTCTGTATACGTTTTATATATAAAGTTCTGCAAGAGTTATGTGTGTATATGTTTTATTTGCATGCAGTTCAAAAAATTTATGTGGCCTAGCTCAATTGGATGTTGGGTATGTTATAGTATGGTATCAGAGCATTTTCCGGAGTAGTATGGCCCAACCTGGGTGGTCGGGGATGTTACACTTGGTGCCCATTATTGTAATCAAATTCTACCAAGTGTATATAGTTTCCCCATTTAGATGGTTTGTACATCACATACATTCTTATCATATCCTATATAACTTGGTTCACTCTTTCTTTTTTCCCATCAGATTCGTGATGATAATCTATGTTGAAGTTTATATTTGTTTCGAACCCTTTGAATAATCCCTTCCAGAAATCTGAGGTGAACTTTGGGTCTCTGTTGGACACAGTTGTCTTGGGTATGCCATGCAACTGTGCTACTTCCCTCATATAAATATTAGCAACATTGGTTTCCTTGTGAGTAATCTTCATTGGAATGAAATGGGCGGCTTTAGTAATATTTTCCACCACCACCATGATAGATTATGATTCTTTCTTGTTCTGGGCAATTTGGTGATGAAATCCATTGTCACCACTTCCCACTTCCACTCAAGTATGGGCAATGGATGCAGCAACCCAGCTAGGTGTCTATGCCCAGCCTTGACCTTCTGACACTCCAAACATTTAGCAATGTACTCAACAATTTCCTTCTTCATGCCTGGCCAATAATATTGGATTTTCACTGTTGCAATTGTTTTCTGATATCTCAAGAGTCCAGCATAAGGTACATTATTCATCTCTTTCAATATCATACTTCTCAATTCATGATAATTGGGTACATAATTATGTTCCTGTATAATATAATTTCATCATTTCCCAATTTACAATCTTCAACCTTCTCCTGCATTTTACCTTGCTGTAATTTTTTTACCATATCCGTGTACTACAAATATGGTTTTGCAACCTCATAAATTATCCCTTTGAGATTAGTTTGATACATGCTAATGGATATAACATGCATTTAATGCACTCTACTATTGAGTGCATCAACCACAATATTCTCTTTTCCTTTGATTTTCTTGATATCAAAGCCATACTCATAGAGAAACTCTAACCATCTACTTTTTATGGCATTTAGAGTTGGACGATCAAACAAATATTTCATAGCATTATGTTCTATCCTCAGCTCAAACGTTTTTCCTATGAGGTAGTGCCTCCACTTCAAGGAATGCACTATGTCTTCCAACTCCAATTCATGAGTGGCATAAATCCTTTCATGCTCTTTCAATTTTCTCAATTCAAAACATACCACAAATCCGTTCTGACTGAGGACTCCACCAAGTCCTTCTTTGCATGCATCTATGCAAACCATTAAATCCTCATTAGAATCTGAAATTCTCATAATTGAATCATTGGTTAACAACTGCTTCAATTCCTGGAAGATCCTTTCACATTCTATTGTCCATTGAAACTTCACCACCTTCCTTTGCAAGGAAGTGATCGGGTGAGGAATCCTTGAAAATCCTACAATGAATCTTCTATAGTAGCCAACAAGAACCATGAAGGATTTGAATTTTTTCACATTCTTAGGTGTTGTCCACCCTTTAATAGATTCAATCTTTTCAAGGTCCAATGCTATTCCTTCTTCGGATATGATATTCCCAAAATAGTGAATTTGGTTCGGATAAAATGAGCACTTGCTCAATTTGGCATACAACTAGTGCTCTCTTAACACTTGTAACACCATCCTCAAGCGATGCTCATGACCTTATTATGTCTTGGAATATATAATAATTTCATCCAAAAAGACAATGAAAAACTTGTCCAGGTACTCTCTAAAAACATCATTCATTAAACACATAAAAACAACGGGTACATTTGATAACCCAAATGGAACCATTGTGAACTCGTAATGACCATACCTTGTCCTATAGACAGTATTGTTGATGTCTTCATCTCTGATCCTTACTTGATGGTATCCATACCTAAGATCAATCTTTGAACATATCCTTGCATCCTTTAACTGATCAAAGGGATCATCAATCCTTGGCAAAGGATACTTGTTATTTATAATTACTTTGTTCAATTTTCTGAAGTCAATGCGCAATGTCAATGTCCCATCCTTCTTCCTTACAAAATAAATGGGACACCCCAAGGTGAAACATTTGGGCATATATACCCCTTCTTCAGAAGTTCTTCAAGTTGCATTTACAGTTCCTTTAGCTTTGGTGAACTCATCTGGTAGGGAATGTTGGATACTAGAGCTGCTCCAGGCATCAAATTTATAGAGAAATCAATATCTCTCTTTGGGGGTAGTCCTAGTATATCCTTAAACACATCCTCAAACTCTTTTAGGACTGCATGATCCTCAATATTTGACACCTTATCCTTAGTCTCTTCCTCCATATGAGTTGAAAATATTTGGCAGCCATTCCTATAACACTTCTTCAGCTGCATTGCTGAGATCTATCGGACAATAATTTCCCTAGGAATTACTTGGACTGTTCTTGGGTTCCCTTCCTCGTTCAGGAAAGTAAATTCCTTTTTATGACAATCTAAGATGGCATGGTGTTGGTCCAACCAATCCATACCAATTAGATGGTCATATGAACCCAAGGGTGGGATGTTCAAATATTCCTTAGTACTTATCCCATTTATATCCACTGGACATGATTTAACCAACTCAACAACTTTTCTCTTGGCTCCTGTAGCCAACTGCACTAGCCAATATTTCCAATGCTTTTTTTTTTGGCAATTTCAATCTTTCCACTACCTTAGGATCTATATATCTATGAGTATCTCTTGAATCTATTAAAATAGTAAAGGCATGGTTATTTATCATACCTTCTACTTCAATCATGTGTGATTGAAACTCTTCTTTCTTTTTGTCCAGGGCTGCATAGATCCTTGGTACACTTCTTCCCATGTACTCCAGTATTTATTATTGTTGTACATTGTGGAAATCTCTCACTTTGTTACTTCTGTGAGGAAAATGTCTGTACTTATGGTCTCATTTACAACCCCAACATTTAATAGGTGGCTTCCTTGGCCTTTTCCCACCTACCTCAACCATTTTGTGCTCTCTAAAAGATGGTTGTCTTTGAGGATTGTTTCTAAAAAATGGTGGCTTGTTCCCCTTCTTCCTCTATTCCATATTGAACTTCTTCTTGTATTTCCAAGATCTTTAGAAATTAGGATTTCCCTTATGCTAATACTATAATCACAAAGCTCGCCTTATGGCTTCTTATGGATTCCTCCAAATTTTTAGGATCATCATATTGACTCTTATCATTGATGAAAGATGGAAAACCACTCAGGTATTTTTGGATCTTAACTATATCATCCTTAATGAAGGAGACATACTTAAAAATTTCTAAAAATATCCTTTCATACTCATCAATGGTCATGCTACCCATTTTGAGTTCAAAGAACTCTTTCATATTTTTTTCATAATATCTCTTGGTCAAGTATTTCTTTTCAAAATACTTCTTCAATTCCTTCGAAGTCACATTCTTCTCTTTAATGTGTTGCACCTGCACAAGCTAGTCCCACCACATGGATTCATTTCCTTTAATATAATAAATAAAAATTATTCCTTCCACATGAGAAGAATAATTATGCATATGGAAATATTTTCTCATGCCCAAGAAACATGTCTCGGCATCTTCATATTTCTTGTGCTCTCCATCAAAAGTAGGAGGTTTGATCTTGTCCATTTATCCTTTAAGTTCATCCACCCTAGACCTCTTATGATGCTTCCTGACAAGGGATGAACTTGAGCTACGGTGTTCTCTCCTATTAGGATGCCTTTGGGAGTGATGGTGATGTCTTCTACCACTCCTTGATATTCCTTTTCCCTTAGGGGTCTTGTGGATTCCTGATTTGTTGGAGCCACTCTCCTTATCCAACTTCTTTTAAATTATTCCCAGGATCTATATTAACTTAATGTTGAAGTCTTCCTATTGTTCCTTTTCCTTCATAATCCTTTCATTATCATCCTTGTGACTTTGGACATCTGTCTGCAATTTTCTGATGGTCTCAACCAGATTTATGTCTTCATCCTTTCCTTCTCCATGTCCATTGGAGTTTTTTCCTTCAACTCCCAAATGGACATCCATTATTATAATCTCATCTTCCTGACTATAATCCTCTTTTGCATCCTCCATCTCTATGCACTCTATGATGATTTTGTTATGCTTGACAAATGTTAACTCTACAAACATTTGCAACCAACGTAACTTTGTCAGACTAAATATCTCAACAATTTCATTAAAACTTGAACCATTCTAGTTCAATAATATATAACAGAATTATTTCTGCTGATTTCCTAAGAATTTGACTATTCAGATCCAATTTATGGATGAACAGTTATATTCTATTGTTCAAGACCTTTCTAACGCCTGCTTTCATGCTCAAATATGAGTCATGGGAAGAGAGTTATGGCTATCTGAAAATTGTCTTTCTTGTGAAGCTGATCTTTGCACAGGTCATCTTCTAGAGATAAATTTTGTTATTGGAATCATGTTGGATCCTCTCATAAGGTACATAGGACTTCTTTACATCTTTAGGTGCAAGCCTTTACAATTTTGGACCCCACAAAATCCTTCTCTAAACCCCCTTTGCTTTTGAGAAAAAATTCTGGGAACTAGCCCTTTTTCTTTGGACCTCAATCTCATTTAACCATGGGCTGAGACCAAGTGCTAGGATGACATGAAATTATCTAGACCTTTGGGACTTCGGGGCTTTGGAACTTTGTAGGTTCTCTCAAATCCAAACTTCCAATCTCCTCAAGCACCGAATTGGTGAACTCACAAAGAATAGTGGATTGATGATCCACAAAGTCCCAACATCCAATGGTTGAGATCCATTATGGGACTTTGGGATTCAGGAGTTTATGAAGTGCTTCTCCACATATCCACCTAAATTTTGGACTAACAAACACACAAAAAAAAATCAACACATCGCACCTTCTCGTTGACAAATGACAACGATCGACTCTGGGACTTAGGGCTTCGAGAATTCCCAACTGTCCATGCTCTCAATCCTTCCAGAGTGCTAAGTATCTGGACTACAGGATCTGTTGTCACATATCCTCCCCCAATCAACGACTAAAATTTTCTCTGCAGCTCCAATCTTTGGGGATTTCCAAAGCACCTCTCCACAGATCTGTTGGCATGTTTACAGATAGAAGACGGAGTATTTGTTTATCATTGATGGAAAGATCAACACGATGAGAGTATACTTGTTTTCCAATGATAGCAAGATCAACAACGCAACAATAATGGCATGGAAGGAACAAAAGTGTAATATTAGTGAAGAACAACAGTGATCGTTGGATCACCCATCCCAAATTATCGATGGCTATCAGATCTAAATATAGATAGGAGGAGCACACAATAGAAGAGATCAGATCTCAGGCATCAGATCTGAGCTCGAAGACTGATCATCGTTGGATCCAGAAGAAGGAGCATGATCTTTACATGCAAGATAAAGCGGGCTTACAAAGTCCCAAAATCAGGAGGACCATCCATCTTCAAGAAGTACATGTGGC
The DNA here is from genome assembly GCA_009831015.1 of Picea engelmannii. Taxonomy (NCBI): domain Eukaryota; kingdom Viridiplantae; phylum Streptophyta; class Pinopsida; order Pinales; family Pinaceae; genus Picea; species Picea engelmannii. The sequence continues at coordinate 301,462 of ML777553.1, read as the reverse complement.
GAGCGACTAGAATTTCGCTGACTTACACATCGGAGGAGTCAATGGAGCATAGTGTGGGAACTCGCGATATGCGATATCCCAAAATGATCTGGGCCATCGGATTGAGGATTGATCTAAACCCTTGGATTGAGGGTTGTGGACCATTGGATGCAGACGACACGTGACGAGAAGTCATCTTTTCACTGAATGGAAATTCAAAGGAAGGAGGAGCTCTATCCTCAGAAATCATGAAACATGAAACTGTGATTCAATCTAATTCATTGATCAAGGGAGAGCATGGACCCTTGATCTGGCTCCATTTTGAAGTTTCAGATACCATGTGTTGGAGGAGTCAAGGAGACTCATGGAAAAATCACAAAGTGCCTTTTTGGCATAGCCTGTGATCACCTTCAGTGGTCACGTGAGGGGAAGAAGCTAGCAGTGCTAAGCTCCATTTTGGAGTTTTGACAATCGCAACTTGGAGTGTCGAGACCCTTCATCATAGGAATGTCGAAATGAAAAATCAAAAAATTCAAATTCTATTTAGCACTCAATCACAACCAGTGGGCATATGAGATAAATGTGAAATCTTGTGGATTTCATCCAACGGTGTTGGTTAATTGGGAATTTGATCGAAGGGATACTGCTTCACTTCACTGTTAATTGTTCAATTTCGATTCAGTTAGCAGAACTGAATCATAGTTCTTGGAAATTTGGTGATTCAGAAGTTGATGCATTTCTTTCGAGAGTCAAGGTGTAACTGAATTGGTGGAGAGAATAAAAGAGGGATGTGGTGACTATGTGAGGTTGGTTGTGCTCTCAAAAAAATGAGGTAAAATGGGAGAAAGTAAAATCACAGAATGCACAGTGTGAGATAAAACTCAGAAATGATAAACATAAGTTGAACAGAACAGAAAAAGGTGAAGAGAATAGAATGAGAAGATATCAAAGAGCATGAGAAGAACAGAGAAATAATAGATAGAAAGAGATATCAAGTCAAGCAAAGTATGAACAGAGCAGAAGAATAGTGAATCATAGAAGATTTGTAGAACGGAGAAGAAGTGGTAAGAATTGATATACATGTATTGTTGGTTATTCAATCATTTATGTACACTTAGGGAGGTAGGGTGGTTCTTGGGAGGATTGTGGTCCTCTGATATTCAAGTTGGTTCTTGAATATTGGAAGTTGTATATTCCATCTAGTTGTAGCTAGAAAACAGGGTGGCAGGGTGGTGCTAGGGAAAACACATAATTTTTCTGTATGGAAGTTGGTGCTTGTATAAGTCCAGTTGGTGCTGGAACAATTAGGGAGTTGATGCTTCCTTCTAGTGGGTGCTATAGAAGTAAGAGTTTTGGTGCTCTCAACAAGTTGGATCTTGCAAAACAGAGGTAGTAGCCTCACTTTGAGTTGGTGCTCAAAGATATATTATGTACAGAACTTAAAAGACTGCCTTTCATTTGAAGAAGAAGAGGCTTTATCCCTTTATGGGTTTCCTCATGAAAAAATGTCTCTATGTATATCTTATGTGTGAATGATGTTCTTTATTTATGTTGTTCATATCTTGTATAATATTGATGATCACTTGGAAGAGATTAAAAATTATTTGAATAAGTCATATATCGTTTAAGCTCAGTAACAACTGATTCACACCCCCTCTCAGTTGTCTTAGTAATTTCAACAATTGGTATCAGAGCGGGTTCCTTTTATTTAAAGGTAAATATGTAAGCTTAAACATGACAAGTCATGAAGGGACTTTAGCCAATAAGCCTCCTCTGTTTGATGGAACAAATTTGTCCTTCTGGAAGGTTAGAATGAGAACGTACATAATGGCCTTAGGTGTTGATGTTTGGGATGTGGTAGAAACTGGATATATAAATCCTGTTGTGCTAGCTTCTAAAGATGATAAGTTAGAATTTAGTTTCAATGAAAAGGAAATGAATGCTATATTGAATGTACTTGTTGAAGATGACTTTGTAAAGGTGATGCATCTTGAATCTGCCAAAGCAATGTGGGATAAACTTATTAGCATTTATGAAGGAAATGAGAAGGTAAAATATGCCAAACTTCAAACATATAGATTGAAATTTGAACAACTAAAGATGAATGAGGATGAAACAGTTAGTAAGTATTTTTTAAGAGTTGAAGAGCTTGTGAATGCCATGAAGGGTCTTGGTGAGAAGATTGAAGATGTATTTTTAGTTTAGAAGATTTTAAGATCTCTGCTTGATAGATTTAATCCAAAAGTTTCTGCAATAGAAGAATTAAATGATCTTAAAACTCTTTCCATTGATCAACTCCTAGGAACTCTAATTTCATATGAAATGAGAATTAGCAAAGATAAATCCATTACTAGAGAATCATATTTTAAAGTAGACAGGAATATTGATTCAAAACTAGATGATATTGAGGCAACATTTGTGAGAAGGTTAAAGAAAGGATCAGGCAAATACCAAGGCAAGCTACCCTTCAAATGATTTGTGGTAAAATAAATCATTTTGTATCTAAGTGTCCTGACAAGAAAAGGGGCCAGAACTCTGATGATGAAAATAAATACAAATTTAAGAAATATGGTAAAAAGAAAAGTTTGTGTGCAAACAATGACGATTCCTCAGAAGACATAGATAGTGATTCATCATGTAAAGACAAAGTGAATGATTTTATGATTATGGATATGGTATATATTGATGATGAACACACAGGAGGTGAAATGGATGACGAAGAAGATGTGGTGGACATGGAAGGTGAATTAATAAGTGCTTTGGAAGAAATTGACAGACTCGGATTTAAGAAGAGAAAACAAAAAACAATTGTTGATGCAGTTTAAAATGAATGGTAAAAAACCTAATGAAGAATTTTCTCTACTAAAATTTGAGTTAGAAGAGGCAAAGAAAATAGAGAACATTCTGAAACAACAATTATCATAAAAGAAAGTGAGATGTGAAGCCTTAGAAGAAGAGATAGTAAAAACTAGAAAAGAGATGGAGAAGTTTAAGGCATTGTATCACCAAAATCTATCAAGTATTAAAGCATCGGAAGGATTAACCTCCATTCTAAATCAACAAAGGAATCCAAAGTTGAAATATGGATTGGGCTATGAAGAAGGATCAAGTAGTGATCATCCAAGTAATACAGAACTCATCAACTTTATCAAATCTATAATCATTGACAACAACCACTCTGCAGAAACAAAGAAAGAAAATCAACCACCAAGAAGGAATGCAAGAAAAAGTACCAGAACCAAATATGTAGATCAAAGAAATTATCAACATGGAAGAAATCGACCCACTCAAAGAAGACAGTCTTTTTCCAGGTACAAAGGATTTTTCTATGGATATTGTTTTTTATGTTCTATCTTTGGTCACAAAGCTATAACTTGTTCTTTAAGATGTAGATATGAGCAAACAAGTTATTCAAGGAATAGTTATCTGCCACAACAAATATTGAGACAACCAAGTAACAAACAACCACAGACTATAAATCATATGATGGTTGAGAGAAGGACGCAGGTGAAACATAACAATAGTTATGAGCATAAAAATCATTATGATCTACTATTCAGTGAACTGGAATGTTATAACTGCCATAACTATGGACATAAAGCTGCAGACTATCTCTTAAAGAACTATAAGCTAGACCTGAATCCTGCTGCTGAAAATTTCAAGGTTTGGAAGAAGAAAGAAGATGACCAATGTGGATTAGTGTTATCGTCCCAAATACAAAAGAATCCATGGTTTATTTACAGTGGATGTTCCAAACATATTACTGGAGACAAAAATAAGTTTCTAACTCTAAGTGAAAACAAATCAGAGAATGTAACTTTTGGAAACGATGTGCCAGGAAAAATAAAAGGTAAAGGAATGGTAAGCCTGAGTAATGGCAAAGGAAAAGCTCAAGATGTGCTTTTTGTAGATGGTCTGAAACATAATCTACTAAGTTTCAGTCAAGTTTGTGATAGGATATGTGAAGTTGTTTTTACTTCTAAAGATTGTAAAATAAAGTCTGTGAATTTAGGACAATTGGTTGCAAAAGGGATAGGAACAAAAAACAATGTCTATGTGTTAAAAGAAGAAAAATAAGAATGCCACTTAAGCAAGTATGATGAAAGTTGGATATGGCATAGGAGACTTGGACACCTAAATTTTGGTCATATAATCAAGCTTAGAAACAATGGGGCGGTAAAATATCTTCCAAAGATATCAAAGCCATATGATTCTATTTGTAAACCTTGCCAAATAGGAAAGATTACTCGGACACAGTTCAAATCTAAAAAAATTCCTTCAACAAAAAAACCTCTCTAATTAGTACATATGGATTTATGTGGACCATCAAGGAAAGAAGGTACATGAAATGAAAACTATTTTATGTCGATTATTGATGATTATTCTAGACTAACATGGGTTGCCTTTTTTAAGGAAAAATCTGAAGAATTTGAAAAATTCAAAGTGTTTAAGGCTCTAACTGAGAATCAAATAGGAAAAATATTGAAGGTAGTAAGGTATGATAGAGGAGGAGAGTTTAGGTCATGGAATTTCAAAGAGTTCTATGATAAACATGTGATCAAAAGAGAGTACATAATTCCAAGGACTCCACAACAAAATGGAGTTGTTGAGAGGAAGAATAGATCAATACAACAAATGGCAAGATCAATGATGAATGAAAGGAATATTCCTCAGACATATTGAGTGGAAGAAATCCATACAACTATTCATATTCTTAACAAAGCTCATCTCAGGCTACACAGTGACAAGACTCCTTATGAACTATGGTTTGGAAGACCTGCTTCAATCAAGAATTTTAAAGTCTTTGGGAGTAAATGTTATATTAAGAATAATGATGAAAATATTGGCAAATATGATGACAGGGTTGATGAAGGTAACTTCTTAGGTTATGCTACAAACAATAAAGGGTACATATGTTACAATAAGAGGCTTCATAAATTGGTTTATTGTATCAACATAAAAGTTGATGAAGAAATCTCGGTCAGAAATGTAAGAAGTGTTGAACCAAGCACAAAATATATAGTTGAAGATGAAGATGAATAGGTCCAAGGATCAGAAAGAGAAGAATTTGAATCAGATGAAGATACGAATACTTAGGCTGACACAAATCAATAGAAAGAAACAAAATCACGTCTCAAAATTGTTAGAAAGAATCATCCTGAAAATTAGATAATTGGAGATATAAACAAAGGAGTTCAGACAAGAAGGAAATTAGTTAAATACATAGAACAATCTCAGATTTATTTTCTATATATGATTGAACCTAAAATTTTTAATGAAGCCAATAACCATGATGATTGGATTAGAACTATGAATGAAGAGATTGATGAAATTGAAAAGAACAATACTTGGGAGCTTGTTCCTAGACATGAAGATAAGAATGTAATAGGTTCCAAATGGGTGTTCAAGAATAAAATGAATGAAAAATGACAAGTTATTAGAAATAAATCCAGATTGGTCTGTAAAGGGTATGCACAAGTTGAAGGTCAGCATTTTGATGAAACCTTTGCACCAGTGGCAAGATTAGAAGCCATCAGAATGTTTCTTGCATATTCATGTCATAATAACTTTAAAGTATATCAGATGGATGTAAAGTCAGCATTTCTTAATGGAAATCTAGAGGAAGAAGTATATATGGAGCAACCTGAAGGATTCTCACTGACAGATAATCTTGACTATGTCAGCAAGTTGAAGAAGGATTTATATGGACAGAAACAAGCAACACGAGCTTGGTATTACAGACTAGACAAATTTTTACAAGACAAAGGGTTCAAGAAAGGTATTGTTAACAACAATCTCTACATTAAGTCTGAAGGTGATGATTTACTAGTTGTTTTGGTTTATGTAGATGACATTATTTTTGGATGTACTAATGATTATTATTTCCAGTGTTTTTCTAACTCTATGCAAACAGAATTTGAGATGTCAATGATAGGAGAACTGTCATATTTTCTTAGTTTACAAGTAAATCAGAGTTCTACAGGAATATTTATCTCTCAAGAAAAATATTTGAAAGAAATGTTGAAGAAGTTTTAGATGGAAGATTCTTCCCCTGTTAGTACACCTATGGTGGTCGGTTGCAAGCTCAGTAAAGATGATATTTAACCTAATGTTGATCAAAGGACATATCGATCAATGATAGGCAGTCTTCTGTACATCATGGCATCCCGTCCTGATATAATGCAAGTTGTTGGAATGGTAGGTCGTTATCAGTATGCTCCTAAACAAATTCATTTAGTAGCTATTACACGGATATTCAAATACCTGAAGGGCATAATGACTTATGGTCTTTGGTATCCTATAAATCAGAATATTCAATTAACTGCTTATTCAGATGTTGATTGGGAAAATTGTGTGGATGAGAGAAAGAGAACCAGTGGAGGTGCATTCTTCTTGGGTGACTCGTTAGTATCATGGATTAGTAAGAAGAAGGGACATATTTCCTTTTCAACTACAGAGGTAGAGTACAATGTTGTTGCTACTTTTTGCACTCAGATTTTATGGATGATCCAAACTCTTGCAGATTTGAAGGTAAATTATACTGATCTGATTCCAATTCACTGTGATAAAACCAATGCCATTAGTGTCTCCAAGAACCTTGTTCTTCATTCCAAGGCTAAGAATATCCCAATCAAATATTATTTTCTCAGAGAAAAAGTTACAAACAAAGTTGTTCAGTTGAATTATGTTCCTTCCACAGAACAGATAACTGACATCTTTACTAAACCATTAGCAGTGACACCTTTTGGATATCTTCATCAGAAGTTGGGGGTTGTACCTTCGTTTTTCTAATATGTTCACCTTGTTAGGGGGAGTACTTATTGAATATCTGTTATATTTCTAGTGAATATAGATTTCGTTCTTCCGTTCATAGTTGACAGGGAGAGTATATGCTTGTCGCATTTCTGATACCTTCGAGATGTACTACAACATCTTAGGGGGAGCGTGTTTCTTGTTTTACATTGATGTCAAAGGGGGAGAAAGTGTAGTGTGGTAAGGATGCTATAGGGTATGTTTGGATGTCTAGGCAGAATACTGTAGTTTCTTTAGGTGTAGTGCAGTTCTTCAGGCTATTCAAGGTTTCCATCAATGCCAAAGGGGGAGATTGTTGGCATGTTTACAAACAGAAGGCAGAGTATTTGTTTGTCATTGATGACAAGATCAGCACAACGAGAGTATACTTGTTTTCCAATGATAGCAAGATCAACAACGCAACAATATGGAATGGAAAGAATAGACGTGTAAGCTGAGTGAAGAGAAACAATGATCGTTGGATCACCCATCCTGAATTCTTGATGGCCTTCAGATCTAAATTTAGATAGGAGGAGCATGTAGTAGAAGAGAATAGATCTCAGGTGTCATATATGAGCCTGAAGACTGATATTCATTGGATCCAGAAGAAGGAGCACAATATTTACGTGAAATATGAAGCAGGCTTACAAAGTCCTGAAAGCAAGAGGACTGTCCATCTTCAAGAAGGAGACATGGAGAGCGACTAGAATTTCGTTGACTTACACATTGGAGGAGTCAACAGAGCATGGTGTGGGAACTCGTGATATGTGATATCCCGAAATGATCTGGGCCGGCGGATCGAGGATTGATCTAAACCCTTGGATTGAGGGTTTTGGACCATTGGATGTAGACTACACGTGGTGAGAGGTCAGTTTTTCACTAACTAGAAAGTCAAAGGAAGGAGGAGCTCTATCCTTTGAAATTGCAAAATGTGAAACTAACATTTAATCTGAGTCGTTGATCAAGGGAGAGAATGGATCATTGATCTAGCTCCATTTCAGAGTTTTGGATACCGGGTGTTGGAGGAGTCAAGGAGATTCATGAAAAAATCATGAAGCGCCTTTTTGGCACAACCTATGGTCACCATTGGTGCTCATGTGAGGGGAAGAAACAAGCAGTGCTAAGAAACATTTCGGAGTTTCGACGACCGCGACTTAGAGTGTCGATACCCTTCATCACAAGAATGCTGAAATGCAAAATCACGAAACTCAAATTCTGTTTAGCGCTTGGTCACAGCCAGTGGGAATATGAGATAAACGTGAAATCCTACGGATTTCACCTAACGATGCTGGTTAATTGGGAATTCGATTGAAGGGTTACTATTTCACTTGATGGTTAATTGTTTATTTACGATTCAGTTAGAAGAACTGAATCATAGTTCTTAGAGGTTTGGCGATTCAGAAGCTGATGCTTTTCTTTGGAGATTCAAGGTGTAACTAAATTGGTGGAAAGAATAAAAGAGGAATTCCATGACTTTGTGAGGTTGGTTGTGCTCACAGAAAAATGAGGTAAACTGGGAGAAAGGAAAATCGCAGAATGCACAATGTGAGATAAAAATTAGAAATGATAAACATAAGCTAAACAGAACATAAAAAGGTGAAGAGAAAAGAATGAGCAGATAAAAAATAGCATGAGAAGAACAAAGAAAGGATAGATAGAAAGAGACAACAAGTCAATCCAAGTATGAATGGAGCAAAAGAATAGTGAAGCAGAGAATATTTGTAGAACATAGAAGAAGTGGTAAGAATCGATATACCTTTATTGTTGGTTATTCAATCATTTATGTACACTTAGGGAGGTAGGGTGGTGCTAGGGAGGAGGTCCTCTGATATTCATTTGGTGCTTGAATATTGGAAGTTGTATCTTCCATCTAGTGGTAGCTAGAAAACAGGGTGGCAGGGTGGTGCTAGGGAAAACACAGAATTTTTCTGTATGCAAGTTGGTGCTTGTATAAGTCCAGTTGGTGTTGAAACAATCAGGGAGTTTATGCTTCCTTCTAGTGGGTGATAGAGAAGTAAGAGGGTTGGTTCTCTCAGCAAGTTGGATCTTGAAAAACAGAGGTAGTAGCCTCACTTTGAGTTGGTTCTCAAAAATAGATGATGTACAAAACTTAAAAGACTACCTTTCATTCGAAGAAGAAGAGGTTTTATCCCTTTATGGGTTTCCTTGTGAAAAATTGTCTCTGTGTATATGTTACATGTGACTGATGTTCTTTATTTATGATGTTCATATCTTGTATAATATTGATGATCACTTGGAAGAGATTAAAAATTATTTGAATAAGTCATATATCATTTAATCTCAGTAACAACTGATTCACCCACCCTCTCAGTTGTCTTAGTAATTTCAACAAGATCTCTCGAAGTGTCGAATTACCAAATATCCTCTCCTTCCTCCACATATAATCTCTCGATCAATGGTCTATATTAAATCTAGGCTTCGGAAGTTCTCGACTCAAAGAAATCTCCAACTCAATTCCTACAGAGTACCAAGTTTCCAGACCTTAGGATATGGAGCCACATGTCTATTATAATAAATGGCTGAGATGGATTGCGGCCTTCGGGCCTTTGGGAGTCCTCGACCCCAACTGCTTATGCCTTGAATCCTCCAGAATTCCAAGTCTTCAGACTACAGGATATACTACCAGTATGTGTCCTATCCCAATCAACAATGAGGATTCACTCCGCTCTTTGGAGCTTCATGGGTTTCACCTTCATCACACTTCATTCCTTCTGAACACCTAATTGGCGAACACTTGGATTCTTCGTTAGTAACTAAGAACTAAGGGGTTTCTACATGGAAGAAAATAAGGAAGGGACACATGGCCCTATCTGATGGGTGACACATTTCATATACTAATAGGCATGAATGATCTTTGAAAAGGATGGAACACAGTGACACGTGGAAAGAATCAAGTGTGTCCACATAACCCTAGGTGACATCATCAAACCATGTCTCTCCGATTCTTCAAAACTTTGGGACTTCATAACTTTAGGACATCGGGACTCCGGGACTTCAAGAGACTTCTCAACACTACACCACAAATCCACCGAACGTTGAATTTCTAAATAGATTGATCTATGGACACATGTCCTCAAACACGAATGGTCTCGTTTAACTCCAGAGTTCGGGACTTCGAGAGATTTCCCTCCTAGCATATTGAGGACTCATTTCTCCTGTAGTATCGAACCTTTGAACTGTCGTGAGATCTACAACTCACATTCGCTCGTGCGCAGATCTGACAGTTGGGATCTGATATTCACCACTGCACCTCACCTCTTGATCGTTGCTTGATCTAACAACTCTGGTTTGTCCTTGGCCAAATCCAACGATTAAGCACTTCTCCCAGTGATATACGATGTAGATCCACTACGAAACTTCGGAGCTCTGGGGATTTTTCCTCTTTTACAACAAATAACTTCAAAAAACCATAGTGGTGAAGTTCAGAGGACTTAGGTTCTTAACCACCATGCTCCTTTTTCCAATTTGACGATTGTGAAGGGTCTTCCTTCTCCTGAATAGATCCTATGGCTCAAATTTTAACTTTGTGTCCCAATACCACGATTGATGTGGTAATTGCTCCGCTACTTCTCTTGAGCTTTCCATTACCACCCAAGTGTTCTCTCAACGCCCTTCTAGAATTTTGTACTTCCATTTACTCATACACATCCCATCCAAGTTCAGTGTTGAAAGCATGGGCTCCGATACCAATTTGTCACATACCCTGGCCATTGATACCACATTGTAACCTCCCCGTCCACCCAGGCCAGGCCATGCTACCTCGTAGAACCACTCTTTCTAAGATTTGATATGTAACATACCCATCCATAGACCAAACGGGCTACACCACATAGAAACTCTTGTGGAACTTCATACATTGTATCATACCCGACCTTACAGGACGGTCATGCCAACTCCATAAAAACAACTAAACCTTTTGTGTGTGTATATATATAACATAAAAAAAACAACATATTCTTCTAATACATAGATTAATGAGGAAATAATAGTAAGCCTACACATAAAACATATACAAGAAATTACTCATAAATAGAAGACATGCAAAAATACACAACATGTAAATGAACATAGAAATGGTAGTTATCTTTTATAGATGAACACCAACTGTGTGCATACCTTCCAAGAACCTCCCAGACATAGACCATGTTTCTCATCACTGTCAGTAGTGGGTCACACCTGAGATGGGACTAAAATCCACTGAAGTAAAGGGATTCCTAGGCTAGGCTAAGACAATGGAATGCTACACGGTCAGGAAGGTAGGATTCCCTCCCAGGAGCTAACTTATACACACAGCCTACAACCTCTCATTCCCCACATGCATGTCCCACCACAGGAAGTGTGCCCTTTCTCTTCTCAATAGTCCTTTGACTTCCCCACATCCCTTCCAAGGATTCAACAACAAGCCAGACAATAATTATCATAGCATTATAGCTGTTGTTGGGCTCCCACCAGGAGAAATCACTTCCCTAGCAACCTCTCTCACCGGGAGAGATTTACTCACAGGCTTGACAACCTGCTTCTTATTTTCCAGAAAAATCTCTCACCTGGAGAGAGTTTCTCACAGGCCTGAAAACCTGCTTCTTCAATCCATGAGCCTAACAACCCACCTCTTCACTCATGCCCCTAGTCAACCAACAAGAGGCTCAGGTGAAGGAAGCAACTAAAAATGAGTAAGGACACAAAATATGGAACTAAGCCATGCTTAGTCCATGAACTTCTTTGGTAGCAATGACCAATCATTAAGACACAACACAGGCTTAGGAAGTACAAGTGCAACGAGCTTCACGGGAAAATACATAGGATAAATCAAGTATAACTACGAGTTCCATAGTTGTGTGCATACTTAGAGGTGTGTGACTACTCCAGGGTCAGAAATGGAGGTAATAGCTCAGTGCATGAAGGAATGCATGCATGTGAAGAATAGAAAGAATGGAAGGAACCCCTGAACTAAATGAAAATTTCCACTTAAAACTGTGTGCGCTAAGATTGACACATGGCTCTCTTGGAGCCCATTCCTCTCCCCTTGGATTTTGTTACTTTCCCCAAAGGAACTTAGGATTACATGAGTTATTTCCCAACCTTAGTATTTTAGGAAATATATTATAATATTCCCTTAGAGTTAATCCCTCAAGATTAGCTATTTTTCCCCTAGCCTCCTAGCCCCTTCCCTTTCCCTACCTAATGGAGCTTAGTCCCCCATTCTCTTTTATCGTTGTCAGTATAGATGCAGGGAGGTATTTTATTATTGATATGATTATTGACATATACAAAGACAGGCTCTTTGACCTTTACCATTTAGGTTGTCTGTCCTATTCATCACATAATCCTCCTAGATTATAATCACTTGGCTCACCAGCCTACAAAACATATTTACATTCACAATTACAACTGGGGATCAATCTTGGAATACTACAATCCCCTCCCCTTATTTTTGCACTGTCCTTAGTGAAACTTGTTTATACATGTACAATTCAAATTATTCAAAAGGTTCCAAGCTTTAGCTATTGGAAACTTGTTGTCCATATGGTTCTCTACTTTCCAGCACCAATTCTGGTATTCATACTACAATTGGAAGTCAATTTCTCTAATCCATAGAGTTTCTTCCAGAAATAATTCAGCTCACTATTCCATTTGACACGCCCTCCTTATGGAAGCTACCATGCCATAAGAATCCTCGAGTTTCCTCCTCCTTGTTTCACTCACACTTCTGAGATCAGACATCCCTTCACTTCTACGGAATCCTTCAACGATCTATCTTGCCAAGGATTTCACACACAAGGAGAGTGCTAACCCATTACCAAAACCTCACCAAGGTTCTACAGTTGTAGGGATTTAGTGTCCTCAACAATAGTTGTTCTTTCCCATCATTCCAACTTTAATCAATATTATCTCATCTGCATCACACACATGCAGTTTTATCATGAGAGAAAATAAAATAATTCATTTAGAACTCAACTTATTTCATAAGTAATTCAACTTTTCCCAAAATATGAAATTCTATTTCATAATTTTTTCATTGTTGTTGCACTAATAGTTTGTAGTCTTCCTTCTGGCTTTCAACAAGCACCATGCTCAATACCATTTTTCCTACAATGATTCTATATTGCATTCAACCAAAAAATTATCAGTATTTCCTATACATCATACTCTCACTGCAATATGTACAAAAACCTTATGAAGTGTTCTTAGAATTGTCTATAACTAACAATTCAATCACAACTATAAAACAATTTAATAGATAGAATGAATTATCATTCTATGTATATTCATGTTCATAATTAATATCAGTAAGTTCATTACTTCTTTTTCCAAACATAAAATTTCATGTAGTCAATGCTCATGTGACTACTTGACTTGCAACTTTCATGTTGCATTGTCATAACAACTCTTGAAATGTTCTCAACTCCATGAGTTAGAAACATTTTAGCCATTAGTATAATTATTTCCATGCAATAGTATATATTCATGCACTCAAAAAACACATTCAAGAAATGCATTGACGTATACAATTCTATCATGTATGAGTGCAACTCTGCCACTTACTAGGCATGAGTGAAAATCTCAATGCATATCTATTAAATGTACCTTTGCATTGATTTTTAGAATGCTCTAAATCTAATTCATGTATCTCACCATCCATAAATTAATAATAAAATACATCATTGTCTGTAGACCGACCACGATAAAAGAGAATGGGGGACTAAGATCCACTAGGTAGGGAAAGGGAAGGGGCTAGGAGGCTAGGGGAAAAAGGGATAATCTTGAGGGCTTAACTCTAAGGGAATATTATAATATATTTCCTAAAAGACTAAGGTTTGGAAATAGCTCATGTAATCCTAATTTCCTTTAGGGAAAGGAATGAACTCCAAGGGGAGAGGAACGAGCTCCAAGAGAGCCATGTGTCAATCTTGTCGCTTGCAGTTTTAAGTGGGAAAGTCCATTTAGTTTGGGGGTTCCTTCCATTCTTCCCATTGTTCCCATGCCTGTATGCCTTCACACAATGAGCCATTACCTCCATTTATGACCCTAGAGTAGGCACTCACCTTTGAGCATGCCACAACTATTGAACCTGTAGTTATACTTGAGTTATCCTATGTATTTTCCTCTGAAGCCCATCGCACCTGCATTTCCTGAGTCCGTGTTGTGTCTTAACAATTGGTTGTTGCTACCAATGCATTTCATGGACTCAGCATGGATTTTTTCCATCTTTTGTGTCCTTACCCATTTTCGATTGTTTCCTTCACCTGAGCTTGTTGCTGGTTGACTAGGAGCGGGAGTGAAGAGGTGGGTTGTTAGGCTCGTGGATTGAAGAATCAGGTTGTTAGGCCTGTGAGTAACTCTCTCCAGGTGAGAGATTTTATTGGAAAAGATGAAGTAGGTTGTCAAGCCTGTGACTAACTCTCTCCAAGTGAGAGAGGTTGTTGGGGAAGTGATTTCTCCTAGAGGGATCCCAACAGTAGCTACAATGCTCTGAGAATTCATATCCGACCTATTGTTGAAGCCCTAGAAGAGAAGTGGGGAAGTCAAAGGACTATTGAGCAGAGAATGGGAACACTTCTTGCGGTGGGACATGCTGGATTACTAAGAGGGGGGGGTGAATCAATAATAGCATAATTATAATCCTTTTTCTCCAAATAATCCAAGTGTTATATCAATGTAGAATTATTATCCAATAATGAGCAATAAGAAATGAACAATCACACACATACATAGTACACCACTGTTTTAAATGGAAACCCAAATCGGGAGAAAACCACTAAATGCTTTATCTTATATGTCTTGAAGAATTACATTCATTGGAAGCACCAACTTCCTTTTTTTTCCAGCTGCAACTGGAAGGAGGCTCCAACCCCCTAGCTTCTTAGGCTACAAACTGAGGGAAGCTCCAACTCCCCAATTCTCTGGCTATAACTAGATGGAGGCTACAACCCCCTATGTTCTCCAGCTACAACCAAAAGGTGGCTACAACCACCTGTCCTTGTCCCATCCAACCGCCCTGAAGTAGAAGTAGAATTATGGAACCAATGTAACACTATCAGTGTGAGATATACCACTATAAATATGTACCAATAAACTTGAAACATGCATCAACCATGCATCGACCTGTAATCAACCTGTACCATAAACAAGTGCATCAACCATGCACCAACCTGTACCAAACAATCTATAATCAACATGTACCATAAACAAGTGAAACCAACCATATACCAAGTATGTACCAATCATGTGTCAAGTACTCATCAACTATGAATCATCAATATGTACCAACATCTTCAACTATACACGTCATGTATGTGCCAACACATCAACTACTTGTCTCAACCATGTACCCAACTTGTACCTCAACCAAAAGCCCTCATAAATTTCATCATCCAAATATGTTTTGTAACTCTATAATAGACCTGTTGTATATGATCACATACCTGCAAACCTTCCTTAATTTTAACAACAAGAGACTATCATTTTCATCAAATGTTTCTTTAGCCTCACAAGACTAGTTTTGGATTAGTCAACAACCCTAACTTGAAATAACCATAACTTTGTAATTGCAGTGAATAAATATAGGAAACTGATACACAATGTTCTTCAGTTTTTTTTATGCAATTCCTTCATGTGTCACTACTTGGAACCTCTCAAAAAAGGAGTTATGGAAAAAATGGCAAACCTTGTTGAATTCTGGCTTATTCTAGAGAGCGACCTTGTAGAGCATTCCCCGCATGGAATATTTGTTGAATTGATCTAAAAATGTTACAAAGAATACTAAAACCTATAATCTAACCAACACATTTGGTCTTACTAAATTTGGATTTATTATGAAGAAGTTATGATGTTTTTACACGAAACACTTGTTTTTGACTAGCTTTAGAACTAGCTACAAGCCCTATGTTCCACGGAGTGTAACTCCAAAAATACAAAAAACCACAAGTTGAATGTCCTACCAAATATACTTGGATATGTTTCCTCAATTTCATAGCAATTTCACGGTCTGAATCATTCTAGTAAAAAAATTATTGCAAAAATGGTGAGATGACCTGAAAAAAACATACTTTAGAAAGCATCATCAAAATAATTTATCCTTCCTTGAATTCTGGCTTTCTTTTCTTCACTTTCTTCAGAAATTCAGCTTAGATATCCTTTGGTTACCTCAGACACCTATAGATATTCAATATGATCAACTGTTTCTTAAATGAGAGAGCCTTGCCCCATATTTATACTCTCCAAGTAGCTTCCTTAAAAACATCTTCTAGGTCACTTTGCCCACTTTCCTTATTTTAGGGTTAACCCACTTCTAATTTCTCCATTAAATTTATTATTGAATTAATTTATTTTGTATTCACTTTGAATTATAATACACTCATCACTTCACTTTATTATTTGCATTTTAAAATCTCTTAAACCACTTTGACTACTTTGACCTTTTGGGGCTTCTAGATGACATATGAGGGTCCTCCAACTTCGTAAGGCCATAAATCTCAAACCGTGAGGAGTTATGTGACGTTCCACATACCGCCATAAATGGAATGAAATGTTATATCCATATAGAATAGTATTACCTAAAAATATATCAAAACTCATACCGCTATCCATCAAACAAACTTGGGCCCATTACCCAAACCTGGGTTCTCCAACTTCTCATGGCCATAACTCTCTAACCGTGAGGAGTTATGTGATGTTCCACATGCCACCATAATTGGCATGACAAGAAATATCCATATAGGATAGTTTCACTGACAAATTCACTAGCATTCATCACATTATTCCACAAATAAGCATGGGTTCTCTAACCATACTTCTAGGATAACTCAATTCGTAAAGCGTCTTCCCATGAGGGATTTCACCATAAGGGGACCACTTTGGATTTCATCCATTTCTACTTATTATCAACCATGAAAAGACACTAACGATTAATCTTTACATCAAACAATATTGGGTCCATTACCCAACCTTTTTGCTATGGGGCTTTCTTCAAGGGTTGACATCAATCACAACCAACCTTAATCAACAATCTCCCCCTTTGGCATTGATGGAAACACTCTGATGCAATACTGAAATCATATCACTCATGCTCCCCCTAGAACCATGCCTCTATCCTCTGCATCTGATAAATATCTCTCCCTTTGTCATCAATGGAAAATGTATCTTTCCATTCGGGGTTGCTCCCCCTGATTGAACTGTCCTCTTATGGTGCTTCCTCATGTAAATATAAGACACATAAGATAAGCATTCAAAAACATTCATTTTGGAGTAGAAATAACTCCAAGTCTTTGGAAAAAATATTCAAAGGATTCCCGTGGAAGTGGTTTTGTGAAGATGTCTACCACTTGTTCTTTTGTGCCCACATACTCAACTTCGATGTTCTTTTTTGGAACTTGCTCCCATAGAAAGTGATACTTTATTGGAATGTGATTCATCTTGGAGTGCATCACCGGGTTCTTCGAGATGCTGATGACACTTGTATTATCATAATAGATTGGAATGGGCTCATCATACTCAACCTGCATATCTGTCAGAGTTTTTTTCATCCAAAGAAACTGTGTACAACATGATGCTGGTGCAATATACTCAACCTCGACTGTAGATAAAGATACTAATGATTGTTTCTTTCTTAGCCACGATACTAAAAACTCACCCAATTAAAAATTTTCTCCACTGGTGCTTTGTTAGTCATTAATACAACCTACCCAATCTGCATCTGTGTGGGCAATAAGTGATATATCCTTTCCTTTTGGATACCATAATCAAAACTCTTTTGTTCCTTTGAGATATCTGAAAATACTCTTCACTGCTAACACATGTGACTCCTTTGGTGCTTCTTGAAATCGTGCCACCTATCCAAATGATTGCATTACATCTAGTTTGGATGTTGTTAGATATAGTAGGATGTCAATCATTGACCTGTATTTCCTCTGATCTGTAGACTTCAAATCATCATATTTTCTCAACTTGCAACTGGTTTTCATGGGAGTGATAACTGGTTTGAAATCTTCCATTCTGAACCTCTTTAGAATTTCTATGATATACTTGGTTTGAGAAATAAAGATTCCTTGGTTTATTTGACGTATCTGAAGTCCCAAAAAGAAGGATAGTTCTCCAAATAATGACATTTCAAATTCATTTTGCATATCTTTTAGAAATTCCTGGCTTAACTTGTCATCATCACTACCAAAAATAATATCATCAACATAAACTTCAATTAATAAAATATTACCTTCACTTACCTTGATGTAGAGGTTTTTGTCTGCACTTTCTTTTATGAACCTTGCCTGCTGCAGATACTTATCCAGTCCAGAGTATCATGCTTTAGGAGCCTGTTTTAGACCATACAAGGCCTTCTTTAATTTACACACATAATCTTCATTTTCTGACAACCGAAATCCTTCTAGTTGTTCAATGTAGACTTCTTCTTCAAGTTCCCCATTCAAAAAAGTTGATTTTATGTCCATTTGATATACTTTAACATTTTTGGAGCATGCATAGGCTAAAAGCAACTGGATTTCTTCCATTCTGTCAATTGGAGCAAATGTCTCTTCAAAGTTGATTCCTTTAATATGTGCATATCCTTACATACCAATCTGGCTTTGTTTCTTGTAACTTGTCCATCTTCATTTAATTTATTCCTGAAAACCCATTTTCTGTCGATCACATTCTTATTCTTTGGTATTGGACCCAGTTCCCAAGTGTCATTTTTCTCTATTTGATCCTATTCTTCATTCATGGCCTGATTCCAAAATTCATCCTTGTTGTCTTCTTCAAAATAGTTTGGTTCAATTGTAGATAACAGTGCTAGGTGTGTTGGTTCTGGTGAATGGATTTTTTGTCTAGTCTCAACTCCTACATCTTTGTTTCCAATAATCTGATCCGAAGGATCATTCTTATGTACTTGTTTTCTGTGTCTTTGGAGATACTTGTTGAACTTGCTCTTCTGTTTCTGTCGGATTCTCTTTATTTTCCTCTTCTACTCCATCTTCTTCTTCTTCTTCTTCTTCAAAAATTTGTTCCATTGATTTGTTTTCTTCTTCCTTTGATTCTGGTCTGCCTGTTTCATCAATTGTTACGTTGATGCTTTCCACAAATTTGTTCAATCTTAGATTGTAACACTTGTATGCTTTCCTTGTACTTGATTAACCAACAAGTACTCATTTTTCCACATGAGAGTCAAAATTTCCCATTCTTCCATCTTCTCTTTTGATGTAGCATTTGCTTCCAAAAACTCTGAAGTGCTTCACATTTTCTAGTCTTCCTTTCCATAGCTCGTAGGGAGTTTTATCAGTGTTGTTTCTAAGCATTACTCTATTTTGAATGTGAACTGTTGTATGCATTTCCTGTGTCCAAAATATATCTATCAATTTGGAATCCATTAACATTGTTCGAGCCATTCTTCTCTGCTATCACTCACTCTGTAGTTTTTCCAGATTTCTTCTGATCTCTCTTCCTCTTTCCCTCGCATCTACCCCTGATCGCACACTCTTCCTGCCTTTTCTCTTTTCGAAGAGGTTGCATGTGGCACGATCTTCCTCATGGTGGTCAGGTCTGAGGACTCTACAGATCGGTGGTTCACCCCCATCCCTCATTACTCACGAGGAGCCATTTACCTACCAACCTGGGAAGTCATTTAATTTGGGGCCAGCGAGCCACTCTTGGTTCTCCGGGCTAGTGAAATCCAAATACAGTATTGGTTTTGGTGGAAGTTAACACCACCATTCTAGGTGCCTTCCACCACCTTTCTTCAGCCATCGTGGTCTCTTTTTCAACACATCCCCCTCTCACCAGTCCTGCAATATATATATATATATATATATATATATATATATAATTTACATTCATTGACCTTTTTCACAAGGTCCATTCACATCACACATTCATATTTCTGAGTTTTCCACAACACTTGGCTAGTATAGTTATTTTTACAGACTAGGGGAAATAGGGTGTTACATAGTGTGCAATAGAATAGTCAGGATATTTACTGCAAAATGAATATTAATCAATGTATATTATTTTTGAAAGGTAGATCTGAGATGCAATGGTGTATTGATGTGTTATAATTATAAATATGATGTGTTTTGAGGTAAAAAGAATGCATTTCATCCCCACAACAATCTCCCTTCCAATATTTCATACATCAGGGTCCTGCAGTCACCCATAAGCCATCTCGGGTGAGACTGCATTGTGCACTCTATGCATAGTGTTTTCTTCTAGTATTCAGAAGGGCTGATGGTTTGTAGGGTTTTTTTGAAAACCTAAAGTAGAACACGGGTCGGCCCTAAACATTTAACATACTATGCATAATCTTATAGAATTTTTTTGATAATGCTTATCATGAAACTTCCGGAAAAGTTTGATATATCTCCAACATTCAATGTTGTTGATCTGTATGAGTTCCATGAAGGAGAAAACAATAATAATGAAATTACTATGGACAGATGGGAACAAATACCAGTCAAGTGAGCTGAGGAAGTGGAATAAATTTTTTCCACAAGGATTGGTAGAAAAAATCGCAACAAGGAATATCTAGAATATTTGGTCAAATGGAAAAACAGAGGATCTGAGGATGCATCATGGATTTCTAAAGAAGAACTAAGGCACCTGCAAAAATCTTCATCCTATAGAGCAACAACCACATGAGCTGGGAGCTCATGTTTTTCTTACCAAGGGTGTTTGATGCAAGAGCATCTTTGGTTCTGGGCAATCCACATCACCTAAAAACATTTCAAATTCTGTAAAAGTGAATTTAGAACTAATAAGGATGGATGCAACTCTACTAGGCAGCTCGTGTTGTTACTCGTTAAAAATTGACAGTGCTATAACTTGCTACAACTCCACGCTATAGGATTGGTGTTGCAACTCACTACAACTCCTACATTGCAACTCCACGCTATAGGATTGTTATTGCAACTCCTACGATGCAACTCCATGCTACAGGATTGGTGTCGCAACTCGCTGAAACTCCACACTATAGGATTGGTATTGCGGCTCGCTACAACTTCAATGATACGACTCCATGCTACAAGATTTTCACTGGAAACTTGATGCTGCAACTCAACATGTTGATTCCTAACTCAGTCCACGTAGCTCATTAAGATTAAATGCCAAGTGGGAATCCTTGGTGAGGGAAGAGGAAACAAAACCAAATCAGAAAACATCTGGAAAACAAACAAGTGTGACTATTCATTTCCCAACTGAAGAGGAAACAAATTAGCTAATAGAAATGCAACAAAAAGAAGGGGAAAGGAGGATGGGAAGGTTGATTTTCGAGACAAAAGAAAGGAAGGTTTCTCCTCAGGTTGATTGTAAGTGACTGAGACAACCACCAAGAACGAGATCGAGAAGAGAGGATACAATTTGCAAAAGAACAACACAGTGAATCAATTCTAGTGTGGTGAGAAGGATGCATTCCTCGATTTCATTGTAATAAGAGGCATTCTGAAATCAATAATAAAAGCAAGGATTCACAACATGTTTGCGTTCTTGTGGTTGTAATTGAATTCTTCTATTTCATTCTTAACAAAAATAAATTAATTTCTTGTTATGTGTTTGAATATGAGTTCCCTTGTGCACTCTGAAGGCAAAGCATAGTCCTGTAGGCGTTAGAATTTCTTCAGGTTTGTGAGTTGTGTCACATAGGCAACCCAAGGGGGATTAAACTCCAACAACCATTGAGACATTCAACAAGATATATATATATATATATATATATATATATATATATATATATATATGTATGTATGTATGTATGTATGTATGTATGTATGTATAACATCAACCAATGGTGTTGTATGTGAAGTTATAAAGATGCGCACGCAACATGGGGGTGATCGAACTCAAGACCAATTACCTATGGATATGTGACCTTAACCAAAATATTGAACTATAGTTTTAGCAAGGTATCCATGCCATTTGTAGTAAATCAACCCTTGGAGTTGTAACGATGCACAAGCATTGTGGGGTGATCAAATGAAAGATCAATTATTTAAGGATACAGGTCCTTAACTAAAATCTTAGGATGAATCTTTTGTTGAGGTACCCACATCATTGGTAGAAATTTTACCCATGGAGATAAATCTTAAGATGAATCTTTTGTTGAGGTACCCACGTCATTGGTAGAAATTTTACCCATGGAGATATATGTGGACATGTAATAATGCACGAGCGCCATGAGGGGTTGACCAAGTCCCGTGGATATGGGTCCTTTTAACCAAAATCCCACACTAGGGCATTTGACAAGGTACTCATGTAATTTGTTGAAATTTACCCATGGAGTTGTATGTAGGGTTGTAGCAATGCACAAGCACCATGGGTGGATCAAACTCAAGGCCAACTCCCTCTAGGTACGGGTCTTTAACAAAAATATCAAACCCATGTCATTCATAGAAATTTAACTCATGGAGTTGTATCAATGCACAAACACCACAAGGGGATGATACTTAAGGCCAACTCATTGAATCGTCATGGATATGAATCCTTAACCAAAATTTGAGACAATGCATTCAACAAAGTAGCTAGATGATTTGTAGGAATTCAATCCATGCAGTTGTAGCAATAGAAAGCCATCATGAGGAGATCAAACTCCCCGTGGATATGGTTCCTGCCAAAATTTCATATCAATGCATTAAAAAAGATATTAAATTCAATCGATGAAACAATTTAACAATACATAAACCCATAAAAATTTGGACTCCAAAAAAAATCCAAGTACATATAGATATATAAACCCTTAGCCAAAATGTAAACAAGAACATTAAAATAATACATACGTCATTAAAATAACAAACCCACATCAATATAACTAAGATATTTTTTAACCAAAAATATCAACATTAAAAATACGCACATCATTAAAACAACAAACCAGCATTAATGTAACTTGAGTATGATTTTATGATACGAGGAGGACCATGTAAGAAACCTTGATATGGAATTGAGTTTGGAAACCATGCGTGGAGCATAGGGAGGGCACTCCTATTTTACCCAACAAAATCTCCAATGAACGGTGTGAGATTGTTGTCATTTCAATTGACTTATGAACAGTCGGCCCATCTTTATCCAAAATGATAAATTTGAAACTATGAGTATTTATTTATTTATGAGTTGTCGGCCCATCTTTATTCAAAATGATAAATTAGAACTCATGCTCTATTTATTTATAGAGCCGTCAAATGTCTCTCATTTCCCTCGCATCACATTCATGTAATTCAGATAATATAGGGTGTTAGCGAAGGAAGGACGTAAAAATAGTTTTATATTATCTATTGCCTCAGGATTTGTCAAAGCTTTCAAAATTTTCACTTCGTTTCTGTGCTTTTAGAGGTTGATAACCTTTTCAGAGATGGAAGAAAAAGGTATAGGCAGAGGTGGTGACCGAAGATTTTTCATGCCTGAAAGTGGTGGTGGGCGAAAATTTTCACTGTCGGAAAGTGTTTCCGCGAATAAGAATGAAGAAAAAGTAAAATCCAAGTCCAGCAAAGTCAGAGTTTATGATAAAGTCTCCCAGCCGGGCAAAATCTCCCCGCTTATCAGAATTGTAGCATTGGAAAAAGCAATTAACAACCTCCTTCAACCTACCATTGAAGGAGTCCAACAACCTTCAGATTTAATTCAGTACAAGTTAACAGAACTTTCTCTTAAAAAACAGAATGAAATGCTACAAGAGGAGTTAGACAGTACCAAGTGTTTTCTTGAAAAGCAAAATCAGAGAGCTGAGGAATCGATTGTTGAAAATCTTAGACTTAACAAGCAACTTGAAGAGCTGAGCAAAAAATTTGGACAGTTGCAGGAAACCCATGTCAAAATATTGCGGGAAAAGGAAGAACAGAGGATGGAATTCGAATCACTACATGCTGATCTACAGGATCAAGTCTCATCAGTTGCTGCTGCAAAAATGTTTCTGGAAGAGGAAACGAACTCCTTACAAAGTGAAATGGATAGAAGAACATTAGTTTCAGAAGAAGAAAAGGTAAATCTTAAGGGCACATTAAGGGAGTTGGAAACAACTCTGGATTCTGTCAAAAAGGAGCTGGAATCCTCGAGAGGCATGGAAGAGAAGAAAGAGGGCCAGATTGTTGAATTACGACATCAGCTACTTGATTTACGACATGAGCTTCTGGATAATGCAGATGCAAAAACGTGCCTTGAGCAGAAAAAGAATTGTTTGATCACTGAAATGAACAAATGTAGAGAAGAAAATGCCCTTCTTCAAGGAAGAATAAGGGAGCTGGAGAGTGCCCTGAATTGCGTGAAGAAGGATCTCGAATCCAAAGATGTTCGGCTCCGGGAAATGACAGAACGTGAATCTTTGCAAGTGAAGTCAGCGAAGAATGTGCATGAAAGTGAAAATGGAAAAGAAAATGGCGAGCATGGAAAGCCAACGATTGAGAGGAAAACAGCAGCAAAGGCAGCGGGTGAAGGCAGAACAGAACCAAAGTCGACGACAGAAAAACGGACGCCAAAGCAAGTGATTAAGGAGCGAACAGCAAAGCAAACACCAAATTCGGGGCCGCAAATACCATGGCGGTGAAGACGGCTTAACGACTATTCTTCATAATTTGTTTTCAGACTTGTGAACGTAACGTCCAGTTATTTGTGGGGTTCTTTCAGACTTGTGATCGTAATGTTCAGTTATTTGTGGGGTTCTTTGGAAGTTCTCTACGTTTATTTTTATTCAATTTTTTGTGAAAATATATTTAGGAATATAATTGTTTTTAGTTTAGGTGATATTTTTTTTTGGTGGATTTTTGTTTAAAATTCGGTCAGAAATTATTGTTAGAGTGGTTATTTTTTATAATTTCAGTTAGGAGTTTCTCAACATGATGAATTCATTTCTATATTCAAAAATGGATTTTAAACAACAAAACATAATGATTTCCTGCAGATTTATCAAGTCTGATGTGATAGTTAATAATAGGTTTAAAATTAGTATTTTCATAGTAACTCTGAACTCTCTTATCTTTATTTTTTTTTAGACTCTTTGCAAATAGTATATTTGGCGAATGATCTAAATATCTGTGTTGATCCTCTGATTTCCTAAATGACAAACCAGTAGAAAAGATTTTTAATTTGTATGATATTTAAAAAAATCAATAAAATTTTCACTATGTACTTAAAAAACAACATATTAATTATTTTTAATTTTACAAATAATATCTTAAAAAACAACATATTAATTATTTTCAATTTTACAAATAATGTCTTTGTTGTAATAATTTTCAATTATGCAAACATTGTTTTCTTAGATGTGAGACTAACATCTCTTCTTCTAGTGAAGTAACAATAAGATTGCTCTCTTGAATAAATTATTTCCTTCTAAAACTGCAATAAACTAAGTTCAATATTTAATAATAAATTAAAAATACAATAAACTAAGTTCAATTTGACAATAAATTTAAGGATTAATTTTACAAATTTTTTTAATTAAAATTAATAAAAAAATATTAATTTTTTTATAAAATAAAATATGGAAATATAATAATATTATTTTACTTACTATAACAATAATATAACATTAGTTTTTTTTAGTGTGATAATAACATTACATTATACTCTTTTTAAAAATAAAACAAATCAAATACAATATTCTACATTAGAAACTAAATGTTTTATGAATTAATTGCAATATACATCTTTATGCAACAAAGAAGGAAAATTTTCAAAAAAAAAATCTTATCTTTAGTTTATACATAAAGATTATCTTTAGTTTATACATAAAGCTTGAAAGGTCATTACATTTGGTGTTTATTGCTTTAAAAGTAAAGATAAAATAAAGGCACGAACTTTAAGTTCATTGATGAATGGAAAGGAGAGTCTAAATTTACACTCCAATAATTAATTGGAAAATAATTGTGATTATCGTTCAGTTATTTGTGTGGTTCTTTTAAGCATTCAAACATGTATTTAAAAGGGTCGAAATTGTTGTTTAAATTTAGACGTGGATATTATTTTTGGACATTAATGTATGATTTTTCTTTTATACACGGAACAATTTATAATAAAATTATTGTAGGTGTGAAATTCACTAGTCAATGAACATTGTTCTCATTTTTTCTACTTAAATTAAATAATTATATTTATTTTTAAAAATTAGAATGAAATTAAATAATTAAATCAAATTGTATTCATTGAACAAACTCACATAAAAACATTTTATCATGTTTATTTTAAAAATTTAAAAATTATGGTAATTAAAAATTAATATTTTTAAATGCAAAATAATAGATAAAAATATTTTTATATTTATCATTTTTATAAGTATATTGTATTTTAGGTTTTCATTATTTTTCCTTATAATATATATATATATATATATATATATATATATATATTTCAAATGAGTCAATGGTTTCAAATAGAATTCCACAATTAACCTTAGCCCTATCAGTACCTTTTTTGAACAAAATATGTTTCCCTATAATGATACATTAATTACAACAACAAAGTGTTTTATATGTGAAGAATTAATATATGCAAAATAAAATATCAAAAAGAAATAAGAAGGTAAATCTCCTCACATTGCTTCTATTCAAATGATATATGCTTCATTAAAAAACCTTCATAACACATTATTTTAATAATACAGACAAACCCACATATTCCACGAGGAATTAATAATTAATATTTATTATCCATTGCTTATTATATAAGATACAATAACATGCATATAAATACATGTATGGATAGTCATGTCCTTGGAAATGGTCATGACTTATCATAGTTTTATTACTTAAACTTATCATTGTCATGACTTATCATTATTACATAATAGTTTCTATTGCATAATAATTGAACTATAACTATTATTACATGATAATAAATGTAATATACTTATTACAAGTTTCCCCCTGAAAATGCTTCATCCTAAAGCATAGGGAAGGATGAACTCTTCTGATACATTGAGCAATCTTGTGTAACTACCATTGATTAGATAAAATAGAGGAAATAAGTCAATATGGCATTCAAAGCCTTGAACAATATTAGCACATCGAAAATGAATCAATCCATCTAAGGTAGATTCTTTCTAGAACTCCCCGATGATAATATTTTGGATATGATCTTGTTTGTTGTTGACTTCAAGGCACATAGATATTTGGATGCTTCCTAAGTTTATCTTTCTTAATATTTAGTTTAGGTTTTCCATGATTTACTTAAGTTTTCATGATGATATCTAATGTTTTTGTATTTGCTGGTGATATGTAAACAGTTATGGATATTCCACTAGACAGTTCATCACAATAGATATAATAAAATATTGATATCTTTATAGTGGAGGTTAATTTCCTTCATATCTCATATTATTTAATTACTAGTTTTTCACTAAAATATATGAAATAGTTAAAATGTGAAAAACAAAGAACAAAAATAAATACTCACACACCATCCACAAATAAACAAAAAATATAACCTGGGAAACCCAATAGAGTAGAAAAACTAGCTAGAAGGTGAGGTCACTCTGCTATGTTTTCTTCAAATGCAAGTACAAAGAAAGGGTCACTCTCTGTGGAGTTTCCTTTGACATTGTGGATTGTATAACAACTAAAAAATCTCTCCTCCTTTATTATTCTCTCAAAATACCACTTCTAGGTGATCTACTTAACTATGGAACAAATGCAATGCTAAATAATGGAACCCCTTCTCCTCCTAGAGGCCCGGTATTTAACATCATCTGATAGCCATCCAGAGGAAGGGTTTGGACGTCCTCAACCCTCAATTGTGATAAGTATTTGGACCTTCTATAATATTGTTTAAATTACATACGTGGTTAGCCCCATATGCCTGAGTAATGGGGGTTGATGTGGCATCCACTTGTATCATGGTGGTCAACATAGTAGGTCAACTTACAAGAGGCATAAATTTTGCATATGAGCTCCAATTGACACAATTTTTTAATTGTTGGAAAGGTATTGATGTGTATAATAACATCAACGTATCTGAGATGAATTTGAGAAATATTTTACCCCAAAAAATGTCGTTTTATGCCTCAAAATTACTTCTAAAGGTTTCAAACCCCAATTTTCCAAACTAGGATCTTCCACTAAAATGACCCTACAAATTGATTCCTCCAATTTTTCCACTCTAGAAGCATCAATAGAGATGTAAAATAATACAATGATTGAATCTGGATCATACCTCCTCATTTAGGGAAGCTTTTGGTCCCCAAAATATTTACTGAATGAGGTGAGGAAATGTTTCCTCTACCTTCTCCCTGGAGTACCACTATGGTTTTCCTCGAAGTTGTCCTTTCAACCCAATATGCCCAAGGTCATGATACCCCTATCTTGTAGTTATGGACCACTTCAACAAAGCTATGTCCTCTACCAACTTTATTTGGGCATCTGGTGTTAAATCCTCTATGGAAGGAAGGACCTTCTCCTTCTCTTGATCCAACATGGAAGGCCCATAGTGTTTGCGATTATCCGCATTCACTACTAAGTAAATGTGCATGTATGGGGAGAGACTGATTTTGTAGGAATTTTCTCCCACCTTCTCCGATATCTCGAAAGGTCCATACCACAAAGCCTTGATATTCTTACCAAAGCCTTGTAGTATTTCATTGTTTAGCTGTAACCAAACTCTGTCTCACACTTTGAATGATTTCTTGGTTCTATGTTGATCATGTTTGGCCTTTTATTTTTCTTCTGACTTATTCAACATATCCTATACTTGCAAATGGATTTGTGTAATCTCCTCAACATATTTTTCTTCTCTCAATGCATCTCTTCTGAGGTCCTCCCTCACTCCTCCTTGTTGTCCATATAAAACATCTAAGGGTGAAGGTGGAAAATATCCAAAGAAAGTTTCAAAAGGTGACTTACTAATAGAAGTGTGGACTTATCTTTTATGAGGGTGTTGTATGTAGATCATATTTCTACCCTAGGTATTCAGATGATTTTGACTGTAACCTCTAAAATACTACACCAAATTCTTGTTGACTACTTTTGTATGCACATATGTCTATGGATGGAATGTTGTATATATATTCAACTAGTGTCCATGTTCTCCCCTAATATAGTCCAAAATGTACAGAGAAATCTAGTATCCCTATCTAAGATGATGCTCCTTGGTGTCCCAAAGTGCACCCAGACTTGTTCAAAGAACATGTTTTCTACTTTTTTTCCTTTGATGGTGTTTTTACAAGGAATCATAATGCACATCTTGTTGAATCTTTCAACTACCATAAATAAACAATCATGCCCCTTCCTATTTGTTGGTAAACCTCCCAGAAAATCCATGGAAATTATTTCCCAAGGTTGAGTGGATATAGGTAAGAGATGGTATGGACCTTGCTTCATGTTAACGAGATTTTTGGTACAACAAAGTATACATCCTCTAATATAATGTGTTACATTTTCTTGCATTTTGGGCTAGTACACATACCTATGAAAGTTTCCAATTGTCTTCTATTGGGTCACATATTTGTCCATATTCTCATCATCTATAGACATCCATTCCATCCCTTATTCATCCTACTATTTTTCATTTATCATTCCATTTGCCATACATTTGCTACAACTGCTCATAAAATGACATGTTATTCATGTTATGCTTTAGTGGTTAATAATGATTATTCTTCCTTCATTTTTAATGAATTAAAAACTATTATGCATGATTTTTCTGATGATGGTTTGATGAGTGATTTTGTGTAGCAATAGTTGCAGCAGTCAAGGTTCCAACCTCCAAATGACACATGTGAGTTCCAACTCATGGTTAACCGTTTTCAGTGAAAAACGTGGAAGATAAGGAGAGACGAATTTGCGTGGAATATTGTGAATAGATGAGGATGAATCTAAAAAATACTAGACATGGGTTTTGTTCATAATGGGTCCAATTGGATTCATCTCAGGTTTTTTTCCAATTAGAGCTATGGTTTGGGAGAAATCATTGGTTCTTTAAAAGGGTATTTTTCCAGATTTACAGTTGCAATCGGTTCTCTAAACTTAGCAATTGATTGAGCAACCCAGGGATTTGGGGATTTGATTTGTATAAATAAGACCTCTTCAATCAGGAGAGAGTCAGTCATGAGATTATATAGAATTTATTTGTAAGAAAGTGTTGAACTTATGTAATTTATGAGTTTTCTTCAATAATGCAAAGGAGCTGATGGATCTGCAATTATGTGCAACTTTCTCTTGATCTTGTAAGTCTTTTGGCCATGCATGCTAGGTGAGGTAGGCCCCCCTCAATCTGGTATGTGTTGGTATTATTCATTTACTTGTATTTTTCTTTTCATTGTTTTAATTTTTCTTGGTTTATGATTAGTTGATCATAGCTTACAATTGTGTGTTGTTTATTAGATTGTTGTTACAGTAAGATTCAATTCATGTTGTTGTTACTTCATTTTGTTAATACTCCTTTAATTTATGTAAGAGTGTGGTAGTGATTTTATTTCAGCTGAGTGTATTTTCAACCAAGAGCAGATTTGATTGATTTTAAGTTATGTGTTTTATTTTATTAAATAGATAATAGTGTTAGTTGGAATTTGTTGCTTGCATATATTGTGCACGGTAAATTTGAAATAAAAGACTTCCTTTAGTTGACAAATTAAATAGTTGGGCAATACTACAATGAAATTAATTCAACATTAGTTCAACCCAATGTAACAACTGTTGTTCCTTTGAGTGTAGTTGTTGTTCATTTGAAAGGAAAAACTGTTGTTCCTTTCACACGACTGTTGTTCCTTTGAGTATCATTGTTGTTCATTTGAATGGAGCAACTGTCATTCCCTTTACGATTGTTGTTCCTTTATAGGTGTTGCATATCTAGAGGTTGGGTATTGAAAATGAAAGGTAGGAACCTATGTAGGCAACAAGTAAAATGCTTGTGCCAGCGCCTACCTTTGGCTGATGCATAGAGGTTGTTTTTAGGACATATTTAGAGCCCAACATTGATGGTGTTTTTAAAAGGAATCATAATGCACATCTTGTTGAACCTTTCAACTACCATAAATAAACAATCATTCCCCTTCCTATTTATTGGTAAACCTCCCAGAAAATCCATGGAAATTATTTCCCAAGGTTGAGTGGATACAGGTAAGGGATGGTATGGACTTTGCTTCATGTTAATGAGATTTTTGGTACAACAAAGTATACATCCTCTAATATAATGTGCTACATTTTCTTGCATTCTGGGCTAGTACACATACCTATGGAAGTTTCCAATTGTCCTCCCAGCACCAAAACTTCCTACAACCTTGGAGGAGTAAGCCTCTCTAATAAGTCACAATCACTCACCTCTAGGGACACAGAGCCTGTCATTATTTTAGAGTAACCCATTCTGGAAATGATAGTAAACATTTTTTTCACCTTCTTATATATGATTTTTCCCCTGTATCTACTAAACCACCTCCTTGAATTCCTCGTCTTCTATGTATTCCTCTCTGTATGGATCATGGGTAAAAGGTTCCATGTGCATCAAATTCCCCAAAGTTGTAATCTTTGATGTTGGTATGCTTGAAAGCATATCTACCAAACTATTTGTGCTACCATTCTTATAATTGATTACTAGATGAAATTGTTGTAAAAAACCCATCCACTTGTAATGTTTGGTTTTATGTAGGTTACTCTGGGCCTACAAATACTGTAGAAATTGGTGATCTTTGTGGATGATGGTTTCCTTTCCCATCAAATATTGCTTCCACTTCTTGAAATCTTGAACTAGCGAACATAGTTCCTTGTCATAAGTAGGGTAGTTAAGAATATCACTATGAAATATTTAAGAATGATAGCATATAGGAATTCCTCCTTGCATCAAAATTTCTCCCATGGTATACCCAATAACATGTGTCTCCACTTCAAAATTATTTTGAAAGTTTGGTAATGTGAGAACTGGTTCTTGAATAATATTTATTTTAAGCTCATCAAAAGCCTTATGTTGATACTACCCCACTAGAAACTCTTACCACTCTTTTTTTATGGTGTAGAGTGGTGCAATTACCATTGAAAATGAAGCTATAAACTTATGAAAGTATTGTGTTTCCCAAAACAAAATCCGAACTTCACTGAAATTTGTAGGAACTAGCCATTTCATGATGGCCTCCATCTTTGCGAGATGTATTTTGAGCTTCCCTCCACCAATCACATACCCCAAATACATGAAATATTACTAAGAAAACTCACATTGCTTGAGGTTATCCAACAACTGGTGCTTCTTCAAAGTCTCTACACCTACATGATATGTGAGATGTGCTCCTCCCAAATAGCATTATAAACCAATATATTGTCCAAATAGACTATAAAAAATGAATTTAGATATGGGATTAATACATCATTTATCATTCTTATAAATGTAACTGGTGCATTACATAAACCAAATGGAATGACCAACCATTCATATAAACCTTTCCTTGTCTTGAAGGAAGTATTTCATGTGTCTTCTTCCTTGATGTGTACCTATTGGTATCCTGATTTGAGATCCAACTTGGTGAAATATTTTGCATGCTACAATTGATCTAATATATCATCGATCCTCCAAAAATGCTATTTATTTTTTAGTTTAATTTTGTTTAATGCTCTGTAATCGATACACATTATCCAAGTCACATCCTTCCCTAGTACAATTATTATAGGTGACTCACAAGGTGACATGCTTGGTTGAATAACACCTTGCTCCAATAATTGTTGCAAATGCTTCTTCACTTCATTTTCTTCTCGAATGGACTGTCTATACAACCTAATATTTGGGAATGGGGAGTCTAGAGATAACTATACTTTGTTCTCCACTTCCCTCTCGGGTGGTATCCTTTTAGGCTCATAGAACAATCCTTTGTATTAATGTAGAAAATCCTCCAACTAATGTTTCTTCTCTTTAGTACACCCCTCTAAAGATTCCTTTACTCTTATCGACTCATATTCAGTTTGATTTTCTCTTAAGAAAAATAAAACATATTTCTTACTGGAACTAATCAATTTCTTGGCTTGGTTGGCACTTACTAGTGAGACCTTTGATTTTCCTTTATGCACATTGATGGTAAATGTAGGACTTTCCATCCTTGATTAGTCAGTATTGTTTGGCTCTCTGCATGAATATTTCACTCCTCATATACATATGGGGGCTTCCAAACACTACCCCACATACGTCAAGGGGTACTACATCCAATTCCACTTCATCAATAAAATTGACACGTACAACAAATTTAATCTTACACTATTTTGGTACCTTGATCTATGCATCCTTGTTTACCCATCCCAATGGATATGGTCCAGGATGATTGCGAACCTCCAATCCAATATTTCCAACCAAATCCATTGCTATGACATTATCCTATGAACCAAAGTCGAACAAGATATCTGTATTGGTCTTCTTGACCCGGATCTTAATGTGGAAGAGTTTGGTCATCTCCTTCTCTTCTTGGTGATGGAGGCTACTCATATTCAATTTCCTTCTACACTAATGTGCATACTATCATCTCATCCACATCAGAGATACTTTCAACCTTATTGCTCAAATTCGTGGCTAAAAGATCATTTTTCTTTGCATCCTTCTTACAGTTCTTTGTTTTCAACTTGGATGTAGTTTCCAATGCTTTTCTGTAGTGTTCCCATCAATATTGCAATGGTTACACTGGTTTCTAGGATCCTTGCACTAATGTGTAATAGTTGTTTTCTTATTATACTTTCCCCTTTCCACTTTTATTCTTGTTAATCCCTATACAAGTCCCCATGTTAATTATAAAACCCCTTATTAATCCTTATATATTGAATTATTAATTTTCTAGTGTTATATTTGTATGTAGGCTAGAACTCTTCAATATACCCTTTCTTTATAATTGTACCCTTTCCATGGGGAGACATATGAAGCTTCAACACACCACAATTCTAATTCATTCTCCCATCCGAGGTCTTCATTTACTTGGTCCTGGGCTTCAGCTGCCAGTTTGCATAACCCTTGTCCCTTAACTAGTTTAGCAGGTTTTATATCTAGATCAAATTATTGGACTACTGTCATCCAATTTTCTCTTCTTCCCCCCATCTCTTATTCAGTGAATAGGGATCAGAATGAAGGGTGAGGCATGATGACTTTGGTATGGTTCTTCAGGATGTAAGATCTGAAGTGTTTCACTGCCTTGTATACTACATAAGCCTACCTATCTATAGCAGGGTACTTTAGTTCGCCCCCTTGGATATTAATTCTCATGAATGATATCGGGGCCTTGTTGTTGTCATCATCCTTCTGAGTCAATAATGTAGCTAACGATTGGTTGGAGGTGAAAGTATAGAGGAAGAAATATTTGCTAAAATCAGAACTTCACAACACTAGGGATTGAGATATCTCAATATTAATATTGTTGAAGGAATTTTTCCATTCATCATCCCACTTAAATTAAACATCTTTACAGATCATTTTTTGTAAGGGTTTGATAGTCTCAGTGAAATCGAGAGTGAATTTTCTAACAAAATTGATTTTCCCAAACAAGGATTTCATAGCCTTTTTGTTGTGGGGTAATGGAAGCTGAGTTATAGCCCTAAGCCATTCTGGGTCTATGAAAATCCTTGCTTGAGATATAATATGACCTGATAGATTCCCCTCTTCAACTCCAAATATAGTTTTCTTAGGGTTTAAAGAGATACCGTATTTCCTACACCTTTTGAAAATCTGGGTTAAGTGTTGGATGTGATCTTCTTTATTATTTGAATACACAGTCACATTATCCAAACATACTTCTACACACTTATTTATTAGTCCCCAAAATTATACATCCATGGCCCTTTGGAAGGTCACCCCTGCATTGATTAACCCAAAGGGAATACGTTTGTAAGCAAAGGTTCCCCACTTGGTTCAGAAGGTATTTTTCAAATGGTCTTCCTTTGAAACTAGAACTTGGTTGTAACCTGAGAACTCGTCCAACAGGGAGAAAATATAATAGCCAGACACAATCTGCAAGAGTTTCTCCATTGGTGGGACTGGGTAGTTGTCCTTTTCTGAAGATCTATTGAGGTTCCTAGAATCTACACATAGGCAGATATCCCCAGACTTTTTTCTCATAGGAAATTTTTTTTCTACCCATGCAGAGTGTCTAACCTGGAAGATAATATTGGCATATAGTAGTTTCTTTAACACCTGACACATGAGGGGATCCAGGGATGGGTGGTACTTCCGGAGATTCTATTGGAAGGGTTTCACTTCAGGATTTAATGGGATAGTGTGTTGAATGATACGGGTATCATAATTTTTCAGATCTCAATAGGACCAAGAAAAAACATCCTGATATTGTCTGAAAAGTTTGAGATAGGCCTTCCTTTCCTCTTTAGATATCGTCTTGCCAAGATTTATATTCTTGGATTTTTCCAGGGTTTCTAGATTTATAGTTTTGTGCATGGGACAGGAACTCCCCGTCTTTGCGTTGTTTGACCCTTTAAATATTTCCCTTAGGTCAAAAATGTTTTCTAAATTTTCCATTCCCTTCAGTATCATGTGAGACCTTGGTTTTTCGGTTGGTTGATTTGTATGAGGATCAGTTTTTTCTAACTGCTCCTGGAATACTTCATATTCAATAGCCAAGTCTTTAAAATTATCCTGATTAGTCAAAAAATTTATGATCCATTCATCTCCTTCAAAGACCTTCCAATTAGAAATATTGTTGGTCACCGATGGTTTGTAGAGTAGCTCCACAGTGAACCGGGAGGCTTCATAGTCTTCTAGAGGTGATATCCTTGAGGCAATGGTGGCCATAGAATCAACAAGAGTGTTCTTTGTTCTGGGGATTGTTGTAATGTTAAATGCTTCAAAATGTTCTATTAGTCTGTGCACTTCCTATTGGTAATTCCTTAGGTTGGGGGAGTTTCAATGTATAGTGTTCCTTATTTTTCTAACGATGATTTTAGAATCTATGAAAACCTACAATTCTTTAATGTTTAATTCTACTAGAGCTTCATACTCAGTGATGTTGTTTGTACATTTGAATTCTAGTCTATGGGACATGAAATGTCGTTTACCTTTTGGATCAATGAGGATGCACCCTTCCCCTGAGCCTTCTTGCGATTTAGATCCATCAAAGTATAAGGTCCAAATTGGTGAGAAAAAGTTATTAGTTTCCCTTTTCCTACCACTTTCCTCCTTTCCTCCTATCTATTCTATGATTTCTAACATCGGTTCTTGACAGAAGAGGGTTTCCTCTACTATCGTCGACAAGTTTTCTTGAAAAATCATTTCGCAGTTTTGAGTAAGAGGGACATCAGATGAGAGGGGGGAGAAATTTCCGAAATCGAAGTCATAGGAATAATTTCCTAGCATGGGGAAATTTGCCGATGTGGGTTCATTAAGGGTTTCTAAGTCAGTGGCAATATGTTTTAGATATCTTTCCCTATCGATCCTGATCATATTCGAGTGTCCTTTTAATGGAAACCAAAGGTGAGCCCAATATGTACTAAAGTATCCATTTAACTTCTCAGACCAATCTCGACTTAGTAGAAATCCATAGACTTTTGGGATATCTACTACAATGATGTCAATTACTTGAAAAAATTTAGGGCGTGTTGCTATTCTGATCATTACATCTTTGAGTTCTCCCATGACCTCACCTGGGTTTTGTCTAGTTTTATTACATGTTTAACTCTTTTGAGAGGGAATGTGTTTAATTTTTTGCAAATAGACAATGGAATAACATTGGAGGATTCTCATGAGTCAGCCAAACAATTATGGAGGTTTCTGTTGAAGACTTCAAATGTCAGAAGGAACGGTGGGACAAAAGGTTTTCCCTTGTTATCTTCAGAGAAGGCGTTCACAGTTGGTTTATTTCCTAGATCTGTGGTAATTAGATTTCCTCCTTGGTCAATGCTTGTTGTGGGATTTTCCACTAATTTCAATCCTTGCAACAAAAATTTCTTTTGCTGAGGGATTCTACACATGTCCATGACCGATATATTTACCTTCAACTTTTTCAAGTCTTCTACTATGTTGTAGTCTATTTTGGGATATTCTCATGTATGGATTTTTATAGGATTTCTTCGGGGAACAAAAGGTGCTTTCAGGTGATCGGGAGCTAGTTTTCCTCTTGAAGTTTGAGCAGTAGTAAGATCGCTTGAGACAGGTTGACCCCTACTTCATGTTTGCATAGCCAAGACCTTTGCAGGTGTTTCTTGAACCTCAAATAGGTGATCGGGAGGCATTGGTAGGTCAGGGTCCCATATCAACATGGTTGTTTCATATGGTGGATCAACTTCTTCCTGATCAACAATATTCATAACTGAGCCGCTTGATTGTTTGGTTAGGGGAACTTCATCTAGAAACCAATTGGCCATCAAATTCATGGCATGCACCCATTGTGGGCAGTCTCTTTCAGAGTGTTTCTATTGGTGATAAGTACATAAGGAGTTGGATGCTACATTTCCCAAATCGATGTTTAAGTTGGCTGGGGGAGGTTCAATCGCTTTGAACGATGGATTTCTTTTGAAAAACGGTTTATAGGGCCTCTGGCCTTGGTTTCCTTCCCCTTCACTTATTTTCATGTCTATGATCTCATTTGATAACTTCTTAACCATGTGTTGTAGGTATTCTATGTCTCCACTTCCCTTTTTGGGACTTTATTCTATTTGTTTCCCTAGGGTTCTAGTCAACAGGAGTCCTCTTCTGGGAGGAGGTTGAACTTCCTTCTTGGATAATGAGACTTGGCCTTCTTTACAGCCCTTCATTTGGAACTCTATCATTTTGGCTTCTTCAAAATTCTCAGCTAAGGTTTCTTTGGCATCCCTCTTCACAGACATGGAAATAGAAGTTGGGAGAGCATTCACATATACTTCGTTTTTCATCTCCTAAGTGGGTTTAGCTTCGGGTTGGAATTTGTTTAAGATAGTGGTGAATATTTGATTGAAGTCTTAAACCTTGTCCTTTGAACTCATGGTGGCGGTGAACAACTCGACCATCAAAGCTCCTGTAGTGGTTTCTTCTGCAAACTTATCTAGAAAATCCTTTTGAAACTTCATCCAACTAGTTATGGATCCTACAGGTAAGTTAAAATACCATGTGGAGGCCGAATTATCAAAAGTATAGGGGAAAATCCTTCATACTATATCTTCATTTTGGAAATTCATCAGTCTGATAGCTAGTATGAATTTTTTGATATGGTCTTCAGGAAATCCTGAGGTTTCAGGATCAAATTTAGGGAGTAACTTTTCTGGATGTCGGGGGAGGTTATGTACACTCCCAGGGCCAGAGCATCTTTGGCCAACCAAGGTTTATTATTCTAAGGTGGGTTTCCCCTTTCTTCATTATGATAATTTTTATCTTCCATGTCGTTCGACCCTGAAGCTGAGCATTTTGAGTTAAACCCTTCCTCGTCAGAAAAGTCATCGGGCGCAGAGTGATTATTGACCGGTGTTTCGGGGATTAGATTGAGAGAATGTTAAATTTAAGTAAGGGAAAAATCTATTAGGTCTTCTACTGTGTGAAAAAAAACTTGTTCAGGGGTATCAACCACCAATCTACTTACTTGTTTTCTACAAGGAAGTAATGAAGTTAAGGGCAGTGCTTCGATTTTTCAGGCATAAGATCTTGTGATTCTTCTGAATTGGTTTAACTCCTCATGAGGAAGAGTGTAAGGTATCTCAGGGAATAGATGACATTCCTCTTACTGGGGTGAGTTACTCATTTTAGGAGTACTCAGTGTGTGTGGGATTTCTTGAGAATGACTAGCCATGCATGTGGGTTGTTTTGAATCTACATGTTGTGTGAAATATTGTGTTAAAAATATTGTCAACCATTCATTCTTCAGGCCATCCTTCTAGAGCCAATTCTTTTGAGGGGTCCTAAATCCATTTAACTCAACAGTAGGAACCAAACCCACCATCGAGGCCTAATTAGACTCTGCAACATTCAATGGTGGAATGGTTCTCCAGATCTTGCGATGTGACCAAATGATCGATGGGATTTACATGGTGATTAACATGACTTATTCTTATGAAATATCCTCCTTCAGTTTGAACATTCTCTTTTTTGTATTTTATCTTATATGTGGGACCGATACAAGATAAATGTTAGTATAAACTAGTTGGGTAACAAAAGGGGAAGGAATTAACTACTGAAGAAGGATGAGTTCAGGATAACCCTTTTGCTCAAGCATGCAAACAATGATTCTTACACCTACAACAAGCCTAGTACTAATACATTAACCTGTTGGTGTTCCAATTATTGACTGAGATACTATTATTAGGAGAAAACATACATGCAATGAATGATGGCAAGTAAAATAGTTTCCTTAACTCTAATCACCAATCACATATTAACACAATGATTTATTTTTCATCATTAAAGACAAGAACTATAAAAATATTGAATCAGATAAATTATCAACAAATTCAGAGGCTCTTACTCGTTATAACATCCATTCATGAGATAAAATAAGAAATAATTCTTCTTTAGATCCAATCACACACACGTTTGATGAAAAACACAAACCATTATCTGGTCCTAAACATGACTTCTCAATTACGGAAACTCCCAAATAGTTCTTTACAAATCCAAAAAAGAGGGTCTTTGCAACAACCATCGATCTCTTGCTAACAAGTCGATCCTCTTATTTATAACATATTATTAACTAAAAATAACTATAAAAAGTGTAGCTAAGTAAAACAAAAACTCGCCACATGGCACTTTCATCTCTCAGTCTTCTAAGAGTCATCAAATGATCTCACTTGAGTGGATCAATATTCTCATACTCTGACCATTTGACAAAGAGTTCCTTTCATGTTTTGGTGTACAGGAACCTATGTTGATCCATAGGGGCCGAAAATATCTCCTTGATCTCTACTACTCGTGCCTGATATTTGACTACTTTAGCACTTAACTACTGTAGCACTGTCTGAGCCTTGAGCGGGTGCTCCATGAACAACTACACTTGTCCTAGCACCATGTTTTCTACCTTTGTTATCTCCATATCCCACGATGAGTCTTGTTCAACATGTAATTTGACTATGTCATGCAATTCGACAAAGTCATCGGGTGTGCCGAATTCTGGAAGGCCGATGTCTCTCATTGCCCGGTTGATTTTGGTCCATCTCTTTTCGCACTTGGCCCACTTCTCTTAGATTTTCTGATGAGGTTCTTGGGCCATTCTTACCTAGTATTCAAACGGCTTCTTTATGCGGTCGATGCTTCTATCCCTTGACACCCAAATATTGTGCTCTTCGACGTCTCGACCCTTTTGAACTGCGCTGATGTAATAAATTCTTTCCACGGTTTGGTGGGACTTTTCGTACCACTTTCCAAGTCCTTTCACGTTTCTAGCACCATCAAGGTGTCTTATTGGAAGTTTGTTATCCTTGCAATGAAAAGGTTCCGCTCATTTGTGAATTTACTGTAGGCATATTGGAATTCACTTCTCAAGAACATCGTGGCCTGTGTGGAGTCCTGATAGTATTTCACGAAGTGGCGCAGATGTTCCAACTCCTTTAGCATAATGACCAACTCATCTTCATCATTTATTGCTCTATCTAGGGTGGCATCTGTGATTACCATCCCTGCACCGATAAGTTCAGATGTCTTGGCATGATCAATGCTGATCAAGGTTTCCTATGTGACGATGAGGATGGAGCGATCCAGAGTAAGCCTCCTCTTCTTGGTGGTCCTCTTTACGATAGATTTCCTTTTTCGGTCATAGGAGATGTCATGTATATCAACAATTTCATCCACGGTTTTGGGGATTTGTTGATCTCCCCATGTAAGCATATTTCCCAGGCTTTCGATGATGTATATTTGTTCAAGATTGGGTTCTTGAACCTCTTCCATGTGTTCTGAAGGTCTATCCTCTGGTTGTTTCTCATTAGGAGGTAGAGTACCTACTGAAATTTAAGCATCAGGGGTAGGCATAAAAAATCACCACAAAATCTCGCCACATGGCCCTAAACCTAGTCATTTTTGGGTTGGTCATCCTTTGTACCACCTTGTCCCATTCCTGGGCATTTTGTGTGAATACTTCATCTTCAAAATTGTCGTGAGCATACGACCAACAAGACAAAACTTGTGAAGCATGTTACAAGACTAGGCCCTTTGGATTGTGCTTGCAAAATCGACCCGTCAAGAATATTAACTCAAGTTGGCTCAGCCCTTCCTGTTTGTCTTGAGCGGTATCCTTAACCAAGTAGAACCCTTCATGGAAAGCATAGGGTATGAAGGCTTGTTTCTTGTCCTTGGCCACAATGGCATTGTATCGCTTCAAGATGGCTTGATAACATATTTATCCTACCACA
Source organism: Picea engelmannii (assembly GCA_009831015.1). Taxonomy (NCBI): domain Eukaryota; kingdom Viridiplantae; phylum Streptophyta; class Pinopsida; order Pinales; family Pinaceae; genus Picea; species Picea engelmannii. The sequence goes on along the minus strand of ML777553.1, from coordinate 260,507 downwards.
AGTAGGTATGGGACATGAGCTGGTAGGAGATGTGGTGCTCCGGTGGCCTCGAACACCCTGATGTAGGTGTCGCACTTGTCCAAGTACCAATGGATTACCTTGTATATCATTTTCTTGGACGCGATCGATAGTCTTGGGCATTACTTCTTAAAAATAATAAAATAATTTTGTGCGATGAATTCATCGTGTCAACACTCTGTAAATCTGTCCGGCTGAATAGACAAACAATAGAGGTAACTATTTCAACCATCTTTAGAGCTGAGGCACTAGCCTGCTCAACTCAAAGAGGGCTCTCTCGTGTCACTTGATATATCTATGACAATCAATGGCTATATTTGGTTTGTTTTTGGGGTTTAATAAAGTTGTTGGCAAAGAAGAGTAGGGACACACAAGGCTATGGAGTCAAAATTCTGAAATTGAATGAAAACAATGATCAACCGATAGAACTCTCCAGAGGGTAAAGGCTAAATGAGGCAATGAATATGAGTTATAACTTAAAATAAATCAGAGTGGTAAGAGGAAAGAGGAAACAAATAACTGCATCAGAGCATTAAATGAATGAATTCTGAATTGGTTAAGAAGAAATATACACAGTCTAAATTGCTAAGACAAGAGCATCATGAGATGAATTCTGGGATTTTTCCTCTCCAATTTAAACATATGTAAGTGAAATGAAAAAAAATAATCACATGAATTATACACTACGAAAGAATACAGAACTCATATCACAGCCAATTAAAATCTTTTCATAAACAGTTCAAAATGATTCTGCATATGTATTGAATTCAATTCCAGAAAAATTACAATAGAGTCCAGAACCACCAGAATTGTGCCCTTACACTTCTGCCCTCCATTAATACACTCAAAACCTCTAATACTTATATAATTCGAATTTCTTCAATGTGCGACCGGTTACAATATCTGAAATGAAACGTTTTAGCTTCTACAATGATTACAACTAACAGTTTCAAAAAAAAAATGTTTCATGATCCCTGCAGATTCCTCTGACACTCCAGCTCCTTCTTCCGCCACGTTCTCTTTGAAATGTCGCTCATAATATTTCAAATATAATTTCATTTATCCATATTCTCATTAAACATTTGGGAATAATATATTTGAAATAAAAATAATTCCCATTTTTTTTTTCCTGTAGAATTAAATTTCCATAATTTAATTCATGCCCGTGATTTTTAAGACCATGTCTTGTTTGCCCAATTCACCATTTCATTGTAAAAACATTTACTTTTACCATTTTCCTGTGAAAAACATTTACTTGTAATGTTTTTCCAATTTACTGTTTCACTGTGGAAAAACATTCACTGTTTGTTTTTTCCAATTTACTATCTTTGGTAAAATAACTTTTATCTTCTTCTTTTACTTCCCTAAATCCTTTGGATAAAAATTATCCAAGTTTGCGTTCACATGCATCTTCCCATTTAAATCTTTTTCATGGAAATTAATCTCTTTGATTTGTAAAATGTGAATTTTACCTCTGTAAAACAATTTCATGACGAGGAAGAATTTTTTTTATTTGAAATCCCATAATTATTATTGAAATGCACTCCTTGAAAAATGCCACACATAAAAAAATATGATAAATGCTTGCATTTATTATATCAGGCTTGGGCTAAAGTGGTTTAAATCAAATGCTTGTAGCTCAGATGTGCTCCACGTAAAAACACGTGTCCACCAACTAAACCAAGGTAGTTTTCCCTGACCTGCCTTCACATAAATAACCATTCGTTCCCATGATATGATTTGACATGATTCCATAAATTAAATATTGGATTAAATATTAATATAAATATAAAAATATTTATATTAATAATAAAAAACCCCTTTTTCTATTTTCGAAGGACTTTGGGCATATGAGGCTTAACACATGACTTTGTGGATAGGATAAGGGTGCTTAATAAAAGGCTTATTTTTTTTATTTTCAATAGGAATACGAAAATAAGGGTAAAAATGAATGAAGTGATGGAACTAAGGGATTTAGATAAGAATTAAGGCTAAGTATAATTTTGGGATATTTGCCAAATTTTGACTCATGGAGTACATGATTGTTTCGGATGATCCATTGGGTGAAGGATTTATGTGATGAGATCTTGACGTAGCTGGTGAAAAAGTTTGAAAATATGAGTGGAGAAATAACACAAGGACAAGATGCATTGGGAAAAAAATAATGCAAATTAGCAGGTGATCTATGGTTCGGCGAGCCTTATCATCTTTTGATATCGGGGGTTGGTAAAAAATGGTGTTGGGTAAACCACTTTTCTCCCTGATGTGCCTCTGAGGGAACCACACATCCACAAACGAAACCATAATAGTTTTCCTGGCCTGCCTTCGAATAATTATCTCCTGCGCTGCTTCATTCCCTGATATGTGCCTTAGTCGTTGATCTAGGCTTCTTCAAGATCGATGGTCCGCCGAGTTATAAATTTTGCACCTCCACTATATTTTTCTATATGCCGCTAGATATAGCCCAGTCCCCCAAAATATCATGCTTCCAAAACATTTTGCTAAATTTCTGAAATTTGGATCCTGATCTGAAAATTGTTATGGTGATAACATTGGCTCCAATTGGGGATGCTATACTCCCTGCGAGGTAGAAAAGAACTCGTATACCCAGTTCCTGGTCCATTGGGATGCTCCCAAAACATGTTTGTGTATCCTGCTCTGACCTGTCACCAATTTCTAATGAAAACCAAACTCTGCACAATTCTCTCAACTGGATACTGAACACTGAATACACTGCTAAAATATAACTGTACACACTACTGGAAATCCAAACTAAAAAATTCTTGACCAACAAGCTTATTTGCACACTCCTATATACTCTAAAACTACTGAAATGAATACCCAATCAAGTGATGCTAAAGTTCCAATGCAACCAATCAAGCAATTGGCTTCCCGATTTTTCTCCGCTCACATTTTTCTTAAGAAGGCAGACAAATGTAAAATATGGTAGCTGAAAACAAAAGTTGAATCCAAAACCTGAGCTTATGAATGAAACAAATTCCTCCTTCACTAAAGACTATAATAGGATGGCCAAGGGATCTTGAAAAACATGAAAAATCATTTCTTCTTGATGAACAAAAACAGGAAGACAAGCCTCATTCATATGTGTTTGTTGTTCTTGCTCTATTTTTTCTATTTTGAGAACATTTTCAAATGAAATGGAAGCAATAGGTTTGTCTACTCTTCCATGCATATCAAAACAAACATTCATACATTCTTGAACATCTTCAAATATGACAGCCATACTATGTGCATCCTCTTGTTCATCAAACAATTTTGATTTGGTTTCATTAAACTTATGGAAATTTGCTTGAGGACTGTCATTTTGACTTTCAAATGAATGAATGGAAATAAATTCCTGTTCATAACCTTCTTGTAAGTGTGAAAATATAACATCATGAACTATTTCACAGTCTAGAGTTCCCATGGATGTATTTTCAAAACCATGATTTTCAAATGAATCAACTAAAGAAATTTCCTCATTATCTTTCTATATTACTAATTGCAAAGTGGCATACATTTTTTTGTTTCTTTCCTGAAGCTCTATGTCATTTGTTTGTTCATTTCTGGAAGTTTCCATAGATGCAGTTTCAAAATCCTCATCCATGTCTAGGGCACTTAGAATTTAACAACCATATCATTCATAGGGGGAGAAAGACAACCTTGAAACACTTTGTCTTGCTAAAAATGTTGTTGAATCTCTTCATCAAGTTCAGGGGAAGGAAAATGGATTTCAACAATAATTTCTCGATCAACTTCACCTTCAACCAAAGGAGGGGCTACTATTTGTTGTTGGGATGAATATTCATAAAGGGATTCTATGATTTCATCATTCATACACTCTTCATTTCCAAAAACATTTTCAAGGTACTCAATGAAATGTTCACAAAATTCACAACAATATTCAAACACCAAGGATGAAGAACTAGATTCTCCATAATGCTTAAAGAATGTTATATGGAAATCTTTAAGAGAGTATAAGTTGCCTAGTTTTAAACCTTCATACCATAATCTTTCTTTCCCCTCTAGAGTATCCATAAACAATTTCATCAAACAATCCTCATGAAATTCAACCCCCAACTTACATATTTGCATGTGAAATCTAATCAAGTGCAAGGCAACATCATTTCCTTTCCCATATTCGAATTCAGGCAAATATTTTTTCCAATTTATGTGAGGAATACGATTTGGAAAGCCAAGAATATGAGATCAATTCATTGGATCATACCTTCCATATATTGAACTCATCTTCGAACAGTGGAGTCGTCAATGATGTTTTGGAAGCTGGATTTTGCATTGAGCGTGGAGTTTCCAGTGAAATTTCAAATTTTGGATTCTTCTACTAGTGGAATCACCTTCAAACTGATTTTTTGATGTGTGGAGTCACCAGAGTAGGAATAAATCCAATATGTGCCTAAGTGTTTGCTGCTCTCAGACCATAGAACTCAACGATGTTGTTCTTTCCCCGAGAAAATTTTTCAATTTTGTCCCTGACAACTGCGCCAAAATGTTAGTACTCTGTAAATCTATCCGGCTGAGTAGACAAACGATAGAGGTTACTATTTCAACTAGCTTTAGAGCTGAGGCACTAGCCTACTCAACTCAGAGAGGGCTCTCTCATGTCACTTGATATATCTATGAAAATCAATGGCTAGATTTGGTTTGTTTTGGGGGTTTAATAAAGTTGTTGGCAAAGAAGAGGAGGGAAACATAGGGCTATGGAGTCAAAATTCTGAAATTGAATGAAAACAATGATCAGCCGATAGAATTCTCCAGAGGGTAAAGGCTAAATGAGGCAATGAATCTGAGTTGTAACTTAAAATAAATCAGAGTGGTAAAAGGAAAGAGGAAACAAATAACTACATCAGAGCATTACATGAATGAATTCTGAATTGGTTAAGAAGAAATACACACAGTCTAAATTGATAAGCCAAGAGCATCATGAGATGAATTCGGGGCTTTTGTCTCTCCAATTTAAATAGATGAAAGTGAAATGAAATAAAATAATCATAGAAATTATACACTACGAAAGAAGACAAAACTCATATCACAACCAATTAGAATCTTTTCATAAATAGTTCAAAATTCTTTTGCATATGTATTCAATTCAGTCTGAGAAAAATTACAATAGAGTCCAGAACCACCAGAATTGTGCCCTTGCACTTATTCCCTCCTTTAATACACTCATAACCTCTAATACTTATACAATTCAAATTTCTTCAGTGTGCAACACATGACTTTGTGGATAGGATAAGGGTTCTTAACAAAAGGCATATTTTTTTATTTTCAACGGGAATACGAAAATAAGGGTAAAAATGAATGAAGTGATGGAACTAAGGGATTTAGATAAGAATTAAGTCTAAGTATAATCTTGGGATATTTTCCAACTTTTGACTCGTGGAGTACATGATTGTTTTGGATGATCCATTGAGTGAAGGATTTAGGTGATGAGATCTTGACGGAGATGGTGAAAAAGTTTAAAAATTTGAGTGGAGAAATAACACAAGGACAAGATGCATTGGGAAAAAATGAATGCAAATTAGCAGGTGATCTATGGTCCGGTGAGACTTATCATATTTTGATATCTAGGGTTGGTAAAAAATTGTTTTGGGTAAACCGCTTTTCACCCCGATGTGCCTTTGAGGGCACCACGTGTCCACGGGCGAAGCCATAATAGTTTCCTCAGCCTGCCTTCGAATAATTATTTCCCGCGTTGCTTCATTCCCCGATATGTTCCTTAGCCATTGATCTAGGCTTCTTCAATATCAACGGTCCTCTGAGTTATACATTTTTCACCTCTTCTATATTTTTCTATATGCCACTGGATATAGCTCGGTCCCCCAAACTAGCATGCTTCCACAACATTTCGCTAAATTTTCAAAATTTGGATCCTAATCTGAAATTTTTTATGATGATAACACATCGTATATGAGGGAGTAAGACTTCTTATACCTGTCTTCCCATAGCATGTTGAAGTAGACATGGACCGAGAGCTCTGCAGCATGCCAACTCAGATTCATGCCGATGAATATGTTTCTGGCACACATGACATCGAGCAAGTATGAAGCCATTTAAAACGTTGGTGCTTCCCCTTCCTTTGGCGCCTGAGATTGATGCACACAAATTCTCAGTTGTTTAGAAATTATTGCTCCCCATTTGAAACCATTCCCGAAGATCACCAATGTGTAAGCCAAGGGAATCCATGCCTTTGAAAATCTGGAGTAGTCCTTCTCTCCATATAATCGACAAATGAGAGCCATCAAATAGATGTATGGCTCCCTTAAGTTGGTCGTCCCATACCAGCCAGTGCTCCAGTTGGTGAACTTCTTATCTTCCCTCCACCATGAGGCCATCACCCAATTGGTGTCTTGGAATTTGTAGAATTCACGAAGAAATAAGTATTTAGATGCTCCTCAGGGTCTCTGAGTTTGTAGTATTTATGAAATTCTACCGGAAGGAACACTCTGATACACTCACCATTTTCATCGTTGATTAAACATTTATGTGTGTCCGTGTGGTCAATGAGCCACTTTAGGAATTCTATGTAGGGAAAAATGGGGGTTCTGCTTGCCACCATATATAGGTACGGCCATCAGATGTTTGGGAACACCTCGTCGTCGAGCGCTCTTACATCTAGATCACTGTGTGGGACATATTTTGGGTATTCCTCCCAACTGATCTTGTTAAAGAGTTATCCCTAATGTGGGAGTGTCATCTTGGACCCTGTTCTTTCCTTTGTATCTCCAAACGCTAGAGGCTAGATGAAAACCTTCTTCGTTGTTGTCTTAATGACAGGTTCTTGCCTCGTAGTGTATTCCAATTGTTTTACAGCCCCTGTAGAAGAGCCTTCACCTACCTCTAGTTCTTTTAGCTTCGGTGCCCTCAACAATCGTCTGGTGGTTGGATTTATTGGCGACATTGTTCCTACAACTAAAAATAAAATTTCAAAGACTGTGTAAAACAAAATTCAGATCAAAACAAATGAATTATATCCAAAAAATTTACAAAATTGAATACATACCTCTGAAGCTTGTTAAAAACTGGTTATTTTGACAATCACGGGATCGATACAGCGTTTGAGTCTCTCGTCTTGCTCCTTCGGATGATCCAAAATTATCTTATGCGTAGAATGATTTTGTTTACAATGGTAAGAGAGAATTTAAACAGGGAAGAACTTATCGTGTCACATTAGCCATTCGATTTGGGTTATGAGTTAAATTTTAACAAATATGTCATCGAATCTCTATAACTTAAATTCATCGTGGGTTGATGGCGGAGGCGCGGGTGGTGATGTGGTCTATCGGTGATTTTAAACGGTTGTTTTGATTGGTGCACGAGGTAGAAACTAATGCGAGATTTGGTATTAATTATCTCCTTAAATGCTCAAAATTTGATTGTATCTAATGCTAAAATGTCCCATCGTTTCTCTCTCAGTGGGTGGATCGGGGATGTGCTATGAATGTTTTCGTTGATGTATTTCTGCAAAAATCTCCGACACCGATCAATTTCACCGTATAATGTTTTCGTGGAAAAGATGACTCAGAGGTGTGGCTTGGACCTAGGGAACCAAGAATGACCCCGGATAAAACGAGACCGTACGATCCTCCTACCAAGTAAATACATGTGGCGCTGAATACCGGTGACTTAATTAGCCTGTATTAATTGGAGTCAGGACTTTCCTTAAGTTATTTGTACTAAAACAAACCTTATATTTCCAATGATGAAAAATTATCCAGGGTCGACGATCGACGATAAACCTATAAAGAACTTTCTTCGGATTATCTTCCTTGAAAAAGTCTCGATGTCAAAAAACACATCGGGGATCAGGGATCAGGAATAACCTTTAGCGCGTTCAGATTTTTTTTTTTGATCCTTTTAGGTTTTCCTTGATTCTGATAAGCACATTGGGCATCGACTATCGACGATATTTTTTTTCTCTTCGTTAACGTCTATCCCCCTTGTCTTTTATTGATGTCGAAGGGGAATCGACTATTGGTGATATCCTTATGCAATAATTGATGAAAAAGCAAAAATTCCTTTTTTCGATGTCGATGGAGATCGACACTCGGTGACTGAGGTTCCTCGAGTGGTTCTTTTCCTTCTTTGAGTGAAGTGTTTTGGATGTCGATTCTTTATTCAGGTGTTAAGGCCTTTAAAGTCATTGGGTTTCATAAGTTCAAACAAACCTAAATAGGTGATGAGAGTCATGAGAATAAGTAAAGATAAAACATTTCTTGAAATGAAGACGAATCAAACAATGCAAAATATCAAGTGGTACCCAAAAAAGAAAAAAAAATTGACAGAGGATTTTTAGGGTGTGTTGAGTGATCAACCTTACACCATCACCAAGGTTGTGAGTGACAATGATTTTGAGCTCAACATTCCCCCCTTCCTTGTCTTGCACCCAATATTTAATGTGTACCTCCTTTGGCAATAATTTCCACAATTATTGGACACCTTGAAGATAGAAGAATAGTGGACATCGAAAAAGATCAAACTTGACTGCATGGAACTGGAATCCACTGATCATATCATGGACAAATTGGTCAAGGGTACTCGCCAATAGAAGCTTCATCTTTATCGTGTTGTCAAAGAAGGGAAGCTCCTGCACCAAGGGAAGTGGTTCACCCAAGGCCAAATCGAACAAAAATTTCCTCATATGATGGGGGAACTAAACACAATGGAGACCATTTCTTCCTAAGGGGGGAGGATTGATCTAGGTGGATATCAGTGGCTAGACACCTCTTCCAATTGGCTAACATACAATCTTCATATTGGAATTTTTTTTCTATATATTTGGGTCCTAAACTTGTGGGGCCATTTTGAGGCCCTAAACAACATTTGTTTGGCTCACCACAATCACACTATAAACAAGTTAGAGTGTGATGGAAAAAATTGTATTCCTCAGATAGAACTTTTCAATAGGGTATCATGTGCCTAAAACGAAGATCGTATGAAAAAGTTACGACCCCAGGAAGTTGATGTACCAACTTACCCCATCAGGGCCCACATGAATTTTGGCGCTTCATCTCCTAGGGTTAGGTTTTTGGATGTCTAGGGTTTTGGAATTCTTGTTTATTGTAAAAAGAATTGGAGAGCCTCATTTCCCTTACATATTGGTGATACAACACATCCTTCCATACTTCATAAAAATTGTTCCCATTTATGGAAATTTATGAATATGATCCTCGATCCATTACATTTACCTTGAAAGGGACTACAAAGGTTCAGGAACTGGAGGACCACATAGGACACCAACAATATGTTCTCAAACTATTGAAGGAAAACTTGGTTATGGCACAAAATAGGATGAAAAAACAAATGGATCAACATCGAAGTGAAAGGGAATTTGAAGTGGACTAGGTATATTTTAGGCTACAACCATATAAAAATATGTCCCTCAAGAAACAAAATAAGAACAATAAATTAGAACCCAAATATTTTTTCCCCTATAAGGTTTTGCAAAGGATTGGAAGTAAGGATTACAAATTGGATTTTCCTCCATATTCATGTGTACTTCCAGTCTTCCATGTTTCTTTCTTAAAGAAGGTAATCGTGACAAGATCCTAGTACAAACTATTTCACAAGATATTAATGAAGAAGGGAAAATCATACTATAACTATAAATAATCCTTGAAACAAGGATTAAGTGGCTATGAAATAGAGAAATTACTAAGTACCTCGTTAAATGGGAAATCCTACCAGTGGAAGAGGCGAGATGAGAAGATGGGTTCTTCATGTAGAAACACTCGCAATTAGTCAAGTGTTGATGACAACACATTATTTAATTGTAGGGGCATGCTAATCCCTAAAAAAATCCCCATGTTAAGTATAAAACCCCTTATTAATCCATAGGTATTGAATTATTACATTATAGTGTTATATTTGTATGTAGGATAGAACCCTTCATTGTACCCTTTCATTATAACTGTATCGTTTGTCTCTTATATATATACCAAGGAGACCTAGTATTAGGATGATCTTATCTCAAATTTACATTGAATATATTGTAAAAGGAGGTTTCCCCCTCAAAGTGCACTATTATTCATTTATTTTTTATTATTCTTAAAGCATTGGTTCATAATAATTCCCCTCCTTGGAAGCTTCCCAGTGTTCTTTTTGCTTGGAACTACTTGGCTACCCTTTCTTGTGGCCTGTGTTTTCTAGATATTGGGCTCATACACATGACTCCTCCATGGTCCTTGGATTTAAAACATCACTTTATTTTGTATATGGTTATGTACACCACCCAAATAGTTGATGAGTTAATTTTCAGTCTTAATATAGATACCCAACTTGATGGCAATCTTTCTAAACTCAGTAGTGTACTCATGTACACTCTTACGAGAGAAAACATATCTAGAAGGTGAGGTTTCTCTTCAATCTTTTATTAAAATGCACGTACAAATAAAGAGGAACTCTTTGTGGGGTTTCCTTTGACACTGTGGCTTGTATGGCTTCTACAAAATATCTCCTCCTCTATTATTCACTCAAAATACCACTCCTAGGTTCTCTGCTCAACAATGGAAAAAATACAATGCTAAATAATGGAACCCCTTCTTCTAGTGGCCTGTTATTTAATATCACTCGATAACCATCTAGGGGTAGCGTTTTGACTTCCTCAACCCTAAAGTGTGATAAAGTTTTGGACCTTATAAAATATACTTGAAAGTGCATGTGTGGCTAGCACCACATGCATGAGTAATGTGGGATGATGTGGCATCCAGTCATGGCATGGTGGTTGTTATGAGGAAAATATCTCTATGGCTTGGGGTAAACCACAACAGATGGAATGACATGCAAAAATCAACTCTAATCACAAGTATGCTATATAAATGAAATGCTAACAAGACAAGGTCAAAAACCTACCTCGTCTGGACATCTGATGAAAACCACCATTGATCACGCAATTGAAAGCTTTATACATGCAACTTGTCCTCAACACCCAAGATACACAAGAATATGGTGATAATATATAATGTTAGCATACAAAATACCATAATCCATGAACATACATGAAAAATATGTCCATGGAACAATAATTCAAATATTTGCAAGATATCAATTGGATGAGAAAATAGTATTTCTATTAAAATAATCAACAAAATTATATAGGTGAAAAACTTTTGTGTCGACACATATCGAAACCAAGAAACTAAGTCCCTACAACTATCCCTCAACCAAAGACAATCTCATAGAAAAGAGACAATGAGGTTCTCCATCAAAGAAGGAAGAGCTTGGGGGATGAACAATGAGTTCATAATTTCAAGGATAAAGGGATGTAGACTCATTGTGAAGTGAAATTTATCCATAGTATCTTTTCTCTCAAAAATTGAATTATCTCCTTTTCCACGGCTTGGATATGGCTCAATTTATAGCCTTCAAATGGAACTGAGGATCGAGTCAGAGTGTTTCCAGTATATGGAAGGTCAAGGATCATGGATCTCATGATGTGACATGGAAACCTGGCATAATTTTTAATCTTGAGCACCAAACCCGATGTACGCGGGTTGTAGTGGAGCAACCTATGTATATGCATGCTTTCTAACTGGGAGGGTGCGTATATGTGGAAAAATGTGTTTTTTTTTTCTCTGGAAGGAAAAAATGGGGACTTCAAGTCTTCATAGGGAAATGGAAATTCCATCCAAGCAAGTTGCATGGGGTGAGGAAAGCTTTTCTATAACAGTGGTCAACATGGTAGGTGAACTTGCGAAAGGCATAATGTTTTCATACGAGCTCCAATTGACGCAATTTTTGTACCATTGGAAAGTTATATATGTGTAGAATAAAATTAGGGTTAAGGCTAAAGCTAAGAATGTTTTTACCCAAGCAAATTTCGTTTGATGCCTCAAAATGGATATAAAAGGTTTCAAACCCCAATTTTCCAAACTATGACTTACCATTAAAATCACCCTCCAAGTTGATTCCTCCAATTTGTTTTCTACTCTAAAAGCATAGAGATAGATAAAAAATAATATAATCATCCAATATGGATCAAAAGGTGTGATAACAACCTTTGATTGACCTGTGAATTCATTAGTGGTGATCAATGGTATGCCGACCTTAACTAAATTCATGGATGTTTCTTTATCACACAATTGTTTCTTGAGCTCAACTTCTAGAAGATATACCATTATTAAGGCTTTATTATTATTGAAATTCTAATTTTTAGTTTCATTTCCTTCCATTGAGGTTTTTTTTATCTTTAATTTTAACTTTTGGAGGCTCCTCCATTGACACAACTTCATTGATAAAAACATTAGGTTTTTCCATGTCGATCAAGTGGGTGTTCATACCCTTAACCATGGTTTGGATTTCTTGTTGCACCTTTCTCTTATTCTACAACTTTTTCATTGCTACAAGTAGAGATTTATTATGATTTCTTAAACAATAAATTTCTTCATCTTTGGACGAATTAAATTTTTATTGATATTTTCATACTCTTTTTTATTAGTGTTTTTTATATTACTAAATTTTTGTTGTGACTCTTTAATTTTTTGTTGAAATTTATGAATTTATGTATCTTGATTCTCCAATTCCATTCGATTTGTACAATGTATTCACATTTTTTTTTTGTAAGTGAGTGTGAGTACCTATATTACTAATAAATACTGATATACAAAAAACTGGAACTCCCTGGTCTGCCAAAAAGGAAACCATCCAAGGGGTTCCAGAGTTGCGTTCTTTGAGATATCATAGGGGTATGGCTGAACCACCACATTGGGAAACTGGTCTAGTACCTTCATATTTAGATTTGAAAAGATTACCATAAAAAAACCAAAAACAACAATTAATATTGACCCATTAATATTCCTTGATCATTTGTTGTCTGGCGCTAGTCCAGGATTATGAGATTCTTCTTTCCATCTTTCGTCTTGTCCTTTCTCTCCTCCCTCTGGGTCTTTCTGATCCGGGTTGGTGCTCCATTCCCATCCACAGGTGTGAAATCCATATGATGGATGTAGTGCAAGTATAAGTGGAATTGGGTAGCCATTCTCTCTAGCTTCTCCTTCTGATTCTTCTGGTCCTCTGCAATTCACTTTGTACTAGCGTCCAAGGTGCTGAGGTGACTCAGGATTTCTTTTAGAAATTTATTTTGTGCCTTGTTACCCTTCCGGCTGTCATATTTCTTTTCTGTGGTCATTTTTCCTATTAACATCTTTGTCCACCAGGCCATCTCTATCATCTTGTGGTAGAGTGTTTCCCTGGACTGTGTGGTCCCTGGGTCCGTTATCCAGTCTGCTTCCTGTCTCAGTTCCTCCCAGGCTTTGCCTTTGCACTTGGCAGTGATTTCCTTCTCCCATATGGTGATGGTCACTTGACCCTTCAGTTCGATCAGTGGCTAGAATCTTCCCTTGGCGTCTCAGGCTACTTGCTCCATCCTTGAAATTTTCCTATGGCTTATCGGAGTTTCATCCATCTGGGTGTTTCTTTTTATGTGCGTTTTCTTCATACGCACCATTTGGCTATCTTATGGCGGTTCTTTCACTGAATTCTCCTCCTATTCCTATCTACCCAGGGGTTCCTTCTTACCGGACCCTTGTTTTTATGGTGGCTTCTTTTGCTGTGCTTTGTCCAACTGCGTTGATTCCTAGTGTTTCGCCTCTTATGGAAATTCTCCTGCTATGGTCTCATCCTTGCAATCATGGTCTACCCGTAGAGGTGGTCCTTCCCATCCTTTTTCTCTGTCTTGGTATGTGTCACCATGATAGTTCATCCCTTATCCCTGTGTCATCCCTTGCCCATGCTCTTTGTGTAACCAACTCTTCTCTTCATTCTACTTGTTCTTGGAAGGGGTGTGACCCTACTGGTGCATGGTAACATCTTTTGTCCTACGTCACTCATGGCCTGTTGAGTCTCGTTTGTACTTTCCCCTACATTAAACCTGCACTTCTTCCTACTGATGTGACCTTGAGGTCGTACCTCCATCTATTGTGTGGTCAGATCCCTCATTGTCACTTGTAATTGGGTGTTCTCCATGAAGATTATACATGGATTCGTCGTGCCCATCGATTGGCCTTGTACCACTCCTCTCGATGTGACCTTCCGTACTTAAGCTTCCGTCACATTATTTTGTTGCTAGTTGTGTGCAACCTATTCTGAATTGATCATTTGTGATGTTGCTCTAGGTGGTGTCTAACTCTGATCCTTCCTTGCTAACCCCTTTGTTAGTGATTTTGTTCGCCAGGCCATCTGCTGACCTACATACCCAATGCAAATCCACTGTGTTCATCTTTTGCAGATGCTCCTGGATTTTATTCAGGGAGTGTGCCAAGTGCTAGTGTCTTTGAAATTTTCCCACTCTAGTGCCATTTTGGAGTCTCTTCACCATGTTGATTACCAGAGTGGAATCACCTTCCACGATTTTGTTTGTCATCCTTTCTCGTCTTAGTATATCGAGTCCGATCTCTAGGGCTCCGAATTCCATGGTGTTGTTAGTTGTCTTTCCCATACTCCCGATGTATAACTAGATTATGTTGTCACCACTATCCTTGATAACCCCACCCATTCCTATCATGCCTAGGTTTCCTATTTCTGCCCTGTCAAAATTCAACTTGACTGACCCTGTTGGAGGGGGGTTCTAGTTTCCCTCACCTAGCTGGAGTTGCAGTGGTCATCCAGTTTGTATATGGTTACGACCGTCCTTTAGGTGAAAATCTTCTAGGACTCTAGATTCTCGTCTTGCGAGTTTCACATTCCTATATTGGTAGTTGCAGATCTTCACCATTTCTCTTGTCATGGAGATTAATTATTCTTTGATTTTCCCTTCCGGAAGGCTTTCATTCTTGAAGATGTGTTGGTTCCTTTCTTTCCATATTGTCCATAAGAACATCCCCGGAATGAGATTCCTACATAGATTCACCTCTTCATTTTCACTGTAACTCTCATGCCAGTTGTTGATGGTTGCACAGATGTTACCTCGGGTCCTATTGGACTGCCGAAAAATACTTGTCGCCCAGTCCCAGATCTCTACTATGTAACTACATTCATCGTAGAGATGATTTGTTGTTTCTTGCTTGGTTTGATAGAGGTGGCACCGTGACGTACCTATGAAGCCCCTTTTCCTTAGGCTTTGCCAGGTTAGAATTTAGTTTTGAAGTACTAACCATTTGAAGATTTTTATTTTTGGCCATTGGGGGCTTCTCCAGAGCTTATCCCATAGTTTCACTAGGTCTTCTTGGTCTTGGTCCCCGATATAATGTTGGGATTCCTTCAAATTGAATTCCCAACCATTTTTTCGGCCCCGGCTTAATTGGTCTTCTTCATCTGAGACTGCAATTTTCCTTTTCCTCATTTCCTCCTCCACCTCTTTCGTAATGGTTGTGGTCTGATCACTAGTTTGGAAGTTGAAATTATCCCAGATTCTCCATCTATTTTGATCTATTTCTTGCTTCCAATAGTGGTGGACATTGGTTTTTCCTTGCATGATCATGTCTTGTTGGAGCTCCTCCCTGTCCTAATTTCCCATCTTGGGTTCCTATTGCTAGGAATCCTCCCAGAATATGGTTGTTTTACCATTCCTTACTTTGCAGAAGTTGTGTGTCTGGACCCAGGTCTTGTTGCACCACGCTAGGTTCTATATTGTTGATCACTCCCTGGTGCCCATAAAATGAATTCAATCCTGGTTGTTTATGTCTGGGGAATACTTGGCCTTCTAGAGAGTTGTCCACAGGGTAGAAGTTTCTTTAACCCATTGCCACTAGAGTTTCTCCCCATAGGCTTCATTTGTTACTTGTGGATCTTATAGCCCCATTCCTCCTTTTCATTTCATCTTGAAAACCTTCTCCCAAGCCACCAGGGCCCATTTTTTCTTAGTTTCCGCTCCTCGCCATAGGAAGTCCCTTTGGATGGTCCTTATTTTTTGTAGTATCCCTTTGGGGGTGGGAAATACTAACATCATATAGGTTGGAATTGCTTGTAGAACCATCTTGGTTAGTACCAGTCTCCCCGCTAGGTTGAGGGATCTATACGTCCAATTTTTCATCCTCTCATGTAGCTTGTTGATCACTCCTTCCCAGTTTTCCATTTTTTAAACTCTGTCCATCAGGGGGATTCCCAAGTGTTTAGTTGGGATATTTTTGTGCTCAAAGCCCAAAATATTTTCCAAGTTCCATTGGATTGCAGAGTTGGTGTTGAAAAAGTAGATCATCGATTTGGAATGGTTGATCTCAGCTCCCGAGGCTTCCCAAAACTCTTCTAATAAACTTTTGAACATTTTTTCTTCCTTAACCGTGGATATGCCATGGAGTAACGTATCATCCATGAATTGTTGGTGTGTGAAAGTAGGGCAGTTTTCGAAAGGTTTGAGGCCTGTAATTTCTCCTGCTATTGTTGCGCTTTTTATGCCTCGAATGAGACCTTCCATAATCAGGATGAATAGGAAGGGGGATAACATATTTCCTTGTATGATGCCTCTACTAGTCCAGAAGGGCTTGGCTGGAGCTCCATTTATCAGGAGAGAGAAACTAGTCATTGAGACTAGGCTAATAATCCGACTAATCCAGTGTTGGGAGAAACCAAAGGCTTCCAGAGTCTTAACCATGTAGTGCCAGCTGATTTTGTCATAGGATTTTGCTAGGTATAGTTGTATTATCATCCCCCCTCTCCTTTGGATTTTCAGGATGTGTATTAGCTCATGAGCATGGATGATGTTTTCCATGATTTGTCCTCCTTCCACAAAACCCACCCATTCTTGTGAAATCAGTGTGGGTAGGAGGGGTTTCGATCTATTGGCTATGACTTTAGATATTATATTGTAAACCACATTGCATAAATCTATGGGTTTGTAGCAGTCAGGGGTCCTTGCCTCATGTTCTTTATGGATTAGAGTAATCATTGTAGCATTTAATGATTTTAGGATGGAGGCTGACTGTCTGGAGTCCTCCACCACCCTATAAACATTATGTTTGAACACTTCCCAACAAGAATTGAAGAATTCCACTATGAAACCATCTGGGCCTGGGGATTTCCCATTGGGCATCTCTTGGATCACTTGATCAATTTACTCCTTAGCTATGGGTTTGTTTAGGTTGTTATTTTGTTCCTCGGTGACTAGTCGGGGGATGTGCTGCATAATCCTCTGGATTGCCTCCGTTCAGTCTTTATTGGATTCCTGGGCTATCCCATAGAAGTAGATTACCAAGGTATTATCAATCTCCTTGTGGGATTCTCGCTCGATCCCATCCTGATTCTTAATTTTCAAGATTTTGTTGTGGGCTCTTCTGGCAATGGTTTTTCTATGAAAATACTTGGTGTTCCTCTCTCCTTCCTTTATCCATCTGATTCATGAATTTTGGTGCCACAGAATTTCTTCCTGCTGGCATATTCCTTCCCATTCCTATGTCATTTGGATCTCTTCCTTTTTTCGATCCTCTGTGTAGCCCTCCACTACGGAAACTTCCTGGAGTCTTTTCATTATGTCTTCAATATTTTTTTTCTTTTGGTTTATGTTGCCAAACATTTCCTTGTTCCACTCCCTGAGATTATAATTGATGTACTTTAGTTTCTTATAAAGTTTGAACATCCATGTACCTTACTCTGGTTGTTCCTCCCACGACCACTAGTTGATGTTCTCCTTGAAGGTGGGGTGTTCAATCCAGAATTTCTCAAATCTGAAAGGTCTATTCTTCGGGGTGTTTGGGAAGTCTGCTTCCAGTTGCACTGGCCAATGATCATAACACCCCAAGGAAGGATGCTACAATATAAGGTTAACCCTTGCATAATGATGGATTCTGATACCAATAATATGTCCAGTCTTGTCACAACATGATGTTGATTTATCCGTTTATTGTTCCAAGTGAAGTGTCTGTTATTGGTTCTGATGTCCACCATCTCTATTGTGTCTATGAATTTTGAGAATTATTTCACATCTCTATCCAACCTCCTGGTGCCTCCTTTTTTTTCCGCAAGTGATGTCATGATGTTGAAGTCTCCTGCTAGGATCCAATGGAGGTTGTTGGATTAGTTTTTGAGGTCTTCTAGCTCTAGAAGCATTCTTCTCTTTTCCTCTAGCATCTAGGGTCCATACACATTAGTGCATAGGATCCTCTCTGTATTCCCAAATATTTTCATGTTAACCGAAAGTGTATACCTGGTAGCCTCGGCTGCTATTAGTTTCATCACTTGTGAGTTCCACAAGGTGAGGTTCCCTCCTGCCATCTTTTGTCCTTCGACAACCACCATCTTGTACTTGCTCCAATGTTTTTTCCCAATTGTTTCCATTCTATATATAGTGCATTTTGTCTCTTGGATGAAACATAGATCCGGTTGTTCCTTCCTAAGTCGATTTATAAGAATTCTCTGCTTTCATGGGTTGTTTAGGCCTCTTATATTATATGTTATAATATTAATTTAAACATGTGGGGGGGAGTTGGGAAATATATTTTTGATCTTACCTGAGTTTATCAGCAGAGCTCCTAGTTCCTGTAGGGCTATGTTGTTTGATTTCCTACCTTTTTTCCTTCTCATCTACTTGGGTGAGAGTTGCAGTTTTACTTTTCCTAATTTGACTCCTAGGTGTGCTATCTCCCCATGTGTGTTCTTGAGCCCTTTGTATTTGGCTTCCTCCCTTAGGATAAATAGGCATTGGATGCGATCTATTTTCTTCGCTGGTACATTGTCAACGACCTGCCTTTTCCATTGCTCCAGTATGTTCGGGAGATCGATCCCTTCCCTTTCCACAATGTCTCTGAGATCAGGATATTCTGTTCCTACCTCACTTGGAGTCATTTCCACATCTCCATATTCCTCCTACATGGGGGTGGGGGTATCTCTAGTTTCTCCATCCATAGGAATTGCGCTACTCCCCCGTCCCATCACCTTTATTGGTCTATCTGTATCCTCATTGTTAGCTTGTTCCCTGAGTTATTTAGCTTTTGATTTTTCCTTTCCTCCTTCCTCCTCTTTGTAGGTATTTTCCCATCCTTCTGCTTTATTCTTGGCCTTTGGGTTGCTCCCTGTTGGGGTTTTACTTTGTTTCTTATTAGCTCTATTTCTGTGGTTTGTTTTTATAAACCTATCTTCGTCTTGTTGTAGTTTGGTGTTCTCCGCTTCTTGTTTTTTGATGATCGGACATTCTTTGATTAGCTGCCCATGTTCGTGACATATACAACATATGAAGGGGATTTGTTCATAGTCAATGTTTTGTGTCCATTCCTCATCCCTGAAATCCCGGCTTATAGCTTATGGGAGTGCCCCCGACACATCCATCTCTATGCAGATTCTTGTGTAGGAGGTGTATCGTCCTTTTAGGGTTGCTTCAGATGTCTTCACGTATTTTCCCAGTTTGTTCCCTATTGATTCAAATGTGAAGGGTAACCAATAATCTAACGGAAGTGAGTAAAGTCTCAGCCATACAGGCACATTTTTGAAGGTTTCTTTTTCTGGGGAGAATTTTTTCTTCCATGGTTGCATGTATAGTCCTACTGAGGCATGGAAGTATGCCCCCCCTCAAATATATTATTCCTATCTTCCAGGTTCATGAAACCTGTTGTAAAGAAGCCTTTCAATCCCAGTTGAAGATCCACTTCTCCACATGGCTTCCATTGATATTTAATCCATTTGCACAACATTCTTTCTATTGGCCATAACCCCATAAGCTTGCAGATTAGCGCATGCGTATTCATCTGGTCCCTGCAGAGTTAATTTTGTGGATCGTCCAATATTACCTTGGGTATCATTGTTGTCATTAGTTTACATGGGTTGCGCCCTTCAGCCCCATTGGGGCTCATTGTTTCTTGTGCAACATTCTGAGTTTCTCTTGTTTCTTCCCCCATACCATTTCCTTTCCTCTGATTACTTTCCTGATTATTTTCCATTCCCGATCTCGAGGTTCTTGTCATTGGCGCCTTGAAACCTATGCCTTATGGGCCTTTCCCTTTGTCTACTACTACCTTCTTATATGAGGGGGTTCCATTACCGCCCCCCTTGGTACTCAGGTTTTCCTCTGTTATGGCTACGTCTACCAAACCCTAGCTTGCAGTTGCTCCAATAAGTTATTACAATGTCTTCACCTTTGATAATAATAATTTTATTCAGTTTTTTTTAACTTTTCCATTAATTCTATGTGATTTTGTTGTTCATTCTGATATGAATCCAATGATAGAGAAAGGTTCTTTAATTTAATGTCTCGCAAAATTATTTTACTGGTAAGGTCATTGAATGCTATGTACTTTTTATCAACATTAATGGTACAAGTACCAATATATTTCAACCAAGAGTTCCCTAGGATTATATCGATTTCCTTAGTTTGTAAGACACAAAAATTTGATTTTGGGGAGTACTAATTGATGTTTGATTCTAAATTATTAATCCCGTCATCATATTATTGTGTAAGACCTATTTTAACTTCCCCATTCGTAAGTTGTAATATACTTTCCAATTTAATATCAATATAATTCCAATGGCTAGTGAGGTCAATGGAAATAATTATGGTGTCATTTTGGATCATCCCTAACATATATATGGAAACATTGATTGGTTCCAAAACATACCTAGAAGCGAATTAAACCTCATTTTCATTTTCAACTTGGAGAACTTACCACCACAAATAATATCCTTCCTTGACTTGTCTGATTTGATAATCCCTTAATAAATTTTATAATTATAAATCCATTTACTATCTGTGTCATATAACTAATTTATTACAATAGATTGGGAGATTAAAGTATCAATCCAGGGTTGGTAGACTTACGAGACACATTCATTGCATGTGAGGGTACTAGTCTTAAAATCAATTTTAATTATATGAAGAAAACTTTCAAGAAATGCTACCAAATTATTTTGTAAACTAACTTTACAAAAGGAAACCAATTCTTCAAATGTTCATAGTCTCAATGGTGGAAAACTAGGTTACAAAGGGAAATCATTTCAAAAGAATGAAAACATCTTTGTAACAAGACTCAGTTTGACCATGAACTTAAAATAATATGTATGCATCTAAGAAAGCAAAGAAAAAGAAAAGGTGCTAAATTACTTCAATTTAATTATCACAGTATTCTTGGTTGAAAATCAGATTGTAGAGTGAATTTACCTCCACAACTAATGAGCTATAGTTGTCATTGTTTCAATGGTGGAAATGTTGATTGTAAAGTGTAAATATCTTTACAATAATACTCTGATAACTGTGTAGTTTAAATAACCCAATAAAAGGTGTTTCCCTGCAATTAATACTTTATTTAACTGTGAAGTAATTATTCGAAGGAATCCTTAAGCACATATGAATTGATGAATTCTAATGATAAAATCCTAATCAATATTTCAATATATCCAATCAAATGACCACTATGATTCCCTACTGGTTGCAAAACTGGCTATAGTGTTTTCACAAGATTCAATGGCTTGAAAAAGCTTGTAGCAGTACTCTGAGAAACCCCTTTTCAAGTTGTCAATGAAGGATATGATTGATTCTTGGTTCTTGTAATAGAAATATAAAACAAAATATTAAATGAAGTTCAAACAATGTAACATTTATATAAATATGATTTAGTAATAAAATAAAAAAAGAGAATTCTATAAAACAAAGAAATTGCAACAAAATAGAAACCCACACACTATTTTACATTGCTTCCACATGAAACAAACATGGCGGCCCACCAAGCTAGCACATGCATAGAGAAATTATACAGAAGCTAAAATCAGATCTTCTAAATTATTCAAAGAATTATTACAATCTCAAGTTCAAATTTGTCTTCCTCAAAATATTAATGTGTTGTTACAACCAAGTTTTGGGTTCAAATATATCATGAAACATAACAAACTTTGTTGGATAGTTGGTTTTCATTCATGTCAACAAAAGTGATTTCCATTTATTTCAACAAATGTGATGAGTGCATTTGAACAAGTCTCCAAAGTGGTTCCCTTATGGCGTATCTTTAAGCATGGCCCTCACGAGAAGATGCTTTGAAGAAGTCTACAAGAAACCCACAGGGGTGGTGATGAGACCCAAACTTAACCGAGGAAAATGAGGTTGAAGAATAATTCAAGTGTATACAAAACCATAATAGATGGATATTTCTCATTATGTTGTTTCCAATAGTACATGGTATACCACATGGTTCCTCATGGTTGAGGATTTATTCCCTCTTGAAGTTGGAAGCCATGGAGAATGGTTAAGGAGCCCCTAGATAGTTACAAGTCTTAATTAGGGTAAAGTGGTTGTAAAAAGAAAGTAAAGTTTGATCCTAGAATTAAGGAAAGAAGTTACTTTGTAAAATTATAAATACCACACAAGAAGTCACTCATAAGAGCACACACAAGTTCAATGATTATCCATATTTCAAGTGATCTTTTGGTAAATATTTTCGTAGCATTTTTGAGGTAGCGAAGTTTTGGCTGCAAAGTTTTGGTAGAGAATTATTATCCACAAATTTTTGGTAGCCAATACTTTTGGTAGAGAAGTTTGAGTAAAGGTATGTCTTTTATGTGTTAGTTTAAGGCTTGTTTCATGGATTGTATGGAACATGCTTAAGGAATGTCATGAAGGCCCTTTTTGGTATATGGTTTCATATGGTTGAGGTCCATGTTTTGGTGATATTGGTAGATTCTTGAGACATATCTTTGGTACTTATTTTATGGATGTTATGGTTCATTGTTAGAGGCACATATTTGTGATATTGGCATATATATGATCTTGATGGTTATGGTGCATACTTGAGGCATATAATTGAGACATTGTCTATCTTGGTATCTAGTTTGGTATATGTCATGGTGATGTTTTGGTTCATGAGTTGATGATGATATGGTACATTTCTAGAGGCATTTCTTGGTGATATTGGTACATGATATAGTACATGGTTGACGAACATGGTATAGTATAGGTTTCAATACATGGTTGATGCATGAAATGGTACAAGTTTGATACATAGTTGAGGTACATGGCATGATGCAAAGTATGGTACATGTTTGATGTACATGGTATGGTATAGGTTGATGTACATGTTATGGTATCGGTTGATGTACATGGTATGGTACAGGGTGATGTACATGGTATGGTGATGGTTTTGGTTACCATGTGAGTGGATATGATTATATTTGGTTGATGATGTTATATGAGTGATAGATTGTCTGATTGGTTGATCATCAGGTTGATGCGATAGTGACAATGATAGGTTATTGTGACAATGGTAGTCACAGGTTGATGTGACAGTGACAAGTTGATGTGACAATGGTATTCACAGGTTGATGTAATAGTGATAGTGACAGGTTGGTTGATGTGACAATGAAAGTGACAGGTTGGTTGATGTATTGGTGACAATGGTGATGATAGTATCAGTGGTAGTGATGGTTTGAGTCTACAATTATATTTTAGGGTGGCTAGATGGGGTAAGGAAAGGGGTTTGTATCCTCCTTTCTGTTGGTGTTAAAGAACATATGGATTTATATATTCCTTCAGGTTGGAGCCTATAAATCAGGGGGTTGTAGCCTCATTCTAGTTGGAGCCAAAGAATTTAGGGAGTTGTATATTCCTTAAGGTTGGATCCTGTAAACTAGAGGGTTGGAGCCTCCTTCCAACTGTAGATGGAGAATTTAGGGAGTTGTAGCTTCGTTCAATTTGGTGCCTATAAATTAGGGGGTTGGTGTTGGAGAATTTATAACTTTGTGCTTCCTATGAATGTAATCTTTGATATATAAGAAATGATTTTGTGGTTTTCTCCCATTTGGGTTTCCACGTAAATTTTGGTGTATTGTGTATCTATGGTTGTTTGTTATGAACTGATGAATGATATTGTTTATGATGCAATGATATATTCAATGACTAAGAGATAAATATTGAATATTGCAAATAAAGTTGAATTTTATATATACTATGGTTGAAAGTAGTGAAAAGTGCTCATACTGATTCAACCCTCCCTCTTCTTAGTATTCAAACAATTGGAATTAGAACAGGTCCTTCAAGAAATTAGTTTAACCTCTAGAAGGTAGATCATGGATGTCATGTCTAATGGATACATAGATAATGGAATATTTTGGTTTGATGGTCAAATTGGTCTGAAGTATGAGATGTGGAAATGAAAAATGACTTTTATAGGCACAGGGGTATGATGTTTGACACTTAGTTGTTACACTATACACTGGTTCAAATAAACCAAAGACTACAGCCAAGAAGTAATTGAAGAGAAACAAAAAAATAGCAATGGATTTCATCTTGGAAGGATTATGTGATTCAGTAAAAGATAAAGTGGGAAAATGTTCATCAGACAAAGAAATTTAAGACAAGATACAAAATTTATTCTCAAAGGAATATCCTCTAGAGCATTTTTTTCATGATAAATATGGTGAAGAATATGTTTAGTTAATATGGGAAGAAATAATCTCATCAAGCCGGATAGATTCAAACGAAGAATATTATGAAACATAATTGACCAGTGATTTAGACAAACTGGAAAAAGAAAGAAATAAAATCAAGTCACTCAAGGAAGGATTGATCAAGCTAAATAAGGGGTCTCAAAATCCCAGATCTGACGAAGTATAGAAAATGATTACAAAAATATAAGTCCAAGTAGAAGAATCCAAAAGGATTGATGAATCATGCAAATGTCACTTGGAAGAAAAGTGGTTTTTCAAAGCCAAAATAGTAGCACAAAGAAATGAAGTAGAGAAGAGAGAAGAGATTTTGACTAGCCATCTCAAGGAAATACCAAAGGACTTAAATAAGATTGAATCATAATTCATTCAACACGAAAGAAGAATTGGAGAAGAAATTATCTCTTTGAAGACCCAACTTGAAGAAGAAAAGAGAAAGGAAAAAGTCATGAAGATCCAGATGACGAGGAAAGAAGAAGAGTGTGAGAAGATTGAAGAATAAGTTGTCACATTAAGAGTTAAAATTTTCAAGTGTTGGACAACTGAGAGGGAGGGTGAATCAATTGTTTATGTGCTTAAACAATTATATCCATTTTTAAAATTTATTACAGAACTTCTCAATGATGATCACAATAAATGAGAAGAAGAGTATTCAACATCAATCATACACATGTATAGTACAGAGACAGATATTCCTAAGGAAACCCATAAAGGGTGAAAACCTCTTCTTCTTTATATGATAATTATTTTATGTACATTATCATTCTTATGAGCACCAACTCATAATGAGGATACCACCTCTATTTTGCAAGATGCTACTTGTTGAGAGCACCGAATATCTTGGTTCTCTAGCACCCACTAGAAGGAAGTACCAACTCCCTCACTTCTCCAGCACCAACTGGATGGAAGCACCAACTTCTAGTCACACAGGAACCAACCTGTATAACAGAGAACCAATGTTCTCCCTAGCACCACCCTGCCACCCTAGTTTCTCTAGATGCTACCAGATGGTAGCTACAACTCCTTGTGTTCAAGCACCCCCTTGACACTCAGAGAACAATGGCACTCCCTAGAACCTCCCAACCACCCTGAAATATAAAACTTTTATTTCTTTGAATTTATTACAGTGATTCAATAGTTTCCATTGGCTTACCAGGATTATCAATGTTCTGCTATGCTACTCTTCTCTCCTATACTAGTGTCTCTCTACTTGAATATACTTGATATTTTTGATCTTCTACTATATCTCTACATGTCCATATCATCCTTCTTTTACTATATCATTTATGCATCTCTGTTCTTTCCTTCTGCTGCATTGTTTCTACTCTAGACTACCTTTTTCTGCTTGCATAACACACTCTTAAAAATCATAGCTCCAATCTCTTCTCTATTATGCATTTTTATAGTCTCTTTGCACCTTGTGCATGTTGCATGTGTTATCCCACTGCATACACTTCACTGCATTCATCATCACTGGCCCTTCTCCTGACATCTTGGCTTTACTGTCTGTAACAGTCTTTGACCCTTTTCCATCTGTCAGTTGACTCTATGATGAGTTTACACTCCACTGGAAGTTGCCTCGAGACTCTTCGTCTTCTCTATCAATCACCCTGAAGACTCTTTGAATTCTCTAGAAAAAACCATCAATGGTATCTAACAGTTACATCGAGGCTCTTTGGCCCCTTTGACAGCCAACCTAAAGCTCCTCAAATTCTTTGGTAGATGCAATCACTTCGTTTTGGCAGTTACTAAGAGAAACTCTGCGTGTTCATGCATTTGGCACCTTCTCTCTTAATGAAGAAAACTTCATAGTGGGCACTAGCTCTCCTAGCTAAGCCCCTTCCTTTTAGGTGACCTCTGACGGTGACCAAATGACTATTCATAAGGTGTTTTCACAACTCACATTTCCAGGATCTGGGGATGAGGCATCTCGAATCTCCAAGTCACGATCTCCGAAATGGAGCTTAGCTACATGCTAGCTCCTCCCTTAAACCTTCGATGATGTGACCAATGGCTGTGACCACAGCCCTATTCAAAAAGGCATTTTTCTATTTTTCATTTCGGATTTTCTCATGTGAGTCTCCTTGACTCCTCATACTGTGAACCCCAAAATGGAGCTTGGTTGCTCTATCTCCTTCCTCCAACATGACCACCGGTGGTGACCAACTCAAAACTACGTTTCACAATTTTGTGTTTCAGGGATTCTCCTATGAGTCCCTTGACTCCTCCAACTTTTGGTACCCAAAATGGAGCCTAGCTATGCTAGCTCCTTCCACTCACGTGACCATGGGTGGTGACCAGGGGACAATTCCGAAGATGCATTTTGCATTTCAATTTTCAGGGATTCTGTGAAGAGTTATCTCGAATCTCCATGTCGCAAAATTAGAAATGGAGCTTGGAAGCTCTAGCTCTGCTCTCCATCTCTTGATGACGTGACCATGAGATATGACCATTGGCTAGTCATTTGAGCACTTCGATCTTCAGATCCACGGTCCATGATCCATGGTGATCGGATGGCTATCCTTTGTCCTGGAACTTCATCTTTTGGGACTTTGGGGAGTATTTATGCTAAAAATATTGAAACTAAACTCCCAGAGTGACATCATTCTTGCGTCACTCATTGATGTGTCATAAGCCGAGTGGTTGCCACGTGTCACTCAGAATTGTGATTTCTAGTGGCCTGAAATGTCGAGTAAAATTGACACTTGTCCTTGTATGATTGCGCCACTTGTCCTTACTGATGTAGGCTACCACCTGTCCTTTCTGATGTGGTTTGTCATGAACTACCTCCTGGATCTGAGGACCTAGATTCATCCTCGATCCAACGGCTAAGATTGTTTCACAATTTTGCATATCACGAGTTTGAGAGGTTAGAACACCTCGTTCCTTTGACTTTCCAATCAATGAAGAGATGATCTTTCACCACATGTCCTTCTAGGATCAACGAACCAGATTTCTCCTCGATCTGATGGCTCAGATCATTTCGCCATTTCATGTTTCATGAGTTAGAATAATAGAGCACCTCTTTCCTTTGAATTTCCAGTCAGTAAAATGATGATATTTCAACATGTGTCCTCCAGATCCAACGACCCATGACTGTCCTCGATGGACAACTAGGATTCCTTCACAATTTTGGAGATTTGGATGACTCCTGGTCTTATCCGCCTTGCAGCTTCACCAGATCTAACGGTTGCTGGTCCTTCGTAATTAATCCATATCTAAAAGCCTAGATCTTATCACGATTTTGCATATCATGAGTTGGAAGGTTAGAGAGATTCCTTCCTTTGACTTTCCAGTTAGCGAAATGATGAACTGTAGCCACATGTCCTGCCTGATGATGGATGTTCCTCCTACTTTTGGGACTTTGTAAGCCTGCTTCATGTTGAAATTTAAATATCATTCAGGTTCTCCTAGATCTGATGATGGTTGGTCCCCATGCTATGATCTAACACTTGAGATATGTCCTCCATCTACGCGCTCCTTCTGCCTGAATTCATATCTGACAGCCATCAGGAATTCAAAAGGGGTAATGCAACGATCACTGTCACTTATCCTCCTGAGCTTCTCCTTCCTGTGTGTTCTTTCCATCAAGGACAAGCGCATTGTTCCTGTGAGCATGCCAACAATATCCCCCTTTGGCATTGATGGAAACCCTGAAAGGCTGGACTATTCTGCTTAGACCTCGATCTCCAACCGTAGCATCCATTCATGTTGTTCTTCTCCCCCTTTGACATCAATGTCAAAGAAAAAAAAAGCATGCTCCTCCTGAGATGTTGCAGTAATTTTTCGGAGGTATTAGATATTAAACCATCACAATTCCCCTTAACAGGATGGATTCTCTTTAGATGTGAGACGGGATGACACCCAACTTTTGACGGAGATATTCAAAAGGTGTATTGGCTAGGGGTTTAGTAAAGATGTCTTCAATTTGTTCTGTGGTTGGAATTTAATGAACCAGAACAATCTAATTGGTGACCTGCTCTCTCAGAAAATGGTATTTTATGGGAATATGCTTGGTCTTGGAGTGGAATATAGGATTCTTTGACACACTTATGGTACTTGTGTTATCACAATGAATTGGGATTGGTGCAGTATATTTTACCTCCAAATCTACAAGTGTTTGTATCATCCATCATACCCAAGTGTAACAAGTAGCAGGAACAATGTATTCTTCCCTTGTAGTTAATAAAGAAATGTAACCTTGCTTTTTGCTCAACCATGCTACTAAAGAATCTCCTAATAATAACACACCTCCACTCATGATTTTCCTTTCATCCATGCAATTATCCCAATCAGCATTTGAGTAGACTGATAATTGAAAATTCTAATTCTTAGGATACCATAGGCCATAGTTCAATGTTTCTTTCAAATATATGAATATCTGAATTATCTTCTCATTCATCATTGACCTCGCCATTTGCTGAACTATTCTGTTTTGCCTTTCAACTACTCCATTTTGCTGTGGAGTTCCTGGGATACTATATTCTCTCTTGATCCCATGTTTATCATAGAATTCCTTGAAATCACTTGACATAAATTCTCCTCCTCTGTCTGATCTTACAACCTTTAATCTGTTTCCTGTTTGATTTTTTGTTAAAGCCTTAAATATTTTAAATTTCTCAAATGATTCAGATTTTTCTTTGAGAAAATAAACCCAATTGAGTCTAGAGTAATCATCAATGATTAGCATGAAGTAGTTTTCCTTCCCTGTGCCTTCTTGTCTTGATGGTCCACATAAATCCATATGAACTAATTGGAGTGGTTTCTCTGTTGAAGTAGAGCTCTTTGATTTAAACTGTGTCCTGGTTAGCTTTCCTACTTGGCAGGGTTTACACACAGAATATTGTGGCTTTGATATTCTTGGAAGATCTTTTACTGCCTCAAGATTTTTGAGCTCGATTAAATGATCAAAGTTTAGATGTCCAAGACTCCTATGCCATAACTAACTCTCATCATTCTTTCTTAGATGACACTCTTCTCTATCTTCTTTTAGCACATATACATTATTTTTTGTCCTTATGCCTTTAGCCACCACTTGTCCTGAGTATATAGACTTTATCTTGCAGTCCTTGGAAGTGAACACCACTTCACATCCTCTATCACACATTTGAATTACACTAAGAAGATTATGTTTCGTCCCATCTACAAGCAGAACATATTGGGATTTTTCTTTTCCATTACTTAAACTCACCATCCCTTTACCCTTGATTTTACCTAGAGCATCATTTCTAAAGGTTACGTTTCCTAATTTACTTTCACTTAGATATAGAAACTTACCTTTGTCTCTCGTCATATGTTTGGAGCATCCATTGTCTATATACTAAGGGGTCTTTTGTCTTTGAGTTGACAACACTAATCCACACTTGTCACTTTCTTTCTTCTTCCAACCCTTGACATTTTTAGTAGAGGGATTCAAATATGGTTCATAGTTCTTTAAGCGACAGTCAACAACTTTATGTCCATAATTATGATAGATGTAACATTCTAGTTCATTGAATAAGGGATCATAACGATTGTTATGCTTAACCTGTGTCCTTTTCCCATCCATCAAGTGATTTGCATTCTGTGATGCTTTGTTACTTGGTTGTCTCATTCTTTGTTGTGGAAGATATCTATACCTTGAATGTCTTGATTGCTCATATCTCAATTTTAAAGAACAGTTTACAGCTTTATGACCAAAGTTAGAACAGAAAAAACAATATCCATAGAAAAAACCTTGGTACCTAGAAAATGGTTTTCTTCTTTGAGAAGGTCGATTTCTTCCATGTTGATGATTTCTATGAACAGAGAGTACATTATTTCTTTGATCTATAGTTTTAGTTCTAGTACCTCTTTCGTTACTCCTCTAGGGTTGTTGATTATCTTCTTTGTTTCTGCAGGTTTTTTGTTGTCATAGATGGTAGATTTGACAAACTTGATGGGATCTTTGTTGCTTGGTTGATCACTACTAGATCCCTCTTCATAACCCAGACTTGTTTTCAACTTTTTGTTTCTTTGCCGATTCAGAATGGTGGAGAATTTTTCCGAGGCTTTGATACTTGACAGATTCTGATGATACAAGGCTTGAAACTTCTCCATCTCTTTCCTAGTTTTCACTATTTCTTCCCCCAGAGCCTCACATCTTGCCTTATTTTCTGATAACTGTTGTTTCATAATGTCTTCAATTTTCTTTGCCTCTTCTAATTCCACTTTTAGCAGGGAAAAGTCTTCATCAGGTACTTTACTACCTTTCTTGAAATGTATCAACAATTGTTTTTTCTTTCTCGTCTTAATTCTGAGTCTGTCAATTTCTTCTAGTGCACTGATAAGTTCTCCTTCCAGGTCAATCACAGCTTCTTCTTCATTAGCATCACTTCCTGTGATTTTATTATCATAATCCTCTTTGGCCATAAGTATGAAGTCATTTAGTTTATCTTCAATAGTGGAGTCGTTGTCTCCATCATCTGAAGGATCATCATCATTGTTTACACAAAGAATTTTCTTCTTAAAATTATTCTCTTTAAATAAATTTATGTGTTTGTGCTTCTCCTCATCATCATATGTCTGATCCTTTCTTTTGTGAGGACATTTATTTACAAAATGACCTATATTACCATAGTTGAAACATTTGAAAGGCAGTTTACCTTTGTATTTTCCTAATCCCTTCTTCATTCTTCTCACAAATTTTGCTTCAATTTCACCGGGCTCAGAATCCTCATTCTTGTCTGCCTTAAATGATGCTTCTCTAGAGGTGGGTTTATCTTTAACTATTCTCATTTCATATGCAGTCAACGTTCCTAGAAGTTGATCAAAATCCAAGGATTTTATATCATTAAGTTCTTCTATAGCAAAGACCTCCAGGTTGAACCTATCTGGTAGAGATCTCAAAAATTTTCGAACTAAAGAAGGTTCCTCAATTTTTTCACCAAGTGCTTTCATTGCATTTAACGGTTCTTCAACTCTCAGAAATTACTTTCCAATAGTTTCATCTTATTTCATCTTCAGTTGTTCAAATTGTACTCTGTAGGTTTGAAGCTTGGTGTCCTTTACCTTCTCATTACCTGAACATAACTACTAATGCGTTTGTCCCACATTTCTTTGGTCGTTTCTAGATGAATAACTTTTACAATTTCTGCTTCTGCAAGACCACTCAAGATAACATTCATAGCCTTAGCATTGAAGATGAATTCTAGCTTGTCATCCTTATTAGCTAGTACAACTAGCTTTACATAACCAATATCTACCACATCCCATACATCTGCACCTAAAGACATTATGTAGGTTCTCATTCTAACATTCCATAAGGAAAAGTTTGTTGCATTGAACATACGGGCCTTATTGGTTGAAGTTCCTTCATGGCTTGAAATTTTTAAGCTCTAGGATCTACCTTTAGATAAAAGGGGCTGACTCTAATACCAATTGGTGGAAAACTGAGAGGGGGGGGGTGAATCAGTTGTTACTGTGCTTAAACAATTATATCCATTTTTAAAATTTATTACATAACTTCTCAATGATGATCACAATAAATAAGCAGTAGAGTATTCAACATCAATCACACACATGTATAGTACAGAGACATATATTCCTGAGGAAACACATAAAGGGTGAAAACCTCTTCTTCTTTATATGATAATTATTTTCTGTACATTATCATTCTTATGAGAACCAACTCATAATGAGGCTACCACCTATGTTTTGCAACATGCTACATGCTGAGAGAACCAACTCTCTGGGTTCTATAGCACCCACTAGAAGGAAGTACCAACTCCCTCACTGCTCCAGTACCAACTAGATGGAAGCACCAACTTCCAGTCACACAGGCACCAACCTGTATAACAAAGAGCCAATGTTCTCCCTAGCACGACCCTACCACCCTGGTTTCTCTGGCTGCTACCAAATGGTAGTTACAAATCCCTATGATCAAGCACCCCCTTGACACTCAGAGGACAACAGTCCTCCCTAGCACCTCCCAACCACCCTAAAATATAAATATTTGCTTTCTGTGAATTTATTACAGTTATTCAATAGTTTTCATTGGCTTACCAGGATTATGAATGTTTTTCTATGCTGCTCTGATCTCCTGTATCAATGTCTCTCGACTTGCATCTCCTTGAGCTTTATGATCTTCTACTATATCTCTGCATGTCCATATCAACCTTATTTTACTGTATTAGTTATGCATCTCTGTTCTTTCCTTCTACTGCATTGTTTCTCCTCTAGACTACCTTCTTCTACCTGCATAACACACTCTTAAAAATCACAAATCCAATCTCTTCTTTGTTCTTCATTTTTATAGTCTCTTTGCACCTTGTGCATGCTGCATGTGCTATCCCACTACATACACTTCACTGCGTTAATAATCAATGACCCTTTTCCTGAGATATTTTGGCTTTACTAACTGTAATAGTCTTCGACCCTTTTCCATCTTTCAGTCGACTCTATGATGAGTTTAAACTCCACTGGAAGTTGCCTCGAGAATCTTCATCTTCTCTGTCGATCATCCTGAAGACTCTTTGAATTCTCTGGAAGAAACCATCAATGGTCTCTAACAGTTACACTGAATCTCTTCAGCCCCTCTAGCAACCACCCTACAACTCCTCAAATTCTATGGTAAATGCAATCACTTTGTTCTGGCAGTTATTGGGAGAAACTCCACGTGTTCATGTGTTTTGGCGCCTTCTCTCTTCCTGAAGAAAACTTCATAGTGGGTGCTAGCTCTTCTGTCTAAGCCCCTTCCTTTCAAGTGACCTCTGGCAGTGACCAAACGCCTATTCATAAGGCACTTTCACGACTCGCATTTTAGGGATTTGGGGATGAGGCATATTGACTCTCCAAGTCGTGATCTCTGAAATGGAGCTTAGCTGCATGCTAGCTCCTCCCTTAAACCTTCGATGATGTGACCAATGGCTATGACCAAAGTCCTATTCAAAAAGGCATTTCACGATTTCGCATTTCGGGTTTTCTCTCGTGAGTCTCCTTGATTCCTCATATTGCGAACCCTGAAATGGAGCTTGGTTGCTCTAGCTCCTTCCTCCAACGTGACCACCGGTTGTGGCCACAACTTAACTCGAAACTGCATTTCACAATTTCGCGTTTCGGGGATTCTCCTGTGAGTCCCTTGACTCCTCGAACTTCTGGTACCCAAAATGGAGCCTATCTATGATAGATCCTTCCACTCACGTGACCATGGGCGGTGACCAGGGGCCAAGTCCGAAAATGAATTTCACATTTCACGTTTCGGGGATTCTGTGAAGAGTTGTCTCGACTCTCCATGTCACAAAATCTGAAATGGAGCTTGGAAGCTCTAGCTCTTCTCTCCATCTCTCGACGATGTGACCATGAGATATGACCACTGGATAGTCATTTGATCTCTTTTCTCTTCAGATCCATGGTCCAAGATCCATGGTGATCGGACAACTATCCTCCGTCCTAGAACTTCAACTTTCAGGACTTTGGGGGAGTATTGATGCTAAAACTCCCAAAAATAAACTCCCAGAGTGACATCATTCTTGCGTCACTCAATGATGTGTCATAAGTTGAGTGGCTACTACGTGTCACTCAGAATTATGATTTCTAGTGTCCTGAAATGTCGAGTAAACTTGACACTTGTCCTTGTATGATTGTGCCATGTGTCCTTGCTGACATAGACTGCCACCTATCCTTTTTGACGTGGTCTATCATGAAATACCTCCTGGATTTGACGGTCCAAATTCATCCTTGATCCAACGGCTAATATTATTTCGCGATTTTGCATATCGCGAGTTTGAGAGTTTAGAACACTTCTTTCCTTTGACTTTCTAGTCAGCAAAGAGATGATCTTTTGCCACATGTCCTTCTTGGATCAACAGACCATATTTCTCCTCAATCTGATGGCTCAGATCATTTCGCCATTTTGCGTTTCACTAGTTGGAAGAACAAAGCACCTCATGCCTTTGACTTTCCAATCAGAGAAATGACGATGTTTAGACATGTGTCCTTTGGATCCAACGACCCACAACTGTCCTCGATGGACGACCAATATTCCTTCACATTTTTGGAGATTTGGATGACTCCTGGTCTTATCTGCCTTGCAGCTTCACCAGATCTAACGGTTGTTGGTCCTTCATAATTAATCCAGATTTGACGGCCTAGATCTTATTGTGATTTCACATATCGCGAGTTGGAAGGTTAGAGAGCTTCCTTCCTTTGACTTTCCAGTTAGCGAAATGTTGAACTGTAGCCACGTGTCCTATCCGATGATGGACAATCCTCCTGTTTTTGGGACTTTGTAATCCTTCTTCATGTTGAACTTTAAAGATCATTCGGGTTCTCCTATATCCGACGATGATCGGTCCCCGCGCTTAGATCTAACGCTTGAGATCTGTCCTCCATCTGCTATAAATAAAGAATGGAGACAATAATAAGAGTTATGCAGAACTCATAAAATGAACTATTAAGAGGGAAGAATGTGAGCCCTCAAAGAAGAACATTTCAGAAATGAATAAAACTCAAAAAAAATATTACAGAATAGAAAAATATCAAAGAAGACTCTCCACTTTCAAGAATCAAAGAAGATTCAATCATTATGAAGGAAACAACAGAAGAGAATATCATGATCAACAAAGGCATGAGTGTGAGATCATGAGGAATATACAGGAAAAGAGGAAAATGTTAGAATCCCAGAAGAGGATGAAGATGAAGAAGTTAAAATTCAGGAAGAAGATGAAAAGAATGTCAAAATTCAGAAAGAAGAATATTTCTCCACAAACGAAGAGGAACATTACTTTGCATTAGAGCGGGTATTTTTCTGAGCCATCCGGCCTGGAGAATCCCAGTAAATATGAATATTGAACAGGGGGTGTCTAAGAATCATATCTACAGATTAGATAACTATCTTTTGAGAAGTAATAAGTGTTTGTAGATTTGGGAAAGGTAGTTTTAGAATGGTTTAATGGAAGAATGTCTTGTGATAACTTGATTGTTTGAGGAGCATATTTCAGAACGCATTCCCATGCAAGTATCAACTGAAGTTATGAAGTATATCATTAGTAGATGTTCATGATTGTATAGAGGATTCCACGTATGTATTCAGAAAAGGATATATTCATTACAAATTGTTCCATTTTGAAAAGACAAATTGAGAAACAAAGAATAGTACAGTGACAAATGGGTTAGCATTGTATGTAGTTGAGTAGCAGAGTCCTGGATAACTTTATGGAATATGGATAGAGATGTATTCATGAGAGCTTTGACATGAATAAATAGATATATGATAGTGGATTGAATAATATTAACAATTGAAATCTGTGGTATCAGTGGAATCAATTAGTCATAGGAAGGAAAGCAGTGAAAGGCACAACAAAACAAGGAAGAGAAACCATCAACATAGACAATATCGTCAGAGGAAAGTATGGTCATTGATGTGAACTCAAAAATAAATGAAGACTTGAATTTAGGTAAATTTGAATGATTTTTATATATGTTAGTGAATTTCAAGAGGAAGCACCAATGGACAAGAAACCCTAGAAGAGAGCAAAGGAAGTATATATAGGAAGCCCCATATTGATATACATGATATCTCACAAAGAATTCAAGGGGAGATAAATTTTCAGATAAAGAGATAAGGAAATTAATATCAGAAGAATGAATATAGGGGGAGTGCATGAAGTCTGATGCAGGAGCATCCACACCTCGTCACGCGAGGCTATATGTGGGGAAAAGGAAAAAGGATCGCAGGGTGACGCCAGCATCACGGTTTTGACCATTTTGATGTGCGCCGCCATTTAAATAAAAGCCTCCATATTTAGGCGTACTTGTACACTGAAATAGACCGGGAGAAGATAATCTCTCGTCCTTGTACAGCAGAGGCACTTATTAGATTTAATGCAGAGAGATTAGATTTAGTGCAGGTAGATAGGGCCATTAAGTTTAGATTTGACAATTTAGCTTTTGAGAGGGAAAACAAGATATAGACACCCTCCTTTGTATTATTGAATAGATTGGCATTAGCATTAGTATCAGTATCTACATAGAGAGCAGGGGAGAACAGGATAGAGGATTCGGGAAGAAACCCCATGTACAGATTGAATTAATAGGAAGGAACTCTTGATTCAATATCATGGCTGTGCTTGAATTCTTTGTGCTGTTGATGTTATTTTGCTGCATACTTGCTTCTTTCTATGCTTATCTTCTTTATGCTGCATATGTGATTGTGTATCAGTTTCGTAACCTGAGAGAATGAGTTTCAATTGTTTCTCTGTTTAGGCCAGGAGATTCCTGCATAGAGTGCAGTCGAATTCCTCCGCATAGAGTGCGTCGAGGGGAGGGATAAACAGTTGAACTTTCGTTCTCACTCTGCTCGGAG
>ML777553.1:189257-212258 GCA_009831015.1 Picea engelmannii | reverse complement strand
ACATATTTTTCTCTGCTACATTTGGCAATGGTTCTATCATTGGTTGGTTTTTGGATTTGGCATGGTCTCGCTAGATTTGGACGACCTGCCAAATCCCTTTTTCATCAAAAATTTTGGTCACAGGTTGTCATTGGGCATTTTCCCACTACCGTATGGAATCCCATGACTGAAACGCATGGCAGCCTCCTATTTTACCACGTCATCCATTGCACCGTTAGACTTCCACATCAGTTTCCAAATCATCCTACCACATTAGCGCCATGCCACTATATGTACTACCACATGGAAAAATCTCACTGTTCCACGGATCGGTCCGGAAATGCCAAATATGGGTGACACATGGTAGCCCCTAGTGCTGCCACATCACCATGCTGACGTCATGTTGACATCATCATGACACATGTCACCTCCTGCTCCTACCATCTGTGTTGTACATATGTCGATGTCATCTGTACTGGTGTTGACATCAATAGTACGGATGCTGACTCATCCCCCTGCTGACTGGGCTAGGTTGACCAAACTTTGATTGTGAATATATTTCGATCTGTAACTCCATTTGACAAGCCATCTGCATCGTTAGAAATATTGCGATGCACTCTTTGCGATGATTTTATTTTTATTGAGTTTTGAGAACTTTGAATTTTTTCCCTTTCTTTGTCTGTTGAGACCATTATGAGCGTCCTGAGTTGCTTCTACGAGTTTTGAGTTGTTCTTAGTATTCTATGGATCCCTTTTGGATCATGCCTTCCTATTGAGAGATTTTTGGACCACCAAAAGATTTCATCAATCAACAGATAGGTGAGGGAAGATTCCCCTCACCTTGTCCTTCTCAATCAACTTTGCCTTGCTTGGATGTGTGCCCTTTAAGCCTACTCAAAGATAATGAACATCACCCCTACATGAATTCATTGTCCTTTTGTCTAGGATGATATCTTCCTTTAATGCATCCAAGTACTCAGGAGAAAATTCATCAACTAAAGGTATTGAAACTACCTCATCCTGATCCATGATCATGGGAGGCTCAAAAAGTTTCAAATTCTCTACATTTACAACTGAGTAAATCTGCATATACGGTGGAATATCTAGACGAAAAGCATTGGTACCAATTTTCTCCAAGATAGTGAAGGGTCCATAATGAATGGGCTTGGGTTTCTTTCCTTCACTCTTCAATCTCTCCTTGTTTATGTGAAGCCATACTTAGTCTCCAACTTAGAACTGATGATCAACCATGCACTTGTCATGTCGATCTTTATACTATGCTTGAAGTTTATCCAATTGTTCCCTGACTTCCTGGTGCACCTGTTGGATCCTCTCGATGACCTTGCAAGCTCTGTCCTCTTTTCTTTCTTCGTTTTCATCGGTATCTCTCCCATACATCAAGTCAAAAGGAACTTTAGGTAGGTACATGTTATCCCCTAGCCTAGGGATAACTAAGGAGATTAGGTTTCAAGGATCACAGGTCCTAGAAATGGAGTATCGAGAGCCATATTGACTTGAGCATGGCCTTGGAGGGCCCATCCTTTTCTTCTTCAATGCCTCCACTTTTTCAACAATAGCAACATCCATATCATCGTCCTGCTCTTGCAGTAGAAATGGGTCTTTCTCCATGAGGTAATGAGTTTGGGTATCATGGTATGTGTCACTATGATTCTCAAAACATTTGAATATGTGCATTTAATTATTTTTTATTCTAACATGTGCTTGGACCTTATGCCTTTCCACTTGAACACATTTGGGGGGAATGATAGGTTTCCCTAGTAAGATGGTTCCCATAGGGTTTTAGTTTCCACTTGGGGGATTCATGAAAGGTCATCGTCTGTTAACACCATACTTACCACTTTTCATCCTTTTCCCACTCATCCATCCCATACAATGGTCCAGGCATTGGGTTGTCCAAACTATCCAAGGGTTTTACCTTACCTTGTGGGAAGAAGGGGATAAAGTCCCAGAGGGTAAAATTAGATGGAAAAATATAAAAGACAAAATAATGAAACCTTGAGATGCTTTGCCCAAGGATCCCCTAGAAATCAATAAAAGTCTTCTCAGCCAGAAAAAGAGGGACCCATAAAAAATAATAAATCAATACTTCGTTGGAGTATAGGGGGTATCATCACAAGGAAACCTATTAGGTCCATGGGAATGTATAAGTATGACACTACCATTCATTTGGTCACCATGCCAGGGTAGTGGCTATTTTTGTCATAGCCAAGATAAAGGGGGTCTCATCACAAGA
The DNA here is from genome assembly GCA_009831015.1 of Picea engelmannii. Lineage (NCBI taxonomy): Eukaryota > Viridiplantae > Streptophyta > Pinopsida > Pinales > Pinaceae > Picea > Picea engelmannii. The sequence continues at coordinate 210,025 of ML777553.1, read as the reverse complement.
AAACCTTTTCATTTCCGTGAAATTCTTGTGGGTAACATTTCCACCACTGGTCACCATGCCAGGACAGTGTCCCCCAACTAGTCTCTTGAAAGAAAAAGAAAATAAGAATAAAAGATAAAAGGATGAATGGTCTTGGAAACATTTTCATCCATGACAAAGTGCAACTCACCCTCTTCAGATGCACCCAAAGGTAAGCCATACATTTCCCTGATTATCACTGTACCCATTTCCCAAACATCCCTTACCACCTCATCCACTTACATGGCCTAGATTTGACTTCACTCGAAAACATACCACATCCAATGAGCACTAGCCCAATAGGACGTTCTATCATCCCCTCCAAAATTGTCTTGTAGAATAGAATAACATCTTTAAGCACTTGTCCGGGTAAAAGGGGTTTCATGCACATGTTTAAATAACTTGATAATTAGATGTGCTTGACATTGCTATGATCCATGTGACTTATGAGCCCATGGAGGGTGTATTTGTTGATGTTGTAGTGCCACACCCAATGGAGAGGTACATATGGGGAGATGATTAGTTCAGACCTCCATAGGTCTAAAATCCCACCAAATGGATGATGAGACCCCAGCCAGGGGAAAAGACAGATCATGGGTTTGCACCAGAGAGAGAGGAGGACTTTCCACTAGGAATAGCCTGGCAAGCCTAGACCCATGGGGGTCTTTCCCTTGTTACCATGATGTAGGCCTTGGAAGGTCCATGAAGTCACCCAGGTCACCCATGACATCACCCAGTGTTTTGGATACTTTGGAGGTAGTTGTGTGCCAAGTGGCACGTGTGGTAGGATCCTGAGGCCCAAGGAGGCCTAATGTTTTTCTCCAGGAGGACAACGTTGCCCTAAAAGGGAATTTCGTCATCTTTACAGCTTGATTTAGGGTTTATTTATGACATTTAATGTAAAAACTAGATATTATGTGTAACTGGCCATGTCGGCCTTTGTGACCTAATTCGTGTCATTGTAATTGTATAAATAAGGGGAAAATCATTGTTGAGTTGAGAAAAATGTACAAATATTCTCCTTAGTACTATGGGTTGTGATATATTCTTTGTTAACTTTTCTATTAATTTGAAGTAATTAGGGAAGAAAATGGTTAAAAAGTCTTTACGAAATATTATTGAATGATATTAGATATTTTTTGAACTTTGGTTTGAATTGTTTTGATTTTATGCAGAAATGGACAATTGATGTTAACTCGAGATAGTTAAGAAGATCATGAAGATGCACAGGCCATTGAAGATTGAAGAAATCATGCACAAATAATTTCAAAGGAAGATTGACTCTTTATCTTGCAAATCTTCATAAATAGTAAAATCAATCCTGAGGATATCTCGATCCTTAAGATATCTTAATTTACTTATCTCATTGTAATATATAAAGGATAGTGAAAAATAGAGAGATAACCAAGGGAATTTAACCAAGAATTCAGATCTCTTAATTGTTGACATTTTGTACAATCAATCCTATTGTAAATGATTTACCAATTATGGAATTAATGAAAGCTTCAAGCATTTTGAGCATCTCTGCATAATGAGTTTTTCGTAGTAGTACCCTCTGAAGACCGTGGGCCCAGTCGACAGGAGTTTTTGTCTCATCTGTAATCGTATCAATTCTGTTGTAATTCTATGATTTGAATTTCCTTTCAAGCAATTAGATAGATTTGATAATGTGTTGATTATTTTATGAATTGGTTATGATGTCCCATTTGCAGAGAATAGATGTTCCATTTGAAGATTGTCGATTGTTGTTCTAGTTACAATTGTTGTTAGTTTATCGCTTGTGAATTCGTTTCATTTTCGCATACACTGTTCCTTTTATCAAATTCACATTTGATGTTCCTTTCGTCTAATTCGCATTTGTTGTTTCTTCTTCAATATTCAATAATCTGTTGTTCATTTCCAGTAGATTAATTAATCATCGAGAGATTGATTCATTAAGTGTTTTCGCAAATTAAATTACTATTTCTTAGATAAATGAATTCAGTAAATTGATTGATTCTTTGATTCATGGTCTGTTGTTGTTCATATTACAATTTTGTTGATTGATTTATTGAGTTTCAGAGTTTTTAGTTGATGCGAGAAGAACTTGATTATTGCAGTAATTTAGATAAACTCATATTTGATGTAGCTGAATTATCTACATGATTTAAACCTCTACGACTATCTGCATAGACTTTGATGACATTCTTGAGAGAAAAGACGAATTCTCGGTTGATAAATTAATGTCAGACTAACGTTGTTCTTAGGACATCTTTAGAGCCCAACATTTTGGCGTCGTTGTCGAGGAGAATGTCAAAGATATCATAGGATGCGTCTCTGGAGGATGAGGTATTGAAAACAGAAGGTAAGAACCTACATAGGAAACAAGTTAAATGCTTATATAGGTTATATAATCATAAAGGTTATATAGGTGCATAGAATTTGTGTTAGTGTGTATGACTAAGAAGAAACAATGTGAAAAACAAAAACCCTTACCAAAAACTACAAAATCCCAGGGCCCAATGCCCCCTGGAAGGAGCACTTTCATAGATGAAATTATCTGAAAATATGAATCTCAAGCCTCGATTGGACCTTGAAAAGGTTCTACCTGAATCCCTCAAACAACAAATTCACCAACTGCAGCTCATGCTGAGGTTCATAGCGGAACCGAAGGGATTGAACAAAGTTTCCAAAATACACATACTCCACTTTTCAATCCTCTAGACGAGGGAAATTCTTGTAATTTGAAAGAAGGAGAAGGGGAGACCAGTGGAATTGCTGAGGAAAACCCACCACCACCTGAACCTAGATCTCCTATGATCCTTATAGGAGAAAGAATACCTAAAATCCAAGACATAGGTAGCATGATTAAATCTCATAAGGGACCAAGCAATAAATCACCTCGAATAGAACACCCAAACCAAGAAATCCCTAAAGGCTATTGGAAAATCTTCGACCAAATGGCACAGCAAAATCAGCCGCGACCTCAGAATTCCACTTTGGAATATCCTATAGTTTATTTGGTTGCTAATGCACCAATGAAATCCATTACACTATAGAATCTTCCAACCTTCAACGGATTGATCTCAGAGGACCCTTACACGTTCTTATTCGAGTTTGATTTCTTGTGTAGAGGCTATGACTACAACTTTGAACCCCAGAAACTAAAGTTATTTTCTTCCACTTTGAAAGGAGTAGCTTTACGATGGTTTATGGGACTAGGGGGAGGAACTATAAATTAATGGGATGAAATGAAACAAGACTTCCTTACGAAATATCAAGACTATTGTAGAACCAGGGATTTAAAGGATGAAATCTTTAAAATGACTGCAAAAGAAAATGAAACACTAGAAGAATATGTTGAAAGATTTGAATATAACCTACAGATATCACCTTACAATACACTACCAAGTGAGGTACTTAAAGGCACTCTAATAAAAGGTATGAAGGATGAATGGGTAGAAACATTGAATTTAATGGTAAAAGGTGATATTTCAAAAGAAACATACGATGACATTGTCCAATTATGCATCAAGTTTTCATGCAGAAGTACATGAACCAGATCAGGAATATGGGCTCCCATCACCAAAAGTAGTAACATTACTAGCGGGAGTGTCACCCAAGAAGAAATTGGTAATCTTTTAGAAAAAATTAAAACAAACATTTTGGGTACTCTAACTACACAATTGGATTTTCTACAGGTTAGACATAAACAAGCAGAAGTAGAGCAGGAGTTTTCCATATTTTTTCCATGATGTATAAGGAAACATGGTTCGAGGGAGTGTCCCTTGGATGTGGTTCAGACTTGCGCCATATGTTCCAAAGACCAAGCGACAGAGCAATGCCCATCACTCCTAGGACTAAAAGTTGTCTTTAAAGAAGTATAAGAGGAAACATAACCAGTATATCTGATGGCTTAGTGTCTCCAGTGGCAAGATCAACCCCCATATACACTACAAGATCCTTCTTCTTTCTTTTCTGGGCAGTATAATCAACAACATAATTTTGGAAACGCGTGGAAGGGCCAACCATTTTCTAACCCTACCTGGTAGTCCCAACAATATCCTATTTCACCCTGGCCAAATCAGCGAGTTTCTAATCCTAATTGGCCTAACTTGCCATACCCTACCCCATTTTGGAAGAATTCAAATAATAACCCCTATCCTTCACAATGGACTAGCATAGCTTCCCAAACCCCCAATTGGACTAAAAAATGGTAGTGTCCCATGGGACTGACCAATCAACCCATGCGAATGGCTCCTCAAGATCCACCCACTTTACAAGCCCCACTTCAATTACTGCATAATAATCAACCTCAAATACGCCCTCAATTACCGACTCAACCCAAACCGAATCATAATAACAAACCAGTCGATCTCGTGAAAATTGTCGAGAATTTGGAGGGTGAAACCAACTCTATTGAGTGCAACAAACTCTGATTGAGATCAGGGTGTGTAATCTCTCCAGAGGAAAGTGACATTCATCAAGAATAGGAGAATGAGAATGATATAGAACCAACAATAAAAACATTGACTATGGTCATAACAGAAGAAACAGAACAGGGGGAAAACACAGTCGAGCAACAAAATCATGATAACGACATAATTTATTCTCCCTCGTTTCCTGAAAGGCTAATGATAGAAAAACCAATTGTATATCCTAACTTTGATATCATCAGGGAACTAAAGAATCTATGTGTTAAAATTCCACTCCTACAGGCTTTACAAGATATTCCTATTTATGCAAAAACAATCAAAGAATTATGTGGGAAGAAGGCCAGAAGGAAAACTAAGAATCCATCAACTATTCACATGGTAGGATATTTGTCTGATATTATTCTAGGCAAGTAGGAACCAGACAAATACATAGACCCAAGGAATCCCATGGTAACGGTTCAGATACAGGTTTTTTTTTCCAAATACACTATTGGATTTGGGGGCAGCCATCAATATTTTGACCATTGAGACCTGCAATGTCTTGGGTATCACCTCCTTTGAACCTACTTCAACTATGTTAGAATTGGCTGATAGATCGATGGTTAAACTAGTTGGTACATTACAAGACATAGAAATATCATTCGACTCTTGGGAATACCTAGCTGATTTCCAAGTTATCAACCCAAGAAGTAGACTTGATGGAAACCCATTGATATCATGATGACTTTGGCTAGAAACGATAGATGCACACATAGGATGTCACATAGGAAACATGACAATTTCTAGAGGAAGTACTATAAAGAACCTTATCCTGTATCCTCTAGATAAACCAAGTCTACTTGACATACATCCGTAGTTGCAACCACCTAGATATCCAAAAGAAAACCTATGATCTCCTCACACTGGAGGAAGCTCTTGGGCTCAAAACCCAACTGGAAGATGATGTGATCAATAGCTTCATTAACATCCCAACCGTTATATGCAACCCAACATGTCAAATACTAAAAGTTGTTTTAGATAATGAAGCACAAGGATATCCTTTGGAAGAATTGATGGAGAAACAAATTCCCACTACTGATGTCCATAACATCATTTTAGTTGAAATTGCTTCAGGAAGATTTCTGAATATTAATGCCAAGTTGAAGGAGCAACAACATCAAAAATTGATTCAGATCCTTTCTAAATATCAAGATATTTTGCTTGGGAGTATTCCCACATGAAGGGAATTGATCCCCAACTATGTACACATCATATCTATATTGAAAGAGATGCCTGACCCATCAGACATCCCCAATGAAGATTAAACCCTCATCTTAGGGACATTATCAAAGAAGAATTACAAAAACTGTTGGATGTAGATTTCATATATCCTATTTCAGAGAGCCAGTGGGTATCTCCACTAGTAATCGTCCCTAAAAAGAATGGAAAGTGGTGAATCTTCATAGACTACAGAGAACTCAATAAAGCTACCCAGAAGGACCATTTTCCCCTACCTTTTATTGATCAAGTCCTTGATACTTTAGAAGGGAAGAAATTTTTCTCCTTCCTCTATGGATTCAACAGTTATAATCAGATTCAGATTTCTCTTGAAGACCAAGATAAAACTACATTCCACATGTCCCTAGGGTACCTTTTCTTATTGAGTATTTCCCTTTGGATTATGCAATGTTCCAACTACATTCCAAAGAGCTATTTTGAGCATATTTTCTTATTTAATTAATGAAGGACTTGAAGTTTACATGGACGATTTTACCCCTTATGGCACTAACTTTGATCAAGCTTTAATCAATCTGGAGAAAGTATTGGAATGATGCATTGCTACCAGGATATGTTTGAGTCATGAGAAATGTCATATGATGATGAATGAAGGTGTGGTTCTAGGACACTGTGTTTCTACAGACGAGATCAAGGTAGACCCAACAAAAATAGTGGTAATCCTTAATTTTCCTACACCTCGTACACAAACCAAGGTATGTAGTTTCCTTGGTTGTGCAGGATATTATCGCAAATTCATAGAACATTTTTCAAGAATAGTTGCACCTTTACATGCTTTAACTGGTAATGTGGAATTTCAGTGGTCTGATAAGTGTGATGTTGCATTTGCAGAGCTCAAAAGGTTAGTTTCAACAGAACTGGTGCTGAGAGGACTGAACTGGAAGTTACCATTTCACATCTTCTCAGATGCATCGGATATCTCTATAGGCATTGTCCTTGGACAGGAAGACGACAAGAAACCTTATGTTATTTATTTTATTAGCAAAAATCTTCCTCCTAATGAATTGAATTACATAGTAATAGAAAAAAAAAAATTAGCCGTTATACATGCTATTAATAAATTTCTCCACTATATAACAAGCTATCCAGTAATTTTTTATACTGATCACTCTACTATTAGATATTTATCCAACAAACCCATTACTAGTGGATGGGTTACTCGGTGGTTGTTCCTATTGCAGGAATTCAACATCATCATTAACGATCGGCCGGGAAGAGTGAATATTGTTGCTGATTTCTTGTCTCGTGTACCCAAAATAGATAATTCTTTGACAGTCGAAGACCAATTTCCAGATGAAAATCTATTCATTGTGACTATTAAGACGCCTTGGTACACAAATGTGGTGAATTATCTGGTAGCTGGGAAATTACCAGCACACATGCCATCAAGTGAAAGGAAATTAATCATTCAGCGTAGTGAATAGTTTACCTAGATTAGTGGATGTCTTTTCCACATAGGTTCTGATCTTCAGATCTGAATATGTATCAGAGATAATGAAATTCACAATGTCTTGAAGGCATGTCATGATGAGCCCTATGGAGAACATTTTGTAGACCACAGAACTAGGCATAAGGTTTTACAGATGGGATACTATTGGCCCTCAATATTCAAATATGAAAAGAAGTATGTCCAGGTCAACGACAACTGTCAGAGGATGGGCTGACTAGGCCAAGATGATGAAATTCCCCTCAACCACAAGTTGTGATGGAACCTTTCGAGAGATGGGAACTAGATTTTGTTGGCCCCTTCAACCCAAAATCAAACCAGAAAGATTACATACTAGTTGAAATAGAATATATGACCAAGTGGGTAGAAGCGGTGGCCTTTCCAAACGCAACTGAGGAAGTAGTCATTAAGTTTCTTTTTGAACTATTTGTATGCTATGGATTACCCAGGGAAGTAATCATTGATAGAGGGTTGCAATTTACAACACATAAAATCTCGACCACTCTACGCAATTATCACATTAAACAAAGGGTTACATCCCCATACCACCCATAGGAAAACGAATAAGTGGAAAGTACCAATAAAGTCTTGGAGGCAATATTGACAAAAATGGTTTCAACAAACCGTCAAAATTGGGCATTCGATCTTCCAAATTCCTTATAGGCCTATTGCACAACATGGAGTAACACTACTGGCTACTCTCCTTATCACCTAGTCTTTGGCAAAGAACCTATCTTTCCAATTGAATTTGAGATCAATATTCTAAGAATGGCCCAGGAAATTGGACTAGATCTTACCGAAGCACACACACAATGCTTACATCATCTCAATGAGTTATATTAAGCACACTCATTTTCCATTCAATGCACATATTTTATTCAACAATAGAGAGCTAGCTGGCACGATAAGTGTATCAATAAGAAATCCTTCTAGAAAGGTGATTGGTCACTTCTCTATGATTCCATATTTCAGGATTTTCTTGGGAAATTGAAGACAAGGTGGCTGGGACCGTACAAAATCAAATAAGTCCATGATAATGGCATTTTCACTTTAGCTACCATTTACAGGTCTGGCTCTCCTTTTCTGGTAAATGGACATCAACTACGACTCTACCATCAACCTCTTTCAAAAGAATCATTTTGCCAAGAAGTAATTAATGATCCTATTGTTTATATTTTAGTTGGCTGGGAAGGTAACCCAGGAGCTCCAGTTCCATGAAATTGTTGTCTTTCCAACACTGTACATATTGTATATATTTTTCTTTAAATATTTGATTGAGTTTTTAGGTTTTTACTTTCTAGGAAAGTCACTCTAGAGAGCTTTGGAGAATAAAAACTAGAAAAGATGATTGTAATGAATATAATTAGCACTCTTTTTTGTTCCTTATTCAAACTTCAAATTTCTCTCCTCACTTTGAAAAATCCATCGAATATAAACCTTGTTTTACACAGGAGATGAATATGTCATGTTCCGCAACAAAAATTCGGGTGACTACACTAAAAGAATGCACAATTGTAGTAAATAGAAAATGAATGCATGACACTGCAAACCATCCAATACTGTGATCATTGAATAAACCTACCCATTAAATTAAATGAATTTAGTTGATGACTATTCAATTCTAGATTCGCTAAAAATTTATGTGGGAGGTATCCAATTACTTAATTTATGGTTGAATTTGAACATCAACGCCATTTTTCCCGAACGTAACAACTGTCATTCCCTTTGTTGCGATTGATGTTCCCTTTTCAAGTAGTGTCGTTCATTCGAACGTAACATATGTCATTCCATTTGTTGCGATTGTTGATCCCTTTACGAGTAGTTTCGTTCATTCGAACGTAACAACTGTCGTTCCCTTTGTTGTGATTGTCGTTCCCTTTTTGCAGGTAGCATCGTTCATTCGAATGTAACAGTTGTCATTCCCTTTATCGTGATTTCTATTCCATTTTTTAGCATTGCTCATTCGAAATAAATAGTTGTTGTTCCTTTTTTTGGTTGTTTCTGTTGTTGTTCCTTTCACTTGAAAGGCACGATTGTTTTACCAACAACACATGTTGTTTTTATGACTACTCTTGATATGTTTAGCCACTCCTTTGGGTATGAACTTCACTAACTAATTTTCAACAACATTACTTCTAATTATCATAGTAATGATTTGTCATTTTATTTTGTGAAGTATCTAGCATACCTTATCAAAAAAAAAATTGGATTGATTTTTCTGAATTATCTTAATATTGTTCATAATCCTTAACGACCGAAATTTGTTTCTTTCCCCTATATATATACATATACTTGAATGATATTTTTCCTTCACATCATAATAAGGAGTCTAAGGCACATTTTTACTTGGAATTCTTACACTTCTTACGCCATCCCACACTCTTAAGGAGTAGATGAGCCTCCTTTAATAAAGCCTAAAAAAAAGGAAATAATAATTAAATATAAATAAAGAAAATAAATTTCTCCCACAAAGGATAGGGGGTCTCATCATGAGCCAACCTACCACGATAATAATATGTTAACATAAGAGACATTCCCACTATGGATACCACACCAGGGAAATGGCCTTTGGCATTTAAGGTCAAAGGACAAGAGGTCTCATCATGAGTTGTCTTGTTCAATTAGGTTACGATCTAGTGAGTGGCATTGTTGTTATCTGGCTACCAAACCAGGTAGTGGCCTTTTTGGGAAAAGACTATTCAAACTATTTATTGAGGATACTGGCTCATCCATGGGTTAAAAGGAAACCATGTCGAGGCTATGGATTCCTGCTGGCAGCAGTGGCTTTGCCTGTGGTATGGAATCTTATCTTAAATACTCTAAGTTTTTATTGTGTTCGTAAACTTACTTTCTTAAAAAAGAGGCTATCATTCCGGTTATATTCAACACAAGGGAAAGTAACAAAGTTATGACATATGGGATATTTATAAAACGTGAAAAAATTACGAATACTCGAAATATTCTTCCTTAACATATTTGAACATTGGTATTTGAACTTGTGCCTTCCAAAAAAGGTGTGATTATCGTTCATGATTAACATTAAAATTCTTTTAAAGTTATTAACGATCATTCTCCCAGCAACAATGACGTAATAATTATCCCTCACTTGACTGACCACCATCATTACGTTCACACATATCGATGGTCGAGGTTGACCTTTTCATTTATCAGTGGGCAGATATTCTGCACGATTATTGATAGACCATAATGATTCAAATTAATGGGAAAATTTGTATTTCTATATACCATTTTTGTTCTGTAATTTTTACCATTTCTAGTAACTTTTTTTCATAGGCTAGTCTAACTAAGTTTGAAGTTGGGAATGATAGCTATGCTTACTTATTTATAGAAAACATGGGTGGATGAAGCATCTTCCGTGATCCCACATTTATGAAAGTAACCGACCAATAAAGGGAAATTCTACACCTTCTGGGATGGACACAATACTTTAACAGACTGCAGGGATTCGATGTAAATGTCGTGCTTGCATTTTTCCAAAACTTATAGGGAGGTGTCTCAGTTATTCAAGGTATACGAATACCGGTTACTAATGCCATTATAGCTAAGGTAACAGGCCTCCCAAACGAAGGAACACAGTGGACCGAGAAATACACAGCACTCAAGGAGGCCGTGGAGTCCTTTGTAGAACCAGGAGAAGAATTTGACAAAAAAGGGAAAGACCTCAACCCCTCTACTCTCAGTGAACCATGGAAGGAGCTAGTAGGCATGATACATAGATATATCACATGCGACGGGAGATATGACCTAGTGATACCTCACCACCTCAAGTTGTTGGCAGTACTAAAACAAAGGTCAGTGATAAATCTACCATTCTTTTTTAATACCATGTTGCATGAAGTTGCCAGAAGGAACCAGAAATCCAAAGGCCTTACTAATGTAATTAGTCATCACGGGTTATTAAAATTGATAGTAAGCAAGGCCTTAAACCATACAAAAATAACTTGGGGAGACTTAATTGATCCTGATAGGCCCCTACAAATTGAGAAACCTGAATTCCACCATGAAATTCCTCCATAGGGAATTGAGGCAACCCAAATAGAAGGAGATAATGGCCAAATTGAAATTCCAATACCCCAACCTGAAATGGAAGCAGACCTCATTCAGTTGGCTTAAACTCAGAGCATCCAGGCAAGAAAATCAAAGAAGAAGAAACATAGAAATTGTTTTGTTCCTAAAACCTCCACTGCAAAAAGAAGAAAGGGTAAAGAAATAACACAACCTGAAAGCACTCAGGAAACTGTACAAATAGAACAATGATCACATGAAAGCCCTACATAACAACATGATGATTTCTTTGGAAGTTATGAAGAAGAGATGGCCCAATTATTGGGAAATTTAGGGATATCACTTATTGAAGATACAAATAGGTCAGGAGAGCCCCAATCTCCAACTTCTTTACATTCAAACCCTATATTTGATATTCCTGATATGGAGATGCCATCTCCTGAGGGAACAGAACAACCATAACCCTAGTTCAATGAGAAAAATTCTTTATAGAAACCAGAGCATCTAGAAGATGTAGGGAATCAGTTACCAGTTGACCAAGGTGGGGAAGACCTTGAAACTCCCCATAGACAGAAATAAGCAACAGGAAAAGGAAATAACAGAGTCAGAAAATTAGAACATGAAAACAAGACATTGAGGAAAAGGGTTAAGAAAATAAAAGTATTAAAACAAAAAGTTGGCATATTGAAAGAAAAAATTAGACAACATAGGAAGAAGTTGGAACAGGATGACAAATCTCGTGAGAGGAATAAATATAATAGGTCTAGAGTACAGGGAAGAAATCAACTTCCCATAAGGACAATTCACACCAATTATGTTGGAACACAAACATAATTTCATGCTCCTTTGGAAACAATTGAAATAGAAACTCAAACAGAGGTTCCAACAACAATAGAAACATTTTTTCAAACTGAAGAAGTATTTCACTCTCTTGGACAAAATGACATTATTAAAAGGTTGGAAGAAGAAATAGAACAATCCCAAAAAACCCTAACTCAATGAAAAAGTGAAATGGTAACAGTGTCAGAACATCATAAAGTTTTCAGCAACTTTGAGCCATGTCAACAACTGAGAATTAGAACTTTGTTGAGCTCAACAAAGATAAAGAAAAGGTGAAAAAGGTACAGGGCCGTCTTGATGGAGATTTGGAGAAGATCAAAGAAATTTCTCTGTTTATTCTGATATATTAGCTTGTAGAGCTCCTGCTAATAATTATTCCTTATTTCTATTAGAACTTTATATGTTAGAGCAAGCACACCTTCTGAGTTCACCACTGCTTCTAATTTTGTTTCATGTTTTAAAGAAGAAGATGATGGAGTACAATACTTTTTGCGTGAACTATATCTTCACAACTTCATCCTAGAAGAAAACATAAAAGAGAATCCTAATACATTCATTGGGGACATCCAGTTTCAGGCCTTCTTGTCTTTTGCCAAAAATCAAATCAAGTGGGCTAAAGAACATAATGTATTCATGAAAAGCTAGAATGGACTAGACCTATTGATCAGAGGGGAACCTCCTAAATCCTTTGATACCATTATGTAGCATAGAACATTCATGAAGAGGGAGAATCTTGTGGAATCTTTAGCTCCCATACATAGACATGATGTACATTCAATTCTACAATATTTTAGAGAGATTAAATAAGAATCCCTTTCTGCTGCCAAATTAAGATGGAATGTCTCTTCAAATGAAGTCAAGAACAAAGAACCATTTGGTTTCAAAAAATTTCAACCAACTACTTTTAGGTTAGAGAGATATGTCGTAATGATCATGGATGAAGGGCCTTCCTGGATTGGATGCAGGTACAGTCCTCCCATTATTTGGTATCCTCCAGAGGGTTATCAGAGTGATTATGAAATTTGTAAGAAAAGAGAAGATGTTGCTTTTGAAGAGCTTAAAGGTAAGCATGGGTTCTGAATACCTAGAGAAGATACCTCTCCACCCTTCAGTATCACTTCTTTGCATATAAACGCTCTTGTTGCATGAGGACATGCAAAAAGGTAAGTTGGGGGGTATGTTGAGCTGAGAAAAAGGTATAAATATTCTCCTTAGCACTATGGGTTGTGATATATTATTTGTTGTATTTTCTATGAATTTTAAGTAATTAGGGAAGAAAATGGTTAAAAAGGATTTAGGAAATATTATTGAATGATATTAGATATTTTCTGAACTTTGGTTTGAATTGTTTTGATTTTATGTAGAAATGGAAAATTGTGGTTAACTCAAGATAGTTAAGAAGATCATGAAGATGCACATGCCATTGAAGATCGAAGAAATCAGGCACAAAACGGTTTGAAGAAAGATTGACTCTTTATCTTGCAAATCTTAATAAATAGTAAAAGCAATCCTAAGGACCTCTCGAACCTCAGGATAGATTAATTTACTTATCTCATTGTAATATATAAAGGATAATGAACAATAGAGAGATAACCAAGGGAATTTAACCAAGCATTCAAATATCTTAATTGTTGACATTTTGTACAAGCAATCTCATTGTAAATGATTTACTAGTTATGGAACTAATGAAAGCTTCAAGCGTTTTGAGCATCTCTACGTACTGATTTTTTCGTAGCAGTACCTTCTGAAGACCGTGGGCCCAGTCGACAGGAGCTACTATCTCATCTATAATCGTATCAATTCTGTAATAATTTTTTGATTTGAATTTCCTTTCAAATAGTTAGATAGATTTGATAATGTGTTGATTCTTTTATGAATTGGTTATGATGTCCCATTTGCAGAGAATAAATGTTCCATTTGAAGATTGTCAATTGTTCCATTTCCACTTGTTGTTGGTTTATCGCTTGTGACTTCGTTTCATTTTTTCATATGTTGTTCCTTTTATCAAATTCACATTTTTTGTTCCTTTCATCTAATTCACATTTGTTGTTCCTTCTTCAATATTCAATAATTCGATGTTCCTTTCCAGTATATTAATTAATCATTGAGAGATTGATTCATTAAGTGTTTTCATAGATTAAATTACTATTTCTTAGATAAATGAATTCCGTAAATTGATTGATGCTTTGATTCATGGTGTGTTATTGTTCAGATTACAATTTTGTTGATAGAGTTATTGAGTTTCAAAATTTTTAATTAATGCGTGAAGAACTTGATTATTGTAGTAATTTAGATAAACTCAGATTTGTTGTAGCTGAATTATCTACATGATTTAAACCTCTATGAGTATCCACATAGACTTTGTTGACATTCTTGAGAGAAAAGATGAATCTTCAGTTGATAAATTAATGTCAGACTAAGGTTGTTTTTAGGACATATTTAGAGCCCAACAATCACTCTTATTTCTCATCATCTTTCACTCACACTTGTGAGGATTGAAATTTTCACCCTTTCTAGGGTTTCATGGCTGAAATTTTAGGCGCACTTGTTGAGGAAGGCTAAATTTGGAGTATTTTGGCAAGTTTCTTGGTGGATGTGCTTAACTAGGATTTTTATTGATGATTCTTGATGTATGTAAGTGATATTTATGAAATTGTTCATAATTGAATGGTTATAGTCTTATTTATCTTACATTTACATTAAATATTATGAAATTTCTTGATTAAACCCTAGGAAGACTAGCACATGTTATTGTCCTAGCTTTAAATTCTTTCACCTACTAGATCTTGTCAAAAGGCCATCTTTGTTGAAGCATTTGCTAGGGCCTTGCCATTGCAACACCCTAGTCTTACTTGCTTCATCTTAGCCGATTTTGCTTCATCATTGAGTTAAAGAGGGAGACAATTCTACTAAGGCCTAGGGTTACCTACACCTTAGTAGCTAGTTTCCCCTAGGGTTTTTGGAGCCTTGGGTTACCAATACTCCAATCTATCAATCTCTCTTGTCTTTGAATCTCCTACTATCATTATTTCTCTTTAATATTTTATGCCACATCATTGACTCCATTTTCCCTAAAGGACTAGTCCAAGTCCTTTTTTCAGTAATTCATCAAAACAACCATCAAAAATTATTCCTTGAGCTTCCTACTAACCATTTCTAACACTAGAATAGACTAACCTACTAGAATTATTGTTGTTGTTACTAAAGTAAGCTACAAATATTAATTGCAGCATTAAAAGATCATAAAAGAAATTGAAAAGGTTGATTAATACATTGTCTTGTTTTCTTCTAATAAATGCTAGTATTATGATTTCAATGGTTGATGATTCTTAGTCATTTAGAAGCCATTTCAAGGAATTTAATGTGAAGTATTTCATCATCAATATTTGTTGTTATAATTTTCTGTTTACTTTATCGTTATCAGCCAATTTCTTCATTTGATAAAATCTGTGGTTTTATGAAGTGCTAACCAACAAGTGTACTTGCAAATATATATAGTTTCTTATTGCTTTGTTCTGGGAAGGTACACTTTGATATATTATCATTTCATTGGTTATAAAACCAAGACTTTATGATTAGTGATGACTTGTGAGAGGGGATATTTTATTAGCCGTTTTGACCTTGCCTTCTCAAACCCCCAGGTCGTCAGGGACGTCTCCCTTGGGACTACCACCCTAAATAAAAACATGAATCCTATTAAGGTGAAAATGATAGGATACCCTCAAGTTACGCCAATTTTCTCTCCTTTTACCTTTCCTCTATCAAAGTACAAATTGTGCGATAACATTTTGGCACCATTGTTGGGGAACACTGAGTCAATTATCCTCAATATGATACTTTTCAGTAATACTTTCCTCAAAATCATTTACTTTGAAAAGATTACCCGAAGAATCCACTAACCTTTTACTAGGTGCCACCTTACTCTCAATTCTGTGATATTTCTAAGTTATGGGATCATGGCATCCTGGGAACAAGTGTATATGACTATTTATTTAAAAAGTCTTCAAGTGTATAAACCCTTCAATATTTGAAGGGGGTCTCCCAATTCCTCACATTGTAGAATTTTTCAAGTATATAAGCGAGATAGAATTGGGAGGGGAGGATGTTCTGGTAAAATTATTCATACTCTCTCTACCATCCTTTTTGCAAGATTGGTTTAAATTTTGTTGCGAAGATAGGGGTATATCATGTTTCATACACATCATCAGTAGGTTTATTGACTTTGTCAAACCACATTTCCAAATGTATGAATATGCCCTTCAAAATCTCACAATAGCCTTAGAGGACGAAGGATTCACCACTGAGATTGTATAATATCTTAGGGATGTATATCATGGTCAATACCAAGAACCTTTTGATATGAAAGAAAATATTTATGAAGGAAATTGTCAACCCCTTGAAGAGGATAAGGATTTATCCCACGATTCGATAGAATGCAGTGAAACTAGAGAAGTGAATTATAAGGATGAAGCACTGGTAATCGCTTCTCCATTCGACGAAGCTCTCCAAGAACCTATCTCTCCTACACAAGATGAAGAGAATGAGGTGATTCATTTTCCTTTCCAATTTTTTGATGATACCTTATTCTATGTTTCATGTAGTGAAGAAGAAATGGAACCCCTAGACAAGCTAGAAGATGCAGAGGCAAGTCTTCCATTTGATGAAGATATCCAAATACTTGAATCTCCTACACAGGAAGAAGTAATCAAGGTGAGTTAATTCTCTTTCCAAAATTTTAATGATTCTCTATCTTATGATGTGGAAAGTGAAGAAGTGTTGGATGTTTTAATCCCTTCATGTTATGATGAATATGATGACTTTGTTGATAATATTGATGAATTCATACATGTCGGGAAGCGTAAATGGGATGCGATTGGATATGATGTGGATCCAATTTACGACATTGAGGGTCATGTCCAAAATTTTCCTTTACCATAATCACATGAAGTCAGTAATAAATTTGACATTTGGAAACAAGGACATGACATGATTACAATTATTTTTCAGACACCCAAGGATGACTTGATGATATTCTCTCCTAATAATTTTTGGCCATACCTTGAGGACTTTGATGACCATTCCTATGAGCACTTAGATTTATTCTATGAAGAAATTTATCAACCATCGTTGTGCTAAGATCTTGATAAAAGTGAGGAAGTCACTTTACTGAAGCAGGATACTTGTGATAAGATTTTCTACCTCCCTTTGATTACTTTACCTTGATATTTCACTAAAGGTATGGTTTGGAAACATATCCCTTATCCCAAGTCTTATGTAGGACAAAAACTCATTTTGGATTTTAGGGGAAATTTGAGTGCCTCAAGAAAAATCTTATTACCAATTTTTTACAACTTCCCCTTAAGAAATTTTCGGTCATCCTTTTGGTTCTTGCTAATCCCTTCCTAGGCCCCAAGTTTTGAAGACGTCCAAGGTATCCAACATTAGGACTCCTTGATTCGGTCTTTTGAACCTTTGACTTTTCACGATCCTTTTCTAATATGGATTGATCACTTTATTGAGAGTATGACTTGGCACCATTTTTTCCCTCCCACCTGCCTCCATGTCAAGATAGACCTTACAATTTCCAATGATACAATACATTTTCTAACTCGTGTTATTTTTGTGCTTAACTTATCACCGCTTTGGTTTATGATAAAACACAGAGGCAGGTATGGGGATACATTGCTAGGATGGTTTCATTGGCTATTTGAATACACCTAGCATTAAACCAACAGGTAAGTAGAGGTAAGTAGGTAGAAATTTGCATATTGTATATACCATCTGCATTTCATGCTAGAGTAGTTGTATTTCCATTTGTATATATATGCTTGCATTCATTTTTGTGTACTATATATGAGCCAAGGGTGATATCACCACCCCAAATGATTACTAATAATGTTATGTTGAGATCAAGTAGGTCACAGGTTATTACAGATATGTTGAGGTTATCATGCGCTCTATGATGAGAACATGTCCCCGAGTTGGAGCTAGATGTTATCCCCTAGCCTAGGGATAACTAAGGAGATTATGTCTCGAGGCCCACAGGTCCTAGACATGGAGAATCGAGAGCTATATATACTTGAATATGCCCATGGAGGGCCCATCCTTTTTTCTCCAGTGCCTCCACTTTGTCAACAACAACATCATCCATCACATCGGCCTGGTCCTACAATAGAAATGGGTCTTTCTCCATGAGGTAATGAGTCCGGGTATCATGGTATGTGTCACTCTGATTATAAAAACATTTGAATATGTGCATTTAATTATTTTTTCTTCTAATGTGTGCTTGGACCTTATGATTTTCCACTTGACCACACTTGGGGGTAATGACAAGTTTCCCTAGTATGATGGTTCCCATAGGGTTTTATTTTCCACTAGGGGGATTCATGAAAGGTCATCATCCATTCCCGCCATACTTACCACTTTTCACCTTTTCCCGCTCATCCATCCCATACACTGGTTCAAGCATTGGGTTGGCCAAACTATCCAAGGGTTGTACCTTACCTTGTGGGAAGAAGGGGCTAAAGTCCCAGAGGATAAAAGTAGCTAGAAAAAGATAAAACACAAAATAATGAAACCTTGAGATGCTTCGCCTAGGGATCCTTGTGAAAGAAATAAAAGTCTTCTCAACAAGAAACAGAGGGACCCATAAAAAATCATAAATCAAGACCTAGTTGGAGGATAGGGGGTCTCATCACGAGCCATCCTTTTAGGTCCATGGGCATGTAGCAGTATGATACTACCATTTAGATGGTGACCATGCCAAGTTACTGTCTCTTGGTGGAATAGTGAGGAGAAAGGGGGTATCATCACGAGCCAACCTTCTCATTTACATGAAATTATTATGGGTAACATTTCCACCACTGCTCACCATGCCAGGGCAGTGTCCCCCAAATATTGTCTTGAAAGGAAAAGAAAATAAGAATAAAATATAAAAGGTTGAATGGGATTGGAAACATTTGCATCCATGACAAGGTGCAACTCACCCTCTTCAAAGGTACCCACGGGTAAGCCATACATTTCCCTGATTATCACTGCACCCATTGCCCATATATCTGTTACCACCTCATCCACTTACATGGCATGCATTTGACTTCACCTGGAAACATCCCACATCCAATGATAACTATCCCAATAGGACGTCCTAGTGTCCCTTCCAAACTTGGCTTGTAGAATAGCATAACGTCTTTGAGCACTTGTCCTGGAAAAACAAGTTTCATGCACATGTTTAAATAACTTGATAATTAGATGTGATTGACATTACTATGATCCCTGTGACTTATGAGCCCATGGAGAGTGTATGTTCTGATGTTGCAGGGCCACACCCAATGGACATGTACATATGGGGATATTATTAGTTAGGACCTCCATGGGTCTAAAATCCCACCAGATGGATGTTGAGACCCCAGCCAGGGGCAGAGACAGATCGAGGGTTTCCACTAGAGAGAGAGGATGATGTTACATCGAGGATAGCCTGGCAGGCTTGGACCCATGGGGTCTTTCCCTTTTCACCATTATGTAGGCCTTGGAAGGCCCATGAAGTCACCCAGATCACCCATGGCGTCACCCAACGTTTTGGATACTTTGGAGGCAGTTGTGTGCCAAGTGGCATGTGTGGCAGGATCCTGAGGCCCAAGGAGGTCAAACATTTTTCTCCAAAATTCCAACGTTTCCCTAAAATGGCCTAGCATCACCCTAAAATGGAATGACATCATATTCATAACTCGATTTAGGTTTTATTTATGGAATTTAATGTAAAAACTTGATATTATGTGTAACTGGCCATGTCGTCCTTTTTGACCTAATTTTGGTCATTGTAACTATATAAATAAGGGGAAATCACTCTTATTTATCATCATCTTTCACTCACACTTGTGAGGACATAAATTTTCTCTCTATCTAGGTTTTCTTGGCTCAAATTTTAGGTGCACTTGTTGAGGAAGGATAAATTTGAATTATTTTGGCAAGTTTCTTGTTGGATGTGTTCAACTAGGGTTTTTCTTGATAATTCCTGATGTATGTGTAAATTTCTTGAACCTGCATAGAATATATCTAGCTAAACAATAATACACACATTTGCAGAGAGAATTGGAGAGAGAAGAAGAAGGAGAGAAAGAATGGAAGAATTCTCATTAACCATTGTGAATAATGAATAATTTACACATGATATACTCTGTATAACTCAATGAGTTCGACTTGAGGTGAACCAATGCGCCATAGAGTTGGTATAGAGTGATATGGACACACACCAGTAGTTACGGTAGTGAAATACCACCTATTCTAGTCTCTCAAGAAGTTACGGCAGTGAACTGCCTCCTAGTTGAGTTAACTAGTAAACTAGTCTTCAGTTAAATGACTGAACAAAGAGTAGTGAGCAGTTAACTCAGGGAATCAAGGATAATGTTCCACTCTAGTGATGATACCAAGGCAAGTTCTAATTATCATGGTGATGATCCCAATGCAACATCTAAACTCAACTCAACTAGTCAAACTAAAGTGTCAACTGAAAGAGAATATTCTCGAGGTGGAATATTCTCCCCTAAGATATAGGAGACTGGATAATGACTAATTATGAATAATAAACAAGGAATAACCTTAGGAAAAAGAAACCCTAGGTGTTTGTGAAGTAACTCCAATACCTCTCCTAAACATCGCTATGGTGAAAATAAAGATTGGGTCCCGGCAACGAGGCCATGTTAGGTACCCAAGTACAAAAGATACACTGAAAATAAAGTGAGGAAAGAGGG